>PVLA01001569.1:0-344155 GCA_004027455.1 Hydrochoerus hydrochaeris | reverse complement strand
AAGATAAATAGTAAGATATCACTAGTTGATACATTACACATTGTTCTTTTAGAAATAGTTATTCAAGTTACAGGATTAAAGCACACAAAGTAGACACTAAAGCAGTGAGAGTGCAAACAGATCTGTTCAACAATCCAACAAGAACCTAGAAATATGGTCATCAACCCCACACACCTAAACATACGTGCAGCTA
Source organism: Hydrochoerus hydrochaeris (assembly GCA_004027455.1). Taxonomy (NCBI): domain Eukaryota; kingdom Metazoa; phylum Chordata; class Mammalia; order Rodentia; family Hydrochaeridae; genus Hydrochoerus; species Hydrochoerus hydrochaeris. Next base: position 343,962 of record PVLA01001569.1, on the reverse strand, counting down.
TATCTTTTATAGCGCTTCCTATTTCCTCTTTTTTTTTACAATAGCAATTATACATTTTTAGAATTTTATTTAAAGAGAAGAAAAAAAAACAAGGGTAGCAATAATACAGAATTCTAAAAGAAAGAAAGAAAAAGGAGAATGACTTTATTTGTTTATTTCACATGCCTTTCTTCTCTTCAGGTGCACAGAAAATACATTTTAAAACAAGGCCACAACCCATGCCCGTGAAGGTTGAATTTCATGTTGGTAACAAGGTTTTCCCAGGGATTACCGCTGACATGGCTTGTGTTGAATCCTTTGTACAAGTTCTGCGGATAGGGAAGGGAAGCAGAGGGAAGGGAGCAGATGGGGTGGCTGCTGGTTCTCTCAGCAAAGCATCAGGTGTTCCCTGGTAGTGCTCCTTTACAAGACCTGCCTTGTGGCACGGAGGAGCATGTCTTTCCTGGTACAGAGGATTGCACTGGGTCTCACTGCCCAAGCAGTCTGGTATTTTTACGTAAGTCCTTCCCAATTACCTGTCATTTGTCCCACGTACAACCTCCACTGTGTTCCTTTAAAGTTTTAGGGTTCAGAAGTTGTTGACGGAACTGGGTGTGGCCTGGACAAGGCTGGGCTAGTCCTGTCACATTTTCCTCCTAGCTCATCCCCACCCGTTATTAGTAAGTAATTCCCTTGTGCCTGAGCCTCAGAGTCTTTATCCCAAGGTTACAGCAATTCTCAGCAGATTTTGGGACAGAATGACCCAAATTCTATTTCCTCCTCTATTCCTTCTGCAGGACCCCTATGGTCACCAGGGAGGACATTAATATCATCCACTTTCCATTTGTCATATCTGAATTTCATTTTTCAGTTTTGTTCTGTTTTTTGAGACAGGGTCTCTCTGTGTAGTCTAGGACAGCCTTAAATTTGCTACATAGCCCAGGCTGGCTTGGAACTCACAATCTTTCTGCTTCAGTCCCCTGAGTACTGAGATTACAAGCAGGTGCCACTATACCTGGCTCCTGTCTGAATTTCTACCCAGAAACGTCCCCATTTTGTGTTAAGTTGCTATTTGTTGTACGGCTTTGGAGTTTAACAAATGAAATTACTGAAAGCAATAACAGTAAAAAACAAACAACTTACCATAATGATAATTGCATGGGAAGCAACAAACGTATGTGGATTAAATGAATAAATGAGCAAAGCCTAACTCTGAGCCAAAACTATCATGGGCTAAGAGAAGACAGTTTCATGGGGAAGGATGAGAGCAGAATGGCTCGACATTACATTTCTGAGCATCTGTCCTCATAGTCACCACTGTGTCATCGGCAGGGAGCAGAGATGAGCAAGTAAGTTCCTGCCCTCGGGGAGCTCCTTGGGTAGTTGGTGACCAAGTGCTCAGTGTGCCAGTGCTCAAACAAAGGGGTGTAGTACAAAGTGGGGTAGGAGCACATAAGGAAGTGACTAACTCTGCCTTTGGGCACAGGGAAAGTCTCAGAGAAGCTGGGACATCAGGGCTGGGACTCCAGGACACACCCTTTCCCAGCATAAACCTGTCTCCAAGTTTGGGGACAATGTCTCTCCTTGGAAAAGAGCTGGAATTAGGCTCTATGCTTGGTCTCCCAGATCCCTTTCCCCAGATTTTTTTTGGGGGGTGGGTACTGGGGATTGAGTTTATGACCTCACACTTGCCAGGCAGGCGCTTAGACCACTGAGCTAAATCCCCTGCCCATTCCCAGATATTTTTATGAGGAGGAAAGAGGGCAGGCATAGACTTTAGAAACTGCTTTTTTTCTTTCTTCTCAAATAAAGGCTATTGTCCTCTTTACCCAGCATGTTGAGGACAGGAACCTTGGTGAAATAGAAGGGTACTGGGCATGATAGACTCAAAATGAAATGGTGGACCATGACGAAAGCTAAGATGGAAACCAGGATGTACCAAGGCTAGGGTGGCCCAGTGCAAGCAGCCCAGCCCAGCTGGAGACTTTCATCACTGCTGCTAGTTAGACTTGTTGGTAAGTGGAGGTAAAAAGGAGCATGCAGTCTATTATCGCTTTAAATTCTCTAAAGACAGTGTAGTCTCTTATGCCCCACACCCCAGGTGACCCCTTGGAGCTGCCTACCCCTTTGTCACCAAACAAAGTTCAGACAAAACTGAACATTTAAGACTGATCTGGGACTTACATGTTCTGGCTTTTGATGTGCCTATCAGTGTGCAGGAAAGACTGAGGCTTTTTTTGTTTTAATCAGTATCAGGGATCGAACTCACGACCACGCGCTTACAAGGCAGGCACTTATGCCGCTGAGCTAAATCCCCAGCCCTGAGACTGAGGCTTTAATGTACAAATCCTGAACCTTCCCCCAGTGGCACCCCAGTGGTCCTCCACACCAGGGCCAGTGGTGCCTAATCCTCTCTTCCCCTTGGATATGAACCCCTGTGGGAATAAACTGGGGGTCAGGTAAGGAGACCAGGTATCTAAGGAACTTATGTCTTTAGAATGAGGAACAGGTAGATGTGATCTGATGTGCAGCATTTCTTGTTGCTCTAGGACCACTCTGAGCCTCTCAGAAAGAGAAATTCTTGTCTTAAGGAGGCTGAGAAACTTTCCTAAATGACAACAGCAAGACATATATTTGAACCCAGAAGTATAGAGCTGTTGTCTGATGCCAAAAAAGACTCTTTCGTCTTTTTACCTTGTCAGCTTGGGCAAGTTATTTGATCTCTCTGGGCCTCAGCTTCTTATTCTGAGATGAGGATAACACAGTACCTTACTTATGGGTGATGATGAGGACTAAGTTAACATACATCAAAAGCTGGAAACAGACTGACAAGCAGTAAGGGGTGAGTAAGTGTAATTTGTTAGTGGAAATTGAGTCCCATTACGTTTCTCACAATGGATATTATTATCTTCCACTTTGCTCAGTGATTATTGTTCTCTGAATTCTACATAAAATATTTAGGGAAACAAAAGTATCTCTAGAAACATCTTTTCCTTAGAACTGCTGAGTTTTCCTCAGGAGCAGAGCATATTAAATTGGTAGAATCATGTGCTATTTACTTTAGAGATGCAGCTCAATATTTTTGCCGGAATGCAGTTGGAAGAGTGGGGCTCCCAAAGCATTTGCTATTTTGTTCTGTAGTTTCCAGCGTTGCTCCTGGCTTTTTTTTTTTTTTTTCTGTACACCAGCATGTCACCTCAGAAAAATGGAGGTGACACACTGATGTATAGTCTTGGTTGCATTCCTATTTAAAGTGCAAAATAATTGTTTGCATTTTATGAAAGCAGTAGGTACTTGTTGCAAAAAACAGATTGTTTAAATGAAGAAACTCGCCTTTGTCTGCTTGCCCAGAGATACCGCATGCCCTCTGTTACGCCTAAGCACACAGGCTTCTAGGTCTTCTGCATCACATACACAGCTTTTAAAACAAAGGTTGGCTCTACTGAACAATATATCATGAATACCTTTCCATGATAATAAATCTGCAACATCATTTTAATGGGTGAAGTATTTAATTTGAGAATTGAAACATCTTTTTATACAATTGTTACTTATCGTTGAACCCACAGTTCCTTTCTGGCTCTGGAGATCTTCAAAAGGGCTGCCTGTGCACCACCTGGTAGATGACTGTTTGGGTACATCCTCAACTATCACCACAGTATCAATGCATGTAATTAGCACAGAGTCAAAAGTGTCTAACACTTTAAAGGTTTAGTAGTTAGTTTGTCCTCCTGGAAGTCTGCCCCATTGAAGCTTTCACATAGGAAGAGATTTTTAAAAATTCTTTGCAAATTTATGAGGTGGAAAGAATCTTAGTTTAACTTACCTTTTTAAAAGCTAATTAGATGAAGTATTTAAAATATGCTTCTAGCCATGTATAGTTCAATTTTTAAGACATGCCTGTCCATATACTTAGTCTGCTTCTTGGGCTAATTACTTTCTTACTAGTGTGTAAACTCTAAGAGATTATTGATGGTGCTATATTTGGGGCAAGCACTGTTTTGTATTTGACTATTTAATGTTTTAAGTTTTTTTTTTTAAACATGTGAAGTCAAATCTATAACCTTTCCTTTTTTTAGTTTCAGCCTTTTATTACTCCAAGAATAAAGAGATATTTATGTTTTCTTCTGGTAATCTTTAGGGTTACATTTTAAAATTGAGATCTAATTAACATACTATAAAATTCTTCATTTCAAAGTGTCAAATTTAGTGGTCTTTAATACATTCCCAGTGTGGTGCAACCACAGTCATTAATTCTAAAACACTCCCATCATTTCCCGAAGAAACCCCATTCCCTTTGGCCATCACTTCTCACCCTCCCTTGCTTCCAACTCTTGAAAAACACTAATCTGCTTTCTGTCTCTGTGGATTTGGCTATTCTTGTATTTCCTATAAATGAAATCATATGTATTGTGGCCTTTTGTGTCTGGTCTCTTTCATTGAGCATGTTTTTACAACTCATCAGTGTTTCAGGAAAAATCAATATTGTGTTTCTTTTTATAATTTCCTTTATATGGATATACTACATAGGGTCTATCCATTCATCATTATTGTAATTTTATACTACATTTTCTAGTAGGAAATAGTGTACCTCAGTGGTTCTCAGACCTCCAATATCACCTGGGAACTTGATAGAGATGCTAATTTTCAAGGCTCAACTCAGACCCTCTGAATTGTGGTTTGACTTGGCTGTCTGGTCAGCCGGCCTGCCTTGTTGCTCTGCTCCACAATTGTCTGAGAACCTCTTGTATACTTGTTACTCTTCTTCTTTGACACTGTTTTGGTCTTTATAGATTCATTAATTTCTTAAGCTTAAGTCTGTTGATTTGTAAAGTAAATTCAGTGAATTGGTAAATTTTAATTTTGTAAGTTGTTCAAGTCTTGAAGTCATCTTTTACCCATACTTTTTTCACTATTAAAGTCAATAGTCAACTTGTATTTTAGAGCTTCCTCTACTTTTTCTCTCTCATTTATAAATGTAGTATAGAACTTTACATCCAGATTTTCTTCTTTTTCTTTCTCTTCTTCTTCTTCTTCTTCTTCTTCTTCTTCTTCTTCTTCTTCTTCTTCTTCTTCTTCTTCTTCTTCTTCTTCTTCTTCTTCTTCTTCTTCTTTTTCTCCTTCTCCTCCTCCTCCTTCTTTTCTTCTTCCTCTTCCTCCTCCTCTTTTCTTCTTCTTCTTCCTTCTCCTCCTCCTCCTCTTCCTCCTCCTCCTCCTTTGCCTCCTCCTCCCCCTCCTCCTCCTCTTGCCATACTAGTGCTTAGATGTAGGTCCTTGCTCATGCTAGGCAAGTGTTCTTCCACTGAGCTATACCCCTACTCATTATGATTTTTAAGAGGTGAACTTATTTTAAGGAAAAAAGACACAAGTTTAAATTTGATTTTATTTAAAAGTTTATCTGTTTTACCTGTTTTTAGTGCTCATAGTAATTTCCCTGGTTTCTTCTTTCAGTTTTCTTTTAAGCTCTGAATTACAGTGGAGCAGAATAACTACACTTCCCTGCCTGCCCTGTTACAGTATTCCTTTGTCCCCGCTGCCTGACATGTGTAGCTCATACTCTGGGATGCATAGTATGTGTCATCAGGTGTCAACCACCTCACTGCCAGGGTGGCCCTTGTCTACATGGCTGTAGAGATGGTGATAGTGGAATGGTGAGTATGTGGGTGGGAGAGGCAGGAGCACCCTTATGACGGAAGAAGTCTCACTGCCTGTTTTCCTGTGATGATAAGGAAGGTGCAAATATCGTTTTCCCTCTTTTTCATTGGTCTCTGTTTGAGAAGAGAAGCCAGATTCTTTCATGAAGTGACAACCAAAGTTATGAAATTTTCTCTCTGTCTTACGTCTAATACCTGTCATTCCAAGACACCGACCTTTATAAAACGGTTTTTGTTTATAACATTAAAAAGAAAGTCTTTCCTCATGCTTTTGTGGGCAAGTCAGTGAGAAGGTGAGAGAGGCTGTACAAGGGTGTGGTGGCTGCCCAAGTTGAGTGGCCCATTTACTCTAGAGACCTATGTCTCAGGGGAGGAGGCTCTTACATCTCAGGGTCAGTAGACTTGGCATTGCCTCAACTGGGTTTTGGTTTAAAGATCACTCTCAGATGGAAGGGGTCTGAGACAGTAGAGAATGAAGAGATCTTTGGACTCTCAGAATGTTCTTGGCAAGAAGAAAGCTGAGATGACTGTGTAGCTGCAAACACAGGTTATCTTCCATGGGAAAACAAGGAAAACCAGAGTCATGAAAATCTTTCCCAAGCAGGAAGAGGACTGAAGCTTAATCAATGGGTTTCCAACATTTGCCCAGCTGGATTTCAGACGTGCTCCCCACCACTGACTTCCTCTTTTGCGTCCTTTGGGATGGAAGCATCTGTAGTAATTGTGCTGTCCCACCATTACCTGTTGGGTGTGTGTAGTGGAGGGGGAAGTAACTGTGTCTCCAGTTCACAGATGTTCAGATGGAGCAGACTTGGACTCAGGAACTATACCTGGGGAACCTCATCTGCATGTGGACTTTACTTAGATGAGAAGACTTCAAGCTGACACTTGACTTCTGGTGACCTTGATAGGTAGTGGGTGTCTTTTACATGGGAGAAAAAGAAATAATTTGTGATCAAAGGCTGGACTTTCTTGGTTTTAAAAATATGTCTACAAATTCTTTTCTGTAGTTTTTCCCATGAAGAGTTGGTCCTTTGTTCCCTTCTGTTTGAGTGTGGTCTGGACTTAGTAACTCATTTGAAATGGATGAATGTGGCAGTAAAGATGCTATGTGACTGTGGAGCCTAAGTCATAAAAGATACTTCAGCTTCATCCTTGTGTGTCCTTTAGGTCACTGTAGAGTGTGAACCAGTTGCTATGTTGTCAGGCAGTCCCATGGGGAGCAACTGAGGCCTCTTGAGGCAACTACATGAATAAGTCCTGTTGGAAGAGGGTCCTGTAGGCCAATGACAGGGAACCTTTTAGAGCTTTCAGTGATACAAACAGACCAATGTGGTATGCATGCCATAGGTTTACCATCACTGCCCTAGGCTCTGAAAAGCCCTCAAACCCCTTCCATCTAACAGTTCCTGTCTGCATTTTGAGTGCAACCTTGGAGAGATTGTGAGCTAGAACTCCTCAGCCAAGTTACTCCAAATTCCTGACCAAGAGAAGCTACTACATTAATAAAGCCCTGCCACTTTGGCCATATGTTTTGGAGTAATTTGTTCCCTAGCAATAGATAATGAATACATAGATACACTGTCTTTCTAGTAGAGCTTGATTGCTGACACATTTTTATTTTGGATACCCATCAGGAAAGGATCCAAGGTAAGATGTCATTAGAGAGTGAAATTGGCAGAAATATTCTCAGGCAGGGGTACCTTTGTCATAAGGTATCTCAGTCATTTTTACAGGAACCAGTTCACTGAACCCCAAACCTTCCCATAGGCCCCCTTCCAGTAATTAGATATCTTGCTAACAGCAAAGATTAGTTTTTCCTGGTTTTGTACTTTAGGTAAATGGAATCATACTCTTTTGTGTCTGGCTTCTTATATTCAACATTGTGCTTATGTGATGTATCCAAATTGTGCATATAGTGAATTGCTCATCATAATTACCCTGTAGTATCCCATCTAGTGAAATCCCACAATTTATTTATTATCCAGTCTACTAGTGATGGGCATTTGGATGGTTTCCATTTTGGGGCTATTACAAATAGTCTAACTATGAACATTTAAAGAGAAGTGCTACAATACAGATGTCTAAAGATTGACAAAGTAACATACAGACTTACCTTCCATAGCTTACCTTTCAGGCACAGCAAAGAAGAAAAGGATTGAAATAAATGTTCCTAATAATCTGAATCACTAATCTGAATAACTTCTAAGAGACAGCATGAAAAGTTCCCATAAAAATCACCCATTCCAGCTTATTCTCTAACTGTTCACTCTGACTCTGCAAGGCACTGAAGAGGAGACCCTGATCCCAAGCTCCAAGACTGCAGGCCGGGATGCAGGGCAGACCTCCATCAGCACCAAGGAGATGTCTCAGTGGATGAGGCCAGAGGACCATGGGGGACTTCCTGGAGGGTGGGGTGTGGAGAGGAGACATAAAAGGAGGTTCAGAATTGGGGACTAGATGGAAATAAATTAAGGTCACAGAGGTTGGCATTCCTTATAGGAAAACCATCATCAAAAATGACTTGAAGAATCTCAAAGGGGGAAAGCAAGCCTTTATTCTAGTGCTCGCCCCACCCATATTCTCTTCATTTAAGCACATAGGAACTGTTTTCTATAGAAAAAAACCCCACAAAAAAGCAAAAATCCCTCACTTCATGTGGGGCTTGCTTTCTTTTTACATAAAAGCTTATTTCCTTGAAGATTAGGATGCTGAAGGGGAGACTTGATTTACGTTAAAGGAAGCCACACTCATCCATCCATGGACTTTCCGACCCATGCGTAAGGCACCTTCCCACACTGGCCTGAGATGAGCCAACTCCGAAGGATCTTAAGCAGCACTGCTGCGCACACGGAGCGGTTGTGAAATGGTTAAGCAGCACATTCCTGGGAATGCTTGCCTCGGGAAGCTTGGTGAAGTTGATGATATCTGCATGGTGGGGGAGACATTTTCAAGTTGTTCTCAGCCTGGAAATCGTTCCCTTCACTGAACAAACAGATGCTGTAAAACCTCCCTCAAGGCTGCAGTGGTGATCTGAGATGCAGACTGTTGAATGAAGAAAGTGTTTATGGGCAAAAAGTACTCTGTCCAAAGACAGTGCCCTGAGCCAGCCATCTAGTGGTATTGTGCATTGTGTGCACAGGTCTGTGCAGTAGCCAGTAGCAACAGGTCTACCCAGGGTATAAACTGTGTTGCTGAAGCTGTGCTTAAAGTATAAACTCTGAGCCACTGAAGACAGAGAGAGCTCACTGCTACTGATATGAAAGCAATGAGCAAGGGTGCATGGGGGTCTCCCATACAATCTTTGCAGAATGGCATAGTGTAGGCATAGAAGAGAACATGGGCGTGGTAGAAATCTAAGACAAAGACAGAAGATTCAAACAGTATGTAAAAAAACTTTTCCTTCCACACATGGCCAAGAACCTCAGTGGGGGGCAGCAACAGATAGAAGCTCAGAACCCCCCATTGTTACAGCTCATACATACATATGATTAAACATTCTGCTTGCTGCAGAAGGCACACTGTACAAGATTAATTCAGCTCTGTCGTATGAGGTATGTGAATGAAACAAGCCCCATAGATAAAAGAGACCAAATGGTGTGATTCTTCATGCTGTCTTCAAAGTCCTGACAAAGCTCTGTCTCAGTAGATTTCTGGAAAAGATGACCTCTGCCAAGTGGCCCCTGGTGCAGATGAGTGTCTGTGAGAGTTTCTCTGGTCCAAGAGTGAAACCTTCAACAGGGCAACAAGGAATACTTGAGGTTTCCTCCAGGATGTGTTCTAGCTGTCAAAAGACCAGCCCACAAAGCACTGTGTATCTACACAATGTCATTCTGCCAACAAGTGGCTACCAAGAAGCAAAAGTCTGCCCTTCCTGCATGTGGAAAAAGCATATCCTCTCCCTCCCACTTTTAAAAAGGCATTTTAAAAGTCACTTATGGAGTCACGTCTTGTCCAAGTCCTCTAGGAAATGCTAAACCCCACACTCCCCACTCTAAGCCACATAGCTCTATAGTTAGGCTTTTTGTACCACGGCCTGTCTCATCTCAGCTGGGCCCTTTGCAGATGGCAAACTGGAGGCAGTGAAGGGTTACTGCTGTGCCTGGCAGAATGGCCCTGGTTCTACTTCCTTCTTCTGGCCCCTGCCATCATCACTGACTCCTTTCTGGGCTAGTACACTGCCATGGGCCCCCAATACTCAAATCCTTCTCTGTAGTTGCCTTCGCATCTAAAAATAGAAGCAGGTAGCAAAGCATCTCATTTTTCTGCAAAGGTGTAACCCATTGCTGAGGTTAGTAGGCCTCGAATCTGGTCCTCAAAGTTAGGGCTATACAGAGAAAGGGAGAAGGACAGAGAGAGACAGCGAGAAGAGAGAGAAATGCTGGTTGGCAAAAGTGGTGGTCTGTGTCCACTGATTCTCATGACAACAGCTGCCAAATTTAGACACGGGCGTCAGAATACTTAGGAAGGTTTAATCCTGTCTCCTGCGGCCTTTTCTCTTGGTATTTCCTGAGGACAGAGTGGGGCCTGCAGCAACTAGCTTTGGGTCTGACTAAGCGTTTTCTTCTGAGAGAAGCAAGCTGTGACGAGGGCCTCATTCCTGGATGAGCGTGAGACCCAGGGAGAGGCAGTGCAGGGATGTGCACTGGGGTGCTTGGCCCATGGCCGGGACATCCCACAAAGAGGGGGAGACCCTGAAGGCAGGTGGCTTGATATTTATTTAACTGGGAGACACCAATAGACTTCAGAAACAAGAACAAATGCAGACACCCCCACCCCTCCCAGAGCTAAAGACACAGCCTTTTCCTCTAGGAATGTGCTCTTCTCTAGTTGTGAAATATCTGTAGGAAGAGAAGCCCCCTACATGCTGTAGTACATGGGTGTTACAAAATCACTTCATCTGAACCTTGACCTTGAGTTGCCCATGCAAGTGTGTGGCAATGTACAAAATTTGTTTGTGTGAAGTGAGATAGTTGCTAAGCTAATAAGCCTCTCAAATAAAAATGCCATTTCCACTACTGTATGGTGATAGAGGCCAGAAGAGTGGACACCTTCGTGGGTGGGCTGCACATGGAGTGGTGGGGCAGGGGGACCAGGGAGCCTTCTGGAGAGTTGGGAAGGTCCTAAACCTTGGTCAGGGTTGTGACCGTGTTTGTGTGTGTGTGTGTGTGTGTGTGCATACATGCATGTGTATGAACATAGAGCCGAGGCAGGAAAGTTGTTAGCCAGGGGTTCAAAACCAGCCTGGGTGATATATATAATGTGATGCTATCTTGAAATGAAACAAAACAAAAGTCATGAAAGAGTATAGTGAGATTTGTGGTTTTTACTTATATAAGTTATGCCTCCATAAATGCAGTTTTTTTTTTTTTTTGTCTTTTTGAGACAGGATCTCCCTATGTTGTTCAGGCTAGCCTTAGGCTCACTTTGTAGCCCAGGCTGGTCTTGAATTTGCAAGAATCCACCTGCCTCAGCCTCCCAAGTGCTGGGATTACAGGAGTGCACCACCATGCCCAGCTCTAAATGCAGTCTTCATTGCTTTGATAAGCTAGGAGTTTAGGGAGGTTGCTTTCTTTTTGAAAACCTCATATGTGAAACTTACCTATATTTCAAGCATTTCTGGTTCCTCTCCTAGAATCCCTTTTGCACCCAAGATCTTACCTCATAAAACACGACCGACTGACTTTTAAGGGTCAAAGATGATTTTTCTCCATCTGTCATTCTTGTCCGTGGCAAATGTGGACATGTCATTCGGAATGTAGCATGGAGGCCCTGATGAAATTGGAAAAGCATGTGGAGATAAAAATCACTCTGGGATGCATCCAGACACTTCCTGCCACTCACCAGATGTCCCAGAGCTGGAGGCCACCCTCCCTAGGGAAGTGATTCAGCCAGCCTCAGCCAGATGTGTAGGAAGCTGCGTCGGACCTACATACTAACAGTGTCCCGATTGTGTGCAGCACAAGCCTTCAGTCAAGAGTGAGAGATGCGGGCAGGTGTGCATGCCAGGACTCTTTCAAGCATGGCCCACCAGTCAGCCTGAAGTGCAATGCATCGATGCGTCCAGTCAGCAGATGTGTGTCACCAAGGCACAGGCTGGGGCTGGTTAACCGGTAACAGTGCTTGGTGACCTAATGCACACACTCAGCCCTTCCTGGGAACCTCGAGCCACCAAGAGATGAACGTCAGCTTGATTCCAAGGCTGCCTGGAACACATCTACATTGAACACCTGGAAAGGCAGAAACGCCCTTTCCTGTACCCAGCATTGTGTCAGAGACCTCAGGGTAAACTGTGGAGGGGCACCTGGTGATCTGGGTGCAATTGCATGGCAGGCTTCTGAGGGAAAACTACCCAGGGACTGACTGTACCATCCTGGTGTGGCTTTCCAGGGGCACTGGCTGCTGCAGGGATGTATGTCCCCCCACTGCCACCCCGGCAAATCTTCAAGGCTCCCACTGGTGCCACTAACCCCAATCCTCTATACTGGGGATTGAACAATGGGCATTTTTGCACTGAGCTCCATTCCCAGCCCTTTTTAAATTTTATTTTTATTTTTTTATTCTGAGACAGAGTTTCACTAAGTCACCAATTGTCAAGCTGGGCTTGAACTTGTGTTTCTCCTGCCTCATCCTCCCTGAGTGCTGGGATTATAGGCCTACAGCTCCTCACCTGGTTTGCCCCTTCCTTTGATGGAAAGCCCTAAGTGAAGAATTTGTTCACATGTTCTAAACTTACAGAGAAAGACTTTGCAAGAGTTCTGTCTTCTCTGATTAAAGAGTAAATGTGCGTACACCCACACCCACACCCACTTCTATGTATTTGAGGAGAAGCAGGGAATGACATACAGTGTCATTTAGAGACAGACAGACATGGAGACAGGACAGAGACACCCTGGTGGCTTATGTGTCCTTACAACCCCATTGGTTGCCTTATAGCAGACTACACTGTTCTAAGACCAAAGTTGTGGCCTGCTGTTCTCCTAGGAGTTCAAAAGGGCAGATGTGGAGATATTTCTAGGTAGTGGTTGGCACCTATTGCTCAGAAACCTGGCCAGGGCTCTGCTGTTCCCTAGTGCTCTGGTGGGTGGCAGACACCCCCCCCCCCACGCTGGCGGGATTTCCTGAGCTGCATTTGCCTCATCCACAGATAAAGCTGTCATTTTTGCCAAAGGTGCGCACCTGTTCTCCTTCCACCCAGACACCAAGAAAGCCAAGACAGCTTCAATCACCACTTAAGCTCATCAGAAACAACTGCTTTCCTGTCCACACAAAGATCTTCCTTTATATAATCACGGCTTTGGTTGCTTAAAGGCTGATCCACAGAATGGCAAGCTCTGAGAAATTGCATCATCTGCGACACGTCACCTGGTCATAAACACTGAGAGCGCTATGAGCAGTCACCCAGTCAATAAACACCAACCACTACCAAGCATCCCCCAAAAACTCACCCAACCTCCTCGTGTTCATGGAGCAGATTCTGCTCCCTCTGCTGAACAGATTCTCCGGGAAAGCAGCGGTCATGATAATACATACCTGTGGCTCATCACCAGTCATTTGCTTGGCTTTAGAATTTGTTTTTGTGCTTACGCTGGAAGATGAGTCTGCCTAAGGCTGTGGGAATTTGCAGCACTTTAGATAAACTAAATGATCTTCCACATACAGACCTGACTCAGGCAGAATGGAACGGGCCTTAGTCTCCCGCTCTGCCGCCTGCTGCTCTAGGTGTTTCTGCTCATTTGGTGGAACCAGGCCTTGCACACCGAGTTCAAAGGCCAGACCTACAGGCAGGATACCGCCCTAAACTGGGCTTCCCTGATTACTCAGGGACAACAGACCGAATAAAATCTTGGAAGATTTACAAGTAGATTACAAAGGGATAACTTTATATCAAGATTTCCTTAAGCCCCACTCCAGTGTCTATCTGTGAGTTCCTATCTCCAGTGAGACCTCTTCATAGACTCTCCCAAATCGCTTTTTCCCTTTTGTCATCATCCCAAGACCCCTTTCTGTCCTGTTGATACCTACAGGCTCTTCTTAATTCTCATGTGTTATGGTTAAAGTTTATGTGCCAGTATGTTTAGGCTATGTGCCCATTTATTTGGTTAAAAACCAGGCTAGAGATTGTTAAGAAGTTGCTTGATAAAACGTGATTACATCATAATTATTTGACTTGCGATCACCCTGGATAATCTGAGCACCCTCATTTCATCAGTTAAAGGCTGTGAGAGCAAAGACTGAGATTCCCCAGAGACAAAGTACTTCTGCTTCAAGCCTGAAACAGAAAGCTTACTGGAGTTGCCAGCCTGACAGGCTGTCCTACAAAGTTCAGACGTGCCAGGCCCACAACTGTGTGGTCAGTGTCTTTCAAAGAATACCCCCACCTGCTTGTTGGCTCTGTTTTTTTCCTTGATCTGCAGCATAGTTCCAGTTCTGTTTCCTTAGCTTGTCTAGTTCCTTCATCTCCCAGTGCTACCAGATCTGCATCTGTTCTCTGCCTGTCTCTATACTTAGCCCCCTTTCCCACTTTCTGCATGCATATGCCTCTGAAGAGCCCAGGGTTTGGGTTAGGGGAGGAGATGGGGGTTTCCTTCAGCTCAGCCTCACCCCAGGATGAGCCACAAGTGGCCTCTTGGAGATCTGCCTCTCTGTGGATGAGGCTAGAGGAAGGGCCTGAGCCATGGTCCAGGGAGCGGATGGAGTCACCCAGGCCCTGGAAGCATGGGACCTGTAGAACATGAGAGGGGGAGTGCCCATCAAGGAGGCACAGGTCCCTTCCCTTGGGTGACCTGAGCATCTCTGGCTGCCACTGAGTGACCAGACTTTGAGGAAAGCCTCACTTTCTTGAAGCCGGCCCCTGTCCTCTGACCTGGCTGTCTTTCTCAGACAACTGGTTTCCTAAAGAGCTTCCTACTTAAGAGTCTGGATTTGGGGGGAAATTGAAAGAGCCAAAGGGGGAGTCTTTCAGATGTATTTCCAGATATTTCCACTTACTTGGCGGAAATTATTTAAATGGTTTATTGTCTTCAGGGAAAGGTCTGGACAAGATAAGTATGAGTTAGAAATTTCTAGGGAGAGTCAGTGTCTGAGAATGAGCACCACCACTAGAATGGGAGTGTTCCAGGGTAGGGGGCGCCAACTGTTGTGTTTCTCCAGTACTTCTGGTTACACTCAGCACAGTAAGGGACATTAATAAATCTTTATCAAATGAATGAGGTGAATCAATTTGTTAAAATCATCTTCCTGTTTCTAGAAGTTCTGATATGATTTTCTTAAAAACACTGAAGAACAGAGAAAGAAACAGAAAGGAGAAAAGAAGGAGAAAGAGGAAGAGGAGGAGGAAGATGATGGAGAAGACTCCAGGCCCCTGCATCCCTTGAGCATTAACTTGACTTTCTGAAGATATGGTAAAGAAGGACTATTTGATCTGACTTGTCTTTCAATACATGTTTCTTATACCATAGTCCTATGCCAAGCACTGGGCCTAAACGGACTTCAGCAGGTGAAAAGATGGGACCTCCCTCGAGGAGCCCAATGGCAGGTGGGTGAGGCCCTGACAATTGCCGCACAAGTGATGTCTTCTCAATCCTGGAGGGGCTCTGGGAACCACGGAATGAGTGACTAACTTCCCGCCGCCTGGGGGCCTCGGGGAAGGCTGGGACTTGAAGCTTTAACAGGAGTTCACATGCCTGGCAAGGGGCAGGGAGAGGGAAGGCATCCAAATTCTACCTTGGACCATGGTTCCATCAGATTACACACTTACCAGAGCTGCTGACAAGGAGCCAGATGGACAAACACAAGTTGGCTTGTCCTGCTTTCCCTCTCCTCCTGAGAGATGCTAATGAGCAGCAGTGGCCAACAGGCAGGTGAGAGGAGGAGCAGACTGCATACTGAGCCAGCTGGATAGCCAGCCTCCTCATTGTCATGTGGCCTTGGCTGCACTGAAGTCACCTCTGTGGAATGAGTCTGATAACCACATGGCTTCTCTGTCAGCCTGGCCCTTGGAGGAAGAGGTCCCACCTGTGATATCCCTTTGGCTCACGGCCTTACAGAGAGCCAGCCACTGGGGGTTGCTCCATCAGGAAGACTTGATGACATGCTAGACAGGGATTTTGAAGACAAAGTGTGGCTGCTCTTAAGAGAGTGGGCGCTGCTAAAAACCTGTTGCCCGTTAATTGCTGTGGGGTGGAATATGCCAAGGTATCTTAATTCAAATCTTACCTCACCGTCCTAGGGACCTTTTGTTGCTGTAAGGATGGTCCTCAGTTCCAAGAAGAAAATTAAAGGCTGCTCCTGAGATGAGCACAGTCATTTGGATGAAAGAAAACACATGGTTGCATTTAGAGATCAGATCTCAACAAGACGGGGCACCACCTCCTGCCCAGAGAGGAACGGGCCACAGGATGCAAACCTGGAATGTGTGTGAGAACACTTTGCCCTTATTATTGCCCCTCCAGCAGGGGATCTCGACACACATTTCTGGCACTAATTAGTTCTTGCATGGAATTGCCAGGAGTGCGTGTTTTGCGTGCCCATTTTCCTGATGGGAGGACTGGCAAGGAGGAGCTAGATGGGCAGAAAAGATGTTTTTAAAGGCAAATGAGGACATTTTTACTTAAGCCTGCTTGCCTGGGGAGCATTGTGGCTTATTGCTTTTGCCTGGGGCGCTGTTTGCTGCTGAGCTGAGTCTCTGCCCTCCAGCATTTGATTTCAAAAGCTGCCCCTGAACTTGGAAAAAAAAATGGCAAAGTCCCATGTGCATCTAAGTTCTTATCGGATCACTGCTTCTGCAAAGTAGCACAGCCACTAAGGGCATGACCCTGGCGCCAGCCTTCCTGGGCTTGTCTTCGGGCTCTGGCACCTACGTACCAGCTCTGTGAGCTTGGTGAATTTCTTAAATAAGACGTTGTGGGTGCCTCAGTTTCTCTGGCTCTAACTGCACTTGATAACAATGGTTTTCTCACAGGCTTGCTGTGAGGATTAGTGGGTATTGGTAAAGTCCTTGAAACAACACCTGACCCATAGAAAGAGTTAAATGTTTGGTTGGTCCATATGAAATTATCAACATCTGTCTTCATTTTGACCTACAAAAATATCGATTTCATATGGCATCATGCCATATTTGTGTAATAATAAAAAAGGGATTTAATTATCATTTTATATATTTATAATATTTTCATATTAGTAGTATCATTGTCACTTAATTTGTGACTTTGTTACTATAATATGGTTTGTAATATTTTTTATTTACTAACTCATTCAAATATACTTTGAAAGCAATTTTGCAAATTCCCTTATAAACTTGTATGTCTCAGAGTGGTGGTGGGTGTCCTGTAACTGAATCAGTCACTAGGGCTTGCAGCTGAGAAAGGGAGCAAGGACCCCCACATTGTAGGGTCAAGGAAGTGTGGCCTGAACCTGCTGGGGAAACCACTTTTTAAGCATGTATGGGAGTCACTTTACCTGCACCAGTCCCTCAACCCTGGCTTATTAGAAGGCCCAGTGGAGAAGAGAGCTGACTTGTTGGTAGAGAAGGGAGACCTCAGGGGAGGACTAATTTGCTAAATTAGCAGGATGTGGGTCTTACATGCTGCTCTTGTCTCTTGTAAGATCCAGTGAACTCTCAGCTGGATACAGCAGAGCCCAGGGTGTGGGGGAGGGGGGTGAGCTGGGGGTAGTGACTTGCAAGCTGAGCTAGGCTGGAAGTTTCAGGTCAAAGTTTAAAGGGACCATCACAGTTTGTGGAGATGCACAGGAAGAACTGGTCCTTAAGGGCCTATAGAAGGAGCCATCTGTTGTCATCCAGTCCATGCAGAGTGTGTTGATGCTGGGGAAAAGACTATCGCCTTGCTGGGCTGAGTGGGATGACAGTTGTCTTTTGCTTCTCCTCTGGTCCCAAAACTGACTTTTTCTGGAAAGGTGAGGGAAAAGCAGGGGCATCTCCAGAATGCAAGCAGACAAAGCCACAGAGAGTCCTTGCCTTCCCTGGGGAGGACAAAGAGAGTTCTGAGCACTTTCTTCCTTCTGGTGTCTGTTGTACTTCTAAGCACTCACATCCCATCAATTCCCTTAACCACTGTGCAAAAAGATCAAGCAAAGAATGATAACTGACATGAACAGTCACTTCTCAGAAAATGTGCATGTGGCCAGTAAATTCATGAAAAAACAGTCCACATCACTGGCCATTTGAGAAATGCAAATTAAAACAAATTCTACCTCCTTGCAGAATGAGTGGTTACTATGAAGAAATCAAGTAACAAATGGTGGCAAGGCTTCCGAAGAAAAAGAAGCCCTTCTCTACTGTTAGTTGGAGTGTAAACTGGTATAACCACTGTGGAAATTAGTATGGAGATTCCTCAGAACACTAAAACTAGAAATTTCATTTGACCCAGCTATTCTTCTAGGTATCTTCCCAGAAGTGTTAGTTATCATGTCTCAGTGATCCATGCAATACACATTTATAGCAGCACAACTCACAATAGCTAAATCTTGGAAATAGCCTATTTGTCCATCAACAGATGAATAGATAATTTGGTCTTTATATATAATAGGGTCTGACTCTACCATAAAGAATTAACTTGAGGCATTTATAGAGAAATGGATAAACATTTTCCATTCCATTATGGCTCCTTGAAATCATAACATTAAGTGAAATAAATCAGACACACAAACTTAAATATCACATAGTTTCTCCTATATGAGAAACCCAAAGTATGAATAAAAAGCAAAAAGGGGCTGAGGATTTAGCTCAGTGGCATAAGTGCCTGCCTGGCAGGTGCCAAATTGTGAGTTCAATCCCTGTTACAAAATAAATAAATAAATAATAACAAAAGGTAAACAATAAGAAGTAGAGAGGTTTTTTTTTTTTTTCCCAAAAGGAGAGAACAAGAGCCAGGGTGGGGGTGGAAGGAAAGGAGGAAGAGGGGAAGAAGAAATAACTAAAGGAAAAAATGGAAAGAGCCTTTGCAGATGGGGGGGGTCAAGAAATGGAAGGAACAGGGAGGGGTGAGAGGTAAGAGCAATAGAAAGAAGTAAGACGTGTGATACACATGTACAAATTCTCCAGGATAAATGTGATCATTCTGTTCTACAAACATGCACTAATAAAAGATGATTTTCATTTTACAGGAAAGAAGGCAGGGATAGAGACTAAATAACCCACAGCTCCAGCTAGTTAGTGACAGAGTTGGGATTTCAATGCAGGCAGTCAGCTCCAGGATCTCTTCATTGGACAAGTCTTATAAAGAATTGAAACAGTGCAATTCAAAACAACAATGAAAACAACAACAAAAATGAGCAAATACACCTGGGAGTTTTGGTGCATGCCTGTCATCCAGCCCTCTGAGAGGCTGAGGGAGAAGGATCACAAGTTTGGGCCCAGCATGGGCAACTTTGTGAGATTCTGTCCAAAAATAAAAAATAAAAAGGGGCTAGGTATGGAGCCCAGTGCCAAGGCCTTGGGTTTCTTTCTTTTTTTTTTTTTTAATTTTATTTAAAGAGGAAAAAAGCAAAACAGAAAAAGGGTAGAAACAATACAGAATTTCAGAAAAAAACCCAGTAAGAAATCACTAGTTGATAAATTACATATTGTTTTCTTAGACATAGTTGTTTAAGTTATAAAATTAAAGCACATAGAGTGGACATTCAAACAGTGAGGCTGCAAAGAAGTTCAGTGATCCAATAAGAACTTAGCAACATGGTTACCAATCCTACACACTTAAACATAAATGCAGTTGTATCCTTTAGAGAACTTTCTGTTCCTCCTTTTACTTTTTAAAAAATTTTTTTATTTAAAGAGAAACAAAAGTATGTAAAGGGTAGAGATAATACAGAATTTCAAAAAAAAAGCTAAACAATAAGAAATCACTAGTTGATAAATTACATATTATCCTCTTAGAAATAGTTGTTCAAGTTGCAAAATTAAAGCATACAAAGTAGATATTCAAACAGTGAAAGTGTAAACAGGTAGGCATGCATGAATCTCTACATGTATTTCTATCCTTTCTGTGTTAGAGGGAAAAACAAAACATAGCAAGACAAAACAAAAAAAATTCCTATAAAAACATGAAACCCAAAAGTCATATAAAACCACAGTACAAGGTGATCTACAATGATTGCTGTGTTGTTTCTTATTATCTTCAACAGAATTGTCTATATAATCAGGCATAATTGAATATAGCAGTATAATTGAATATAGCAGTACATAACAATATAGTAAAAATAAAACATTGTAGACAGTATAAAACTTCAAAGGCAGGTATTAATCAAACCAGAGTGGATATTCTAGTGAATCTGGTCATCTTAAGTGCAGTTGTCTATACTCTCAGACTTGATATTATCAATCGTAATAGCTTTGAATAAAATCTATCAATACAAAACAGTGATCTAACAGACAAGATTCGATTATGATCAGTCATGTTAAAACAGTGTGGGTTATACAGAGCTTTAGATTAAGTTAATAGGAAATTAAGGATGATTACTGTACTATATACTATTGTTTTTGGGATAACTGTCTGTGCCCTCAAATCTAGTACAGGTAGAATGACTGGAACAGAATATAATACATCTAAGGGAAGTAGTGTGAGTAATGTGTGTTTTAAATCCTGGTGCACTATTAACAATATAGAGTATCAAGGCCATCTATGTTAGAGATTCTAGTTATCCTTCTCTGCCTCATTTCTGCTATGCTGTTTTTCTGCCTTTGTCTACTTTTCTCCTTCATTCTACTGCCTGCCCCACTCATTGAGGCCTTTCTGCCACTGTTCCTAAAATCCTGGTATTTTTTTTTTTCTCTCTCTAGAATGTCCTTCAGTATTCTCTGTAGGGTTGGATTGGTGGTCACAAACTCGCCCAGTTCCTCTTTGTCATGGAAGCATCTTGTTTCTCCATTAATTTCTAGTGACAGTTTTGCAGGATGCATCAATTTGGGCTGGAGATTATTTTCTTTCAGGGCTTGGAATACTTTGCTCCAAGCTCTTCTTGATCTGATGGTCTGTGTCGAGAAGTCAGCCGTGATCCTGATGGGCTTACCTTTTCTCTGTTTCTTTCTCTGTTTCTTTTCTCTGATGGCTTTTAATATTCTGTTTTTATATTGAATTTCTGGTATCTTGATTATTATATGTCTGGGTGTAGATCTGTTTTGGTTGTAGGTGGCTGGAGTTCTGTATGCCTCACATAACCAAATGTCATTTTCTTTTCCCATGTTTGAGAAGTTTTCCTTAATTATTTCCGTGAATAGCCTTTGTAATTCACCTGTATGTATTCCTGCTTCTTCATTTGCATTTCTTATTCTTAAATTGTAGATTCTCTTGTTATCTTCTAGCCTTTGTATTGTTACTGCCTATTTCCTTGTTATTTTTAAGAGATCTTTCCTTTCATGATCACACATTGCAAGCTTGTCTTCAAGTTTTGATAGTCTATCTTTAGTTTCTTTTAAGGCATTTTTCCAGCTTTCAATGGAGTTTTTAATTTCCTGGTAGTGTCTTTGAATCTGCTTCATGTATTCTATATTTTCTTTATATTGTTTATTGAAGGTTTCTCTCCTTTTTTTGTATTCCTCCCTTCTTCCATCTGTATCTTCCTGAGAGATGCTTCCTGAGAGCATTTCTTTTATTACTCTACTGATATCTTGCTTTACCTGATTTAATATTTCAGCTTTGAGCTCATCTACAAGGTCCCGAAGATATCTTTTAATGTTCATTGAAGCCATGTCTGATGTTGTGTGTTTGTGGCCCTCAGTCTCCCTTATTTTTCCTTCTCCTGGATCAGTGCTCTCGGGGTTCTGGTTTGGGGGCCTCCTCCTGCCTCTCTCTCCTGTCATGGCCCTGGCTTCCTCCACACAGGTTACAATGCAGGTCCCAGTCCCCTTCCCTGTTGGCCACATTTCCTCTGAAGCATGCTGGCGAGGGACCTCCACCCTCTCCTGACTGCTCTTGTCACTGAGGTATAAGCAGGGGCTGTGTATGCCTTCCCCTCCCCACCAGGCCAGCCAAACTTCAGGGGCCTTCACCCGGTTAGTGTGTGCTAGGTGCAGGGAATCAATTTGGGTTGGCTCATTGGGTCCTGGCCAGAGGCGCAGCCCAGTCCAAGCAAATCCTTTGAATCTGCTCTGGGGAGGGAGCAACCAACTGAAGTCACTGTCACTCCTAGTTCAGGCTCCTCCTGCCCGATTCCAACATGTTGCTCATTTGATCTCACCCTTCCTGTGTGGGGGGTCTCATTCCCAGCACTGACTGTGAATTAATGAAGGTCCCTTTTGCTGGCTCCACTCTCCATTGGGCTCACCAACCCCCAACTTCAGTGCTGCTGTGGTGCCTGTGAGTGGCGGTGGGCACGAGTTTGGCCAGCTCTGCTGGCCGGCGATGATTCAAGCTGGCGCAAATTCAGGCTGGTGCAAACTTGGCGGGTTGCTGTGAAAATGCTGTGTCTCGTAATTTTTAGCTGTTCCAGTTGTAGTCCCAATGTATTTGATGAGCTTTTTTACCTTTTAATTTCTTCCTGTGTCAAGAGGATCCATCTCCCTCTTTCTGGGTCTCTCCGGGGTGTTTTATTCTGGCAAATGAGTTGTTTCTCCTGGGAGGCTTTGTATTTTGTTGCTCACTGGTCAGCCATCTTCAACTATTTTGTTGGCCTTGGTTTAATCCTTAGTACTACCAAAAACAAAAACAAAAACAAAACCCAGGAAAACAAAAGGCAACAAAGAAGTTTTAGAGTCAACATGAAATATCCTCAAGAGTGCTACAAGCTAACTGGAAAGGAGGGTTTTGGCAAAACATAGCTAGTGCAGGAATCAGATAAATAAATGTATCCACCCAATGAATTGAGAATTCTTGTAAACTGCTTTCTCACAAACTTCTTGTTTTTGTCTATAAGCATGTAAAGTAGGTGCTGTTACTATTTTCCTCTCACAAGAAAGAAACTGAGTTTTGCACAGGTTAAATAATGTGCCCAAGGTCACCCCCTTCTAGGTGGTGGAGTTGGATGTTTGAAGTTAGTTATTTTGACTTTAGAACCTGAGCTTTGAATGCTGGGGGTTTTATGAATGACCCCCACAGCAGCGTGGATTTCATCATTCCAGGGTCTAGTTATCTAAGGGAAAACACAGAGTGTAGAGAGCTATGACACAGTGGACAAAGGTGGGAAGACTCATGGGACAGATATGTGACATTCAGAGTAGATGAATGAAAGAGGGCCTCAAATTTATACCTCCTCAAAATAATGAGAAAGGACAGGACTAAGAATATTATTAACATGTTGTAGAGCAATAATGGTGATAGCTGCCATTTTGAGCTTGTTGACCTATCAGATACGATCAAGGGGAACGCCATGTTGTTAGTTAACCTACCCTACACTTTGGGGTAACCATGATGATGAAACTGACTCCATTTTCTAGATGAAAACTCAAGGCTTGGAGACATTAAGTGACTAGATCTTTTTTGAACTTTCTTAAAAAAGCCACAGCTGACTTTTCAAACATATGCATTTAAAGTTTACATTGCTTTCTAAGCCTAGCTTCAGCTGCATACCACATATTTCATGTCATGTACTCATTATCATTTAATTTAGAATATTTTGCAGTTTCCATTATGATTCTTCTTTGCTCTATGTGTCATTTAGAAGTATATCACTTAACATTCGGATATTTGGGGGATTTTCTTATGTTTTTGCTGTTTTAAAGCTTATTTTTATTGCACCCTACATATATTTCCTATATAATTTAAAATCCCTGAAATTTGTTGAGACTTACTGTTGACACAGTACCCGTTTTAGTAAGGCATCCCATGGGCATTTCAAAAGAATATGCTTTCTGCAATAATTAGGTAGTGTGTGAGTTATCAGATCTTGTGTGTTCAACCTTCCCACATTGCTGCTTACTTTTGGTCCACTTTCTCCATGAGTTACTACTTCAAGAAGCTTGTTAATAATCTTTTACCTTGAGGCAAAGCTGGGCTTTAGTCCTGGCCATGTGGACCTAGTTCAATGTTTCTCTCTTACTCCTAGAGCCATAGTCCTTAGGGCGTTCTCAGAGGGCTCCTGGTGTTTGCCATGGCTCCCGGGCTGTGACCGTCCCTGAATGCTCCTCCACCTGGCCCTGGGAGACTGCTGTAAGCTTTGTGCAGCTCCTGAGCGGCTCCTTCACAGCTTCCTGCCACCCTCTACCTGACAAATGCCTCTATGGGATCTCCTTGTTTCACCTCTTTTTCCCTTCTCTCCAGGATCTTGACCTTTGAGATCCACTACCTGTGCAACTCTTGTCTGACCACAAGCAGGTTTTACTTCCCTTAGTGTCTATTTATCCAGTTTTTCTAGTTGATGTTGAAATTAGTTGGCAACAAGCTCATCTCCCCTCGATGAAGTAAAAATCTTTCTTAAAGAGAATTTTAAAATGGTCTTAAAAATACATCTACGGGGATTTAAAATTCACAGAATTAAGAGGAAATTCAAAGAGGTGGAAAGCCATGCCTTTTGTACATGAGTCACCCGAGAGACTCAGCCATGTCCCTGGTTCTTTGATAATGACTTTAGTGAAACACCCTCCCTAATTATTATTATGCAACCATAGTAATGAAGAAAAAGCAGTGAATAACCCATAATCACATTCTTCCAAATAAATACACCTCTTTTTATTTTCTAGTATGTACTGTTAAATGATCTTGGTGCCAAAGTGCCACCTATTGTGTCATAACCTATGTATCTTTTTCACTCGACATTATGTCATAAAATTCCTGGTTATGCCATCCCAGGCTTTAATAACCGTGTCACACTGCCTGAGCTGCTCTACACTTGATTCAAAACTTAATTTCTTGTGGAACGCACTGCTGTATCTACTTATTTGGCAGTCATTATTCTTTAAAATTGGGTTTTAGAAATGGCTATTTTAAAAAAATCTCTGCTGTTTTATTTCTCAAGTCTTTTTCTTTTGCATGCAGTTAAATTTGTCAGTTTTCTCTCTTGTGATTCCTTCTCTGCAGAGAAACCAAGCCATAGTTGACCCTGTGTGTTTGCTGAGGATATATTTTAGAGGACCCACTGAACAAGGAAGATTATGAGTGCTACTACGGACCACCAAAGATGTGAGGGGGACAGGCACAGGGAGGACACGGGGATGCAGTCATGCTTTGCCCTAAGATTCTTCCCTGTCTGGGGAGTGACAAATGCTCCTTGCCTGTGAGTACCTGTGCTTCTCTGACTTTGGCGATGGGTGTAACAGATACACCGGGAAAGGACCTGGGGAAGGGCACAGTGGTGCACACCTCTAATTTCAGCACTTCAAGAGGCCAACGCAGGATTACAAGTTTGAGCTCGGACTGGGTAACTTAGTAACTGAGTGAGACCCTGCCTCAAAATAAAAAAACAAAAAAGAGTTGGGGATGTAGTTCATTGTGAAAGCTCTCGGAAAAACAATGGAAAAAATCTTTGAGGGGAAACAAAATATAACTAGTCTTCTCTTGGTATTTGTGGGTTATCAGGATCCTGGATCCCTGGGTACAAAAGTCCTCAGGTGTTCAATTCTTTATATGAAATGGTGCCATATTTGTATGTAACCCATGCATATCCTCCTATATATTTTAAATTATTTGTAGATGACTTATATTACTTAATATAAGGTCAATGCTATGAAAACAGTTGTATTATTTAGAGTATAATGACAAGAAAGAAGTCTGTACATGTTTAGTATGGCCGCAATTAAAAATATTTTCTATCCATAGTTGGCTGACTCTGCAGGTGTGCAATCTAAAGACACAGAGGGCCAGCAGAAAGTGTTCTCCTTCCACTTAGCTCCTTTAGGTTCAGAGAAATCAGGAGTGACATCGCTGAGCAATTGAGCGGATAGGAATTTGTAGTAGGAAAGATGATTCTAGGAAGAAAGGAAAAGCATGTGGTGAGATGGAAACGCATGAGTGCATTAAGCGATCAGGAGAGAGCAAGTGAGGCCGTCTGAGAGTGGGGTGGGGAAGAGATGTGACATCCAGATTAATTCCACAGGCACAGAGGGTATGAAAAATGTTCTTGTATCCTTTCCAGACCACCCACTCCCCCTCTCTGGGATAATCATTCCTATTCTCTTCTTTCTTTTGCAATTTGGACTCAGTAAAAATAAATCTTTATTGCTTAAATTGGCATAGAGAACTGTGAACATTTTCATCAGCTGGCTAATGAGAACATCTGAATAACTCTTTATTAAGAGAACTGAAATGAAACATTAACATAGATTAGTGTGCCCGAGTTGTACTTGGCTGTTTCAAAGATTTAGATATCAGCATTCCACTTGTATGCTGAATGGTGTGGATCCTGTAAAAATCATTTGACTACTACTAATCACCATTGTGAGCTCTAAGTTAGAGTTATGAAAACAGTTTCATTTGCTTATGTGCTTTTTATGGAGAAAATTTTTTAAAAAATGGCATTATGGTTTTCACCCTAAAGGTGAGTTTTCAGCTTTCTTAGTTCTTGCTTTCTTTCCACCAGAACTGTACTCTGTGCATCTCCTTTCTCCATACCAGTGTCCATGCAGACATCACTAGTTGATCCTGAACACTTTCCAGTTGAGCCACAATGTAGTCTCAGAGCATTGAACCCTGATGCCCATGCACTGTACACATTTGTGAGATGAAATCTGCTTACCATCCTGGCTTCAGCTCCATATTTTTCCCAACATCAGAAACCTTATGCTTTAAATACAGACCTCTCATTCCGTGACATTAATACATTTCTTCCCAGCAACTGGCACAATTACTTATTTCCTTCCTCCACTTTCAGCAACAGAGGAATCTCCTGACATCCACATAACAGACACACCAAGGCAAAATATCCAGGTTGGGAATTCTTATTCTAGCAATGAATCACCCGTCTAGCAGTCTTTTTCAAATCTAAGGAGAAAAATTCTGAGACAGAACTTGGAGAAACCACTTCCTTCACCACAATATTTCTAGCTGTGAGATTCCCTGAATTTTTTTTCGGTGTAAATGATGGTAAAGGAATGGCCTTGAAGTGGTCCCAATCTTCTGGCACTGACAATTTTTCTCTATAAAGCTTCTGTCTGAGCTCATATCAGACTGTTTATATTATAAAAATAGTGTATGTTTGTTTATTCTAAAAACAGTTACAAAACACAGAGCGTGGAAGTCCCCATGCTCCTTTCCAACTCCCTAAAGGTAATTACTGTTAAAAATTTCTAAAGACAGTCTTCTATATACATGTAAATATATATGTCTCTTTCTAATGTAATGAGAGCCTTTTTAAAAACAAAATGGGACTATACCATATATAGTATTCTGTAATTTGCTTTATTTCTTTTATATGATCAATATGCATATATGTAGGTATATTTTTTCATTTCAGTGCTTTTGTTTCTTTTTGCTATAATTTTTCATATGCCAATGTATCACAACTACTGATTTTCTACAATTATTGGACTTTTAAACAAATTTAAAATAGTGCTACAAGCATCAGATTTATAAACTTGATGTATTTACTTGTGTACTTATATGATCGTTTTTATAGGAGAGATAACCAGAAATGAAATTTCTAGATCTAAGAGTGTATGTTAGAAGATTTTACTTGCACTTTTACTAACACTGGATAGTATTGGCCTTTTAGTTTTGACAAGATATAATCTTTCATTTTCCTGATTACTAGAGAGGTAAAATATTTGCCTACATTTGTATTCATATTTCTTCTCTAAATTCTTGTTTAGTTTTTATTCCTTGCCCATTTTTCTGTGAAGTTGGCATTGTGTTAATTTGAATGTGCATGAATATTGTTGGTCTAGTGATTTTCACATTGCAGTGAGCCTCTTAAATAACAAGCCCCAACCCGGGAAGTATTTTGGTTCTAATGGACTGTGATGAGGTCCAGGGTTTTAATCTCTTGAGTGAGTGTGATACACGGTCAAGGTTGAAACTCACTAGTCTGGGTGGCTAGATAGGAGTGAGCAAGTCAGTTAGGGTGGAGGGTGAGGTCTCAGGAAACAAACTGTCCAGGAGCTAAGAGGACAGAGTGTTGGAAGAGTTGGATATGTGTCTTAGCTCAGGCTGCCATAACAAAACACCATAGATTATGTGGCTGAAAAAACACAGTTTTGGAAGCTGAGAAATCTAAGACCAAAGTCCAAAAACGTTTGGCCTCTGGTGAGTGCTCTCTTCCCAGCCTAGAGATGGCCACCTTCTCACTGTGCTCTCAGAAGGCAGAGGCTGAGAGCTCTGGTCTCTTCATTTTTCTTATAAGGAAATCCCACCTAACTTAATCATCTCCTAAAGAACCCACCTCCAAACACCTTGGGAATTAAAACTTCAATATATGAATTTAGGGAAACAGAAACATTCAGTCCACAACTAAATGGAGCAGTAGCTACTATTTCATTCCTGATGTTGTTATTTTGCATTTATAGTACTATTTTTTTTTTTATCTTGGTGAGACCAGTTTGGTTTTGCTATGTTAATCTTTCTGGTCTTTGCACAAAGCTTTGTCTGTTCTATTTTATTCTCATCCCTTGCTCAATGTATTTGTTCTACTACCATTTTCTTCTCTTTTCAGTTATATCAAAGTCTCAGGTTCAGCAGCAGCCAGTTTATAGGATTTTATCTTTTAGTGTTTACCCCAAAGTTAAGAGCATAAAGTCATACATTGAAGATCAGAAGATATAATTGTTTTATACTGTTTTATTCTTGGGCAACTTCAATGGAGCTATATAGTATCTAAGTTTTTGCAGAAACTTTTTAGGGCAGAGTTGGAGCTAGAGATAGGTGCTCATGCCTTGGTAACACAGGAAATCTTAAAGTCTGACGAGTGTTTTCCTGATTTGATTCAAATGTGACAGGGTGAAGAAAAAATCAAAACAGTAAAAACTAAAGGAAGATGCAATATAGGGAGATGGAATGGATAGAGCATAGTATGCCCAGCCCTGCCACCAAATTGCCAAGGGGACCTGAACCAGCACTGCCCTGTCTAGGATGGACTTTATCCATAGTGGGGTCTGCAGGGACCTCTGAGTTCTCTTCCAGCTAGCTAGCTGTTCATGCCTTCAACTAGGAGAACACAAAGTACGAACTCTGCCTAAGGAATTTACTTTCCCATGGGTAGAGAAGGTTCCATGGGTATGTGCATCCCAGTTACAGTTTTTTGTTTTGCTATTAAACCCTTTAGTCAGGAGAAAAGAATTGGGGTGATTGGTTCTAATGAGTATAGCTTCCCCATCTCTGCATCCGCCCAAGGTTCTAGAAATGCCATATTTGCCACACAGTAACTGCTTTGTTGAAGGGAATTTTATTCTAAAATGATGTTTAAAGCACAGAATAATGACTTTTGAATACTAATATTGAAGCACAATATTCACTCTTCACATGTGCTTTTAGAAGATTTAAAGGAAAGAAGGGTTTTGCGGTACCAAAATTTATTCCTTAATTTCTTGCCAGCTCTCTCCTATAATGGTTAATTGATTGTGTCAATTTGAGAAGTTTAAAAGTTTAACTGAAACAGCTCAGCAATTCCACACCCTAGCATGTGGAAAACCCATCCAAGGGCAGTTAGTCGCCTCCATGCTATAAAGGGGGAATGAGGAAGGATGAATCTGCTTCTGTTCTTCAGAGGAGCTCCAGTCTTTGTCTGCAGTTTAGGCATCATCCCCTGGCTTCCCACACAGACTCTTTAGCTGCTGCTGTAGACACTTCAGTCTTCTGGCGTGGACCCATTGGCCTCCCGATATGGACTTGCATGGGACACTGCAGTAAACTTCAGACCTTGAACTCAATCCTTTGGTCTCCAGTGTGTAGACACCCTCTGCACTCTTCCTCATTCAACTCTGGGGTTGGCCATTGTAAGCTGATCTCGCAATTTCTTTCTTTTTTTTTTTCCTTGTAATTTCTTATACATTTATATTTCTTATGCTGTATCTGTTTCTCTAGTAAAACACTGACAGATACACTTTTCTTTTCACAAATATGTGAGCATCTTCCATGTGGCAGTAAGATGTCCAACTGTATTACTCTTAGCCCTGGACTCTTCTGGTTTTAGCAGGCAAAGTCCTGCTCCTCAGAACTCCTTAGTTCTCAGAAGGTAAAGACAGTTGGCTAGATTCTGTACAAGGTATGAAGTATACAGTGGCAAATGAACAAAGACCAAACAGTTGCAATAGCACATATATCTCAGTCAGATGAAATTTACATTTAATTTACATTTGGGTATTCAGCAAATTTAGACTTAACATTAAGATATTTAATATTTAAAGATAAAGTTAACAACCAGTGAATGAAATCATTCTTGAATGCATCATGAAGAACTGCCGGATCTTATTTCAAATACAAGTTCCCAGATTACCCAAACGTGGTTATACTATATGTTAATATGATAAAACTAAAACACTGAGAATTATGAAGCATCAAATAAGAAAACATGAGTTGCCTTGACGGTCTGAAATGGATAGTTCTCAAAAATTCAGCATCTATTTAAGACTGTATTTAGGACATATGGTCAATTTGACACTTTTTTCCTCAGCAAATAGTTTAATAACAATACACTGAAAGTATTTGTACAGAGCATTCCCTTACCAGGAGTCTTTGAGTAAAGGGCATACTTAACATGCTTGGTGGTTGTCACATATGAAAAGGACTAGGGGAATCCTTGCGCATAGACCATCTCAGGTAGCTTTCAGACTCCTACCCCAATGAAACAGAGTTGTTATTATTTTAAGTTTACAGCTGAGCAACCAAAGCTCAGACAGATTAAACTGCTTATGCAGGATCACTCAGGTAATATCAATATGTAAGATCAAACAATATGATGAATATTTGAATACAAATTTTTAAAATATATTATACATTGCCATGAATCCCTCTCAAATCCCCTCTCCACCACTTTGAACACTCTTATCCCATTGTTTTTGCTACTTTCTCTTCCTCCTCCTCCTCCTTCTCTTCCTCCTCCTCCTTCTTTTGGTGTGTGTTTTTGACACAAGGTCTTGCTATGTGGCTCACTTTATAGCCCAGGTTGGCCTTGAACCTGCAATGATTCTCCTGCTTCAACCTTCTGAATGCTGGGATTACAGGAGTGTGCCACCATGCCTGTCTTCTTGCTACTTGCTGAAGCAGCTCTGAGAATTCTCTTTCATTGGAGTCTTTTGAAGTGTGATGAAAAATACACTGAATATTGCTTCTAAGTGCCACCCAACAGTGTGTCCTCATTTACCTTATTCAGCAGATCTGGAACCATGTAACTTCTAGTTCGTCCCCAAAATGAAGATGACCATAGAAGGTCAACATCTTGAATCACTTCTGGACACTAAGGTAGCTACAACAATACAACTAAAGACATTCATGAAAGATTCATAGCAAAGTATCTTTTACTATAAGAAATTTTAAAATTCAAGCATTAACTATTTGATTTGATCACAACACATTAAGAGATGGGTGAGATTTGAGCCCTCTTCTGTGCTACAGTAACATATTGACAGCAGCAAGCATGAGGGAGGGATGGAGGGAAAAAGGAGAGACTTTATTAAATCACATCTCTGGCAGCCAGAACTCTGCCTCTTCACTTCCGGTAAAGAAAATCTTTTGGATACTCAGCACAATCAGGCTTAACATTAAGACCTCCTTCATTAGTTTCACCCTGGTCTATAAACAGTAATTTATTCTCAAATATTCCCAGGGTGGAATAGACATAGAACAGACACATACCAGGTCTCTCTCTACTGTTCAGACAGTAGAGGACCAAAAGGAAAGAAAAAATTAAGAATGTCTAGTCTTTTCTACAAGGACTTTGCAAATTGTCAGTGAGGCAAATACACTAACTGTTGCATTTAAGAGTAGAGTGAGGCCAGAAAGAGGAAAGATTTGACTCTTAGAGAACAATGGGGAGCCCCAGAGTTGGGCCAGGCCTATGAAGGTGAAGAGGGGTGTGCAGGCACAGCCCCTGTGGGTAAAAGCGTAGGCTTGGGGGAGCAGGTAAAGGACAATGGTGTCATAGGACAGGGGCTTGTTCATGTAGCTGGGAAGTCAGCGGAAGGTGGATAGGCCACACCTCAGTTCTTCAACCCATCCGTGCCTAATGCTCCAGTTGGAGTTGTCACCACACACGCCCCTGCTTATGCAATCTGCCTTCTCCCAAGAAGCTACCTGAGAGAACCATGAAATTATATACCTGGAAGTTCAAGAATAAAGGTAAACAAAGGGAAGACATTGCCTGAGGTCACAGGATGAGCTGCTAATAGCATCAAAAATTCCTAAAGCAAAGGGTAGACTGGTTGCAACTGCAGCCGCCCACAGAGCAGGGTAGGTGCCTACTTGGGGTCCAGAACACCCCAGTGCACAGGCTTTCCCTACCATAACAGCAGATCTGGGTACATGCAGATCCCTCCCTGCAGCTGGGCTCAAGGTCCAACCTCACAGGCTGTGCCTCTGGGGCTTGAGGCCATTTACAGACTACCAAAGTCATGGGCAGACTGGTTTCCTCCCAGGGATTATGAAATGGTTGCTAATTCAGTCTCCTCTTTTTGGACTAAATTGGTGGGCATCTGTACAGATGTGAACTGAAATAGCTATGCACCAGGGAGTGATGACACTGTGTGCCTATGCTCAGCATTGTACATTTCATTTGACAGATAGAAACTAATGCAGAACCCAGAGTTCAGTCATGAGGCCTGAGGTAAACTATTAACAAATCTGATTTTCAGTGCAAGTGGAAACCAGATGCTGATGGCTTCTGTCTGCATTGGTAGTAAACATAAGTTTCACGAGTTTGTTCCCTGCTGTGTTCCCTGTGCTAAGTATTGGCTGAATAATGAAATAATTCTAGGTAGTGAAAACTACCACACAGGTGCTAGGCTGTGGCTGACTCCAGAACTGGTCAGAACTTCCAGGGTGGGTTGGAGCACCCTCTGTTATCTTTTTAAACACTTACTTTAACCATTCACTGTAGTCCACAGTCTTTTCCATGAGAAAACTGGTGTTTTACAGACACCATCAATCATGTATGTACACGGATTCACACACTCTCTGAGAGATATTTCAGACGCTAGTGATGTTAGCACTGCACTGCTCTGTAGCTTGCATCAAGAACCTGCCTGCTCAGCAGAGGATGTCCTGGAGACCCCAGATGTACTCCAAGGTCTGATAGTTCACTGTTACAAAGGCTGCCACAACCTCATCGCCAAGGTCCCTTGCTCCATGCTGGACATGCAGGATCATGAGTCTTAATTCAGACCCCACAAAACCCTATTTCTCAGATTGGTCTCCTAATTTAAAAATAGACCGGCCAGGCACGATGGCACATGCCTGTTCTCCCCACACTCTGGGAGGCTGAGGCAGGCAGATGGGAAATACAAGCCTAGCTTGGGCAACTTAGTAACTTGGTGAGACTTTAAAGAAAAAAAACAAAAACCTGGGGATGTAGCTCAGTATGAAGGCCCTGGGTTCATTCTCAGTACGGGGAGGGGGAAGTCTAACAAAAGCATGCGTGCACACACACACACACACACGCACACCTTCTTCTCATTAGATTTATTTTTCTTTCACATCATCCTGCAATTTGAATTAGTGTGTGCAGTATAGGCTAATTAAAAACAAACCCAGGTCGTGCCTGAAAGTCGGCCCCCTTGCTCTGAGTCATCA
The DNA here is from genome assembly GCA_004027455.1 of Hydrochoerus hydrochaeris. Taxonomy (NCBI): domain Eukaryota; kingdom Metazoa; phylum Chordata; class Mammalia; order Rodentia; family Hydrochaeridae; genus Hydrochoerus; species Hydrochoerus hydrochaeris. The sequence continues at coordinate 310,727 of PVLA01001569.1, read as the reverse complement.
ATCCTCAGCTCAGCCCCCAAACCTCCCTCGGGTGCAGGTCCACTGGGCAGCTAAGTGGAAGACAGGAGGGTGTGGGCCTGGCCAGAGCCTCTTCCCCCACCACTGCGGTCTTCCTGGAGCATTAGTGTCTTCTATGAAAGGCAAGGCCTGTCGGGACACGATGCAGCCACAGCAGGTCCTCCAGGCAAGACTTCCCATAGACGATTTGGCCAAATTCATAAATTAGGTTGAAAATTTGATCCAGCTTGCTGCCAAGTGGGGCTAATTAATTTCTGTAGAGACTGATGAACAGGAAGCACAGTATTCACATTATTTCATCAACAATTAATTCACTAAGCTCCAATTCATTAGTTTCCTGGCATTCTCCATCCCAAACAGTGTTAGAGGGAGCCTGGCTATTTTAAGCCTCCTAGAGAAGCCCGTGGGCTGGGCGCCTCTCACAGGTGACTTCACCCTCCCTGCGAAGACTCATTAGGGGTTGTTTTGCAACCCGAGGGGAGGCCTGGGTGGTGTACCTTTCCTCCTGGGCTGTTCTGGGGCTTTGGGCTTCCCTGGCAAGGGGAAGCCATGCTCTGCACCCCACTTTAATGGCTGCTTCACTAATGAGCTTCCCAAATACCCTAGGGCCCTCCTAAGGACAGGAAGCTGAGAGGGATGGAGCTACAGCTTGGCTGCCTTTCCGGTTTTTTCAAGTCCTCTCCAGTCCCAGGGCACCAGGTGCCAGGTCCAAGTTCTGGTCAGCCAGCAGGGACCCTATGGAATCATGGGCTGGGCTTAGAGAGAGTGCCCAATATAATTGCTCCACGAGGATGGGCACCCTGTTGGTTGTGTTACAACTGCATAATATGTGATGGAAAAATATGGTTATGTGTTTAAATAAGTTTACTATAGTAAAAGACACAGTGTCATTAATCTCCTGAAAACCCTCCCCTTGGTTTGAAACCACACATTCCATTGTCCTTGCGACTTTGTGCAGCAGCTCAGGAGTCCTCTTGCCTGAGTGTCTTTGGTTGCACTATTGTGGCTGCCTTGTTGTTGGTGTTAATGTTGATGTAAATGCTGACTCAAAACCTTTGCCTTTCATGGTCATTTTGAGTCTGCACAGACCCTCTGAATAAAGTGGATGAGGAGACGCTGTCATTGTTTTTACAAGTCTGCCTTTCTGTTGGATGGCACTGGGGAGCAGCATTCACTGCATTTTTGATCAGACCTCATAAAGACACTCAGGAAAGAAGACTTCCAGAGCTGTGTGAGCAAGTAGCAAGAACAATGGGGTAAGTGTGCTCAAAGTAAGGATGAGAGTTTTGAGAGGAAATAATGACAATTTGTCTTTTGCTGTGATACATTTTTAAATTTAGGCATTCACTGTATTTTTAGATCACTCCTTTCTATGCAATTCTTAGCGTAGATCCTGACAATAGGTAGTCAATAAATGTGAGAGACAGAAAGAAAGAGAAAGAGGGAAGGAAAAAAGGAAGAAGGGTGGTAGGAAAGAAAAGAAAGAAAGGTGAGAACTTGAGTAAGAACTACTCCCAGGCAGGAGAAACAAAGTGGTGGAGGTAGTCATGTAAATTGCACACTTAACCTCTCTGAGGCACCATCTAACCAGCTGAAGTTAGAGCAGTGAAAATGAGTGAGTCTGGAAGCTGGGTCAGACTGCTGAGCAAATACCTTAGGATATCAAGGAATGTCTGTTGGAATGAGAGTAGATGACTCCAAATGAGAGAAAGGAAGGCAGACACACTGTGGGACCTGGAACTGGACTTCCCAGGAAGCAACAAAGCTCCTGGGAGAAGCTGGGCAGATCACAGATATCCACTGATTCAGGAGGGAAGACCATAGACTGGAACCTGGGGTTTGAAAGCAGCATGAAACTGAGAAGGGAGGTAGGGAGACCCTTCCTGGACCATAGATGTCCTCTCCAGCAGCCCCACCTCAGACTGCTCACCTGTGAGCCCTGCCCAGTGGCTTGGTAGACATGGGATCAGCTCTGCCCGGCCTCCTCAGCCCAGGACTCAAGGTGCTTTGGGAGCTCTTGGGGGATATAGGGGATCCCAGAGGACAGGGCTGCTTATACCAGGGGCACTGAAAATGTCCAAAAGCAAGGATCCCTGCTGTCTCCCCACATACCCTGGGGCTGAGTCCAAGAACTGACCTGTGTTTTTCTTCCTTCTTTCCTTTCTCCTGTTTTTCTTTTCAGTACTGGGGATTGAACTGAAGGCCTTTTTACTGAACTCCACCCCCAGCACTTTTTTTTTTCATTTTTTATTTTGAGACAGTGCTTTGCTAAATCATTAAAAATTGAACAGGCTCTCAGAGTGCTGTGATCACAGGTGTGGGCCACCACACCTGGTTCTGTGTTTTAAGATCAAGTAGAAAACAAATCAAATTGTGGTACTGCCAACCAAAGAGGAAGTGTAGAACGAGTTTTTACGATAATAATTTATTGAGGAATAATTTATATAACAAAAAAGAACATTTTAAAGTGAACAATTGAGTGACATTTTAATACATTCAAAATATTGTGCAATCACTACCTCTATCTCTACCAAACATTTTCACCTCTGTGAAGTGAACCCCCTGGCCCATTAAGTGGTCACTCCCCGTCCCCATCCTTTGTCTGCTCTTGGTAACTAACAGTGGCATCTCATTTTTGTGGATTTCCCAGTTCTGTATATTTCATGTAGATGTCACCATACCATATGGGACCTTTTGTGTATGGCTTCTTTCATTTACCATAGTGCTTTCGAGGGTCATCTAGTTAGCTTTCTGATTATAGCATGTATCAGTATGTCATTCCTTTTTATGGTGAAATAATTATATACATATATGACCCCAATTTGTATAGTCTTTCATCTACCCATCCATCCATCCATCCATCCATCCACTCATTAATTTACTGATGGGAATTTGGTTGTTTCTACCATTTGGTGCTGTGAATAGTGCTGCTATAAACAAGAATGTACACATTTGTTGAATACTGTTCAATCCTGTAGGGGAATATACCTAGGAGCGGAACTGAGGTGTTACATAGTAACTACATTTAATTTTTTGAGGAACTCCCAATTCTTTCCCAAAGTGGCTTTGCAGTTTACAGCCCTCCCCCAAACCAAGCAAGATTTGAGAGTTCAGTTTCCCACATACTTGCTATTATGGTTTGTGTCTAGATGTCCCCCCACCCATAGTCTCATGCAGTCATGGTTGGGGGTTTCAGAGAATCTAGAGTTTGTGATTGATTTGTGGTCCAATGCTGGGATTAAGGGTGTTTGTGTTACACCTGCCCTAGGGCAGGAAGCCTGCATACAATATAAGACACACACAAAGTCTTGTCTCCTACCTTTTATTTGTTCTTGTTGCTTTTGCTCTCTTCTGCCACTATGAACTGTTGCCTCTCTGCCATGTGCCACCTTGTCTAGGAGCCAGTCAATTTTGAACTGAAACCTCTACAAACTATGAGCTAAACAAATTTTTCCTCCTTTAATTTTGGATGTTGAGTATTTTATTCCAGCAATGAGAAAAGTAACTAAGACATTTGCTAATAGTTGTTTCTGTGTACTTAAAAACTTTTTTTTAATTGCAGCCATCCTAATGGGCATGAAGTGGTTTTGTGAACATCCATTTTTGATTTTTTGTTTTTGGGGGATAAAGAAATCTTTTGTTGAGCTTTATCCTCAGTATCCAGAGATGAGTGGAGAGCTCCCCAATGGGGGGCAGGTTCTGTGAGGAGTCTGATGATGATGTTGTTGTTGATGATGATGATAGCAGCGGCATTTGTTAAACAGAAATGCCAGAGAGTGTACTACATATTTTGATGCCCACTAATAAAAACTGAGGTGGTTTGTTATTATTCCCATTTACCAGATACAGAAATAGAGGCCTGGAGAAGGCCAGGAACTTGTACCAGGTATGGGGGAAAGAAAACTACTTCTGAAAACCATCTCCTACAAAAAATGCATTTTACATAGTATCTGCTTTATTCTCTCTATAAAGTTCAGGAATGCTTTCCGGAGACAAAACCTGAATTAAGGTAAAAGGGAGGCAATGAAGGAAGCTGCATGATGTAATGATACAGTGATGTGATCCTAAAATGTGATGGTGGAATTGGAGGCTTTAAAAGCCTCGAAGGGCAGAATTCGCACTGGGGAAAGAGGAGAGGGAATCCATTTGTTTAAGTACTGGTAGCATGGAGAGGAGGAGGGGTAAGGGTTGGGCGAAGGTTTGTGCCATTCCATGCCAGGCACCATGCTTGAGCCTTTCATTGGAAAGAGTTACACATTTTCATCTGCCTGGAAAGGTCTGGATCCTATCCTGCCAAAAGGAAGGGGATCCAGCCCAGTGACTTTCTGCTTGCTTTCCAACTCTTTCATTCTGTAAGGTTCTTTTCCACACACAGTCCCAACAGTGAGCCTCATCAAAAGCTAGACTTGAGATCTGTTGATTTTGTTGCTGTTGTTGTAACAATGTGATTCTCCTTTTGTCATCCATATTTTAAAAACTATAGCCCCTTACATTTTGGGTGGGGTTTGCTTAGGGGACCCAGACATTTTGGATGGGGTTTCTTCCCCCTGGCTGGGTACTGCCCTTCTGAAGCTCTCTTGCCCTGCAGGTTTTAGAGCTGACCCTTGGGGCATGTTCTCCCAGGGCAGAGCCTGCAGGGTGGCAGAGCAAAGCTGTTGAGCACTGATGAGACTGCTTGACCTGCAGTAAGCTGTGACTGACACTTGCTCCTGCCCTGCCCAGCCAGTCCCATGAGCCAACTGATAGCCTTGCACTTAACCAGCCGGAGTTTCTGTCCCTTTGTAGCCAAAGCATTCCCACCAATGTGTTTGGGCAGAATAAATCAACCCTACTGGCTAAAGATGAGCTCATTTCTCAGACTCTGCAGGTGTTGGCCACAGTATTAATATTAACCTCCCTGCTTGTGAGAACAGCGTATATTCATAAGATGCTTTTTAAGAGCCAACAGAAAGGAAATCAACATGCTATATGTAAATGATACACATACAAACAGAATTCTTCATTCACGCTCATGTGTGCTTTTGGTATTTTAATTTTCCTGAGAGCTGGCTAAGGGGAAGGAGAGGCTGTGCAAATTGAAGGTGGCCTGCTGTCTTCCCTGCCCCAATGCCCAACACCAAGCCCAGCTCTTCTGAAGAGGAGCCTGTGGGTTTGCCAGTGGGTCCACGAGACAGTTTCCAGCTACGTCTAGGGAGAAGTTTCTTCTATCCATTTGACAGCATTTCCTGCCCTCATCATGCTTCGCTTCCTTCCTCCCAGCCCCTCACCTCTGCCATGCTTCTCCCTCTTCTGTCTGCTTTCTCAGCACCCACCTTGGTGGCTTGTGGTAAAGTGCTCACCAGCATGTGCAAGGTCGCACACACTCTTTCCTCCATCACGGGGTCTGTGTGGCACTGGCCAGGGAAATCTCAGCCTCTGCACTCAGGTAGCCTAGCAACAAACCTGTGCTTGTTGAATGAATGAATAGGAGGAATGAATGAATGTGTGTGGGGTTAAGAGAAATAGAGGAGTGAGTTTCTTCACAGAGTTTTTTTTTTTTTTTGGTCTGAGATATTTCTCTCTTTGAAAGCTTTTCCTTGCTCAAATGTTGGTATCCAGTCAGCTGATTTTGACCCTGGCTTTTGCTGGCCAGAAGAGCCATGTACAGCTAAGCAGAGGCCAGGCACTGTCTGGACACAGTTCTAGAGTTTCTCTTCTGGTGGATGTGGCAGGCTATTTAGAGGGGTTCTGAAAAAGTGTTGATTCTACTGTTGGCAGGGAATGTATCAGCTGGTTTGAGGATTTGACAAGTGGTTCATGTTCTAGATGGGGTAAAACAATGCTATCACATCAGTATTTGTAATTTTATGTAATTCACCATTGCCCAGAGACTTTGGATAATGAGAGAAAATCAGTAAGGAAAAACTGGTTCTTTCTTTTTCATTTTTGAAATTATTCTGGATAAATTCATCTTCAACAAGAGGGGGATAACTAAGTGATCAATGTCTCATCCATTGGAGAATATTGTGCATCCATTAAAATGGCTTATAGTGCTATAAAACTAGATTGTGATATAAAGTCCAGAACCAAAAACAAAAGCACAAAAGGCTCACAGAATGAGAACCAATGGTTGGTAAGTGCCCTGCCTGGAGGGCCTGGCTTCGCTCTCTAGCAGCATCTCCTATCACCCCCTCTCCTGGAGACCCCTGCCCTTTGCCCTCTGCCACCCTAAAGCCACATTTCACTCACACACCCTGATGCCTCACCTTCCTTCTCCTGGGCAGCTCTACCAGATTCTTCCTTTCGCTGTTTAAAGAGAGTCCCTTTCCTCTGGAAACCTTCCCTAAACCCAAAGGAAGTGCCCTGGTACTTTCAGGTCATCTCACTCTGCGAGGCTGTGAGCTCTGTGAGGTGGCCCAAGTTGCCCGTTGCAGTACCCCTGTGCTAGTGCTGTGCCTGCTTCGGTCATGTTGGGTACAGTACAGAGCTGAAGGAAACAGGATGGAATGCTGCTCCAAATGGGGCCTCTGAGGGTCCTGGTGACAAATTAGGCAAAGCAAGGAAGAGGAGTAAGCTCTCTGTTTTAGAATGATACTCAACAAAAATCTTCCTCCTCCTGCTCCTCCTCCTCCTCCTCCTCTTCTTCTCATTCTTCTTCTTCTTCTTCTTCCTCTTCTTCTTCTCCTTCTTCTTCTTCTTCTTCTTCTTCTTCTTCTTCTTCTTCTTCTTCTTCTTCTTCTTCTTCTTCTTCTTCTTCTTCTTCTTCTTCTTCTGTCTTTTTGAGACAGGGTCTCATTATACAGTGCAGGCTGGCCTTGAGCTCACTTTGTAGCACAGGCTGGTCTCCAAATCACATCAATCCTCCTGCCTCAGCCTCCTGGGAACTGGGATTACAGGCATGCATCACCACATCTATCTTTAAAATTGCTTCTTAAGAGTGATTTTCCTCAGTTGAAGTACTGAGTTCTGGGCAAACTTCCATTACCCAAAAGTTTATCTCTCTTTCTCTTTCAATTTTCCTTCTTGCCTCCCTCCCTATCATTGAGCAGACTGGGGGCTTTGTGAAGGCAGGATTTGACTTGTTCATTTATGCACAGTACCTAGTACCCAGGGCAGTAGTTTTTCTGGATGAATGAATAAATGAATGAATGAATCTCAAGATTCAGTAGTGAGCTGTCCTACTTGACTTTCAATACAGCACACCCATGACTTGAGGCCAATTCTCAAAATCCATATTGTAGATGCACTTGGTATGACAGGAAGCAATTAAAACACACTGTAGCATGAGGGAATGGCTGTCAACACTTATTCTGATAACCAACAAACAATGCGGAAATAGCATTTCGCCTGCAGATGGGGGCATGCTGACTTGTGGGAATGTAAAGCAAACTTCAGTACAATGTGGTAACCCTAGTAGGCAAAGGGAAAAGAATTACACAAAGCAGTGTTTCCCTCCCTCTGTCCTCCCTTTCTTTCTACTCCCTTCCTTCTTTTCTTCCTTCCTTCCTTCCTCCCTTCCTTCCTTCCTTCCTTCCTTCCTTCCTTCCTTCCTTCCTTCCTTCCTTCCTTCCTTCTACCTTCCTTCTACCTTCCTTCCGATGCAAGACTTACTCGTGTAGTTTTGTGCTTCTTTTGTTAGCTCACCTTTTCCTTCCTGGAAAACTGTCAAAATCATTCTCTACATAGTTCCCTCATTCAGTGCCTCCTGAAAATTCGAGCTATTATTCCTTCTAATGAGCAAAATTTGGGGATATTATCCTGCTCATCTGCATCTCTGAGACTACAAATTATAAGGATGCACCTCATGTCTAGACACCTGCAGGTGTCATTTGAGTCCCATCCAAGCTGTTTACACCCTACATTGTTTTATTTATCCTTCAACATCAGGTCTCCCTCTAATTAGAGTTGCCTTTGGTCCTCTGGCATGCGTGGCTCGCTGGCTCTCGCCCCGTTGCAGCACAGAGGAGGTTTTGCTAGCGGTAATTTCCCCTTCGTCTCTGTCTGCTTTCACCCAGGAATACTGTGCATGCACGCCATTTGTGGAGGGCTGGGGAGGGACCCCTCAGGCAGTGCCAAGGAAGCTTCCCCTTTTACAGGCTGCTCTCTGGGACAATGCTGATCTTCCCCAGACGCTAAATCATAATCTTCATGTTTTTCGTATTTTGCATTCTAGCCACAATTTCAACATCCCATCCCCGTGACATTAGGGAATGATAAATCAGTAAGCAGGACAGCTCCCCTGTACAGACTGGTACGGGGACCAGGCTCTGCCAACACCTCTCTCCTCTGCCGGTTAACCCTTTCCTCAGCCTCCCCCAGGCAGCCCTTCTCAGCAGGCGGCTGCTTTAGCACACATCAAAAGGCTTTTCTTTTTCTTTCTTTTCAAATTTTTTTTTTTCCCTTGGTGGTGGTAATAGCTACAGCCCCAGGCTTTTGACATTTTGTTTTGAGATAAGGTCTGGCTAAATTGCTCAGGCTGGGCTTGGATTTGCAACCTCCTGCCTCAGCCTCCCAGGGTGCCAGTGCCACCCTACCTCAGTTTCTTTTAGAACTTTTATTTCTTTCTTTATTTCCTCTCCCCCTCACCTGCTTTCCTTACCTTGCCAGGTCTCACAGCACTTTCATTGAGCAAATGAAAGTATCAAAGCACAGGGGCCACAGTAAGAGCGAGTCTGCATTAAATTGTTTTGCTCTCTCCATAAATTCTTAGAGGAATATGAGGGTGACAAAGTGTATTTTAAGGTGGTAAAATATTTAAAGCTTATTTTTTGGCTAATTTTAAATAGTTTTATTGACATATAATTTACCAGTGCCATCGGAAGGCTTTGAATATATTTATAGATTTGTACCATCATAGATAAAATCTAATTTTAGAAAATCTCCATCCTGACCCCTCCTAACCCTGAGTGTCCCCTGGCAGTCATTCCCTTTCTTTGCCCACAGGTAACCATAACACCTATGTCCTGTTTCCATAGATTTGCCTTTTCTGGGCATTTTATGCAAGTGGAGTCATACAGTCGATGCTCTTCTGCATCTGGCTTCTTTCACTTACTCTAGTGTCTTTGAAGTTCATTGCTAATGGCTTTTGTTATATGGCAAAGCCCTTTGGGGTAGCCAAGTTGTCCCAAAAGCTGCATAATCTGCTGTGTGCGAGCTAAGTGTGTGTGCAGAGCATATACTGCATAGTGTATTCCCCGAGAAAGGGCTAGAAGGTCTAGTTTTGGAGGAGATGGTCTTCAAGGGCCATAAGCAAATGCAAAGCAACTTACTAAGTTGTTTTGCTTCAGAAAGAGAAAACTCCTAAACATAAAAATCACCTATGATTGAAATGAGAGATCATGGTTACATAACTTTGAGGCTTTTTGTTTTCTTCTAGTACTAGGGATCAAATCCAGGGTTGTTCTATGACTGAGCTACATCCCCAATTTTTTTAAAATTTTGAGATAATATTTTTAAGTTGCCCATGTGGGACTCAGACTTGTGACCCTCCTGCTTCAGCTTCCGTAGGTAAGTGTTGGGATTATAGGCGTGGGCCGCCACATTCTGTAGAGACACAGAACTTCTCAACTCTCCTTTTCATATCATCCGATGAAGTTATTACAGACATTAAGACAATATACACTTTAGTATTTTACCTCCTGAAATGATATGGTCACATACACAATATTTTTATACTACTAATCTAACTATATCTAACATATAGTTATATCGTTAGCTTTACATAGTTGCATATTTAGAACTAATTCTTACATGAACTGATTTTTTACATAAACTAATATTATATATCATTAAAGGACAGAAAAGGAGAAACTAAAAACCAGACCAGGAGGTCAAAGGCAACAGGAGTAAGAGCGGCGAATACAGTCAGGTTTGTGGGCTGACTGACTGGGAGCTGGGGAGGAGACGTCAGAGGAGGTCACCATCTGTCCAGCGCACGCACAGTTGTATTCCAAGTAGGCAGGGGTGACGCTGTAGCTTTTTGGTTGCTCTTTCTAGTTCCCATCAGTGTGCTGCTGATGCCCTTTTTCCTACCCAAAGGTCACAGATGGCCATGGGTCTTAACTGGGCCTCATGATGGAAGGTGACTGGGTGCGCTGTCACTCTACCCAGGCCACACTTGGTCCTAAGCCGATGTTGAAGTCTTTGGAGGTAAGACCTAGATGGAAGTGTTTTCAGGTCATTTTGACATGGGGGCCAGGTCTGAGAACCAGTTGGTAGATAGAGCAGTACTTATGTGCACAAAAATCACCTAAAGAGACAGATTAGGATTCAAGGGTTGAGGGGGAGCTCCCAACCATGCCCTTGTTGTCACCCCAGGAACATATATTGAAATGGGAAGAATTTTATTTATTTATTTATTTATTTTTGGCCTGGCCTGTTCTGTCATTTACTTCTGTGGTTTTTAAAGGGTAGACCCTAAACCTGCAGCATTAGCACCAGCTGAGAACTTAATAAAAATGCAAATCTTCAGCCCTCAATTCGGATGTATGAAATCAGAAACTTGGGGAAGTACCAGTAGTTTGCATCTTCTCAAGCCCTCTGGGTGACGCTAAGGAGTATTCCAGTGTGAGAGCCATTGACCTACTGTTTCTTAAACACGCTGTGCTGTGTACCTGCTCCTGCTGCCTGGCATCCCTCCTCACACTGCCCACCTCTCATCAAATGGGCATCCCTTCTACAAAACCACTACACAGAGGTGCGCTGATAAGCATCGATTGGTTCTCCAGAGTCCTGGTTGTAGCATTTGCTGCTTTCTGACTCCCACCATGGCCAGTGTCAAGGCAGCAGTGTTAAGGTGCTGAACACCAAATTGGGAAGAGGTACACACTTGTTAGCAAAGAAGGGCTCTCGCTCTGTCCCATGCTTAACCTACCACACCAAATCATTGGCTAGGAAGTGAGCAATTGAAGGCTTGATGTCCTTCCTCTGTGGAGTCTGCACTTAGCATACCCTCATCTGTCAGTGCTGAGCCAAGCCGGCCCTTGCTGTGACAGGGTTGCATGTCCATACCCATATACACAGCTGCATTTTCCCAAATGAACATTGTTCAATAGCGAAAAAGTAACTTTCGGCTTTAAACAAATTAAGCATTAGATTGAGCACGATAAAATGTTCTATCTATATTTTGTTACCAGGATTTAGGCATGCTGAAGTTCATGCTGGTGGTGACCTTATGAATTAGGAGCAGAGCTTTGATTGGTTTAATAGCACTCAGCAGAATGGAGGCCTTCAGAAGGTGGCTTCCCACAGGGCAGGGAGCTGGGATCCAGGGCAGTGCTCCCAGCTCTGCCACTGACCTGGGGTCATCCTTCCCTTATCCTGCACTCTTATCTATAAAAGAGAGCGCTGTGTTGTTTGCTAGCTCTGAAGAACCAGTCTATGTCTGGTTGTTAAATCACAATTTAGGACTCTAAATGCTCTTTAAACTGAGAAGAAAGCATGAATTTAAAAGTTGTTTGGCTCATTAAAAAAATAAAACACTGTTTCTATCTTACAGTAAAGGATTAAATCCCTGATATGATCGAAGAGTCATGGGCTTCTCTTGGCATCTTGTTTTCTTTCTTCCTGACGAATTGCCTGACGCTCCCCTGATCCTGAAGCTCTTTAGAAAATAACATTTGGTTCTGGTCATGGCAGAATCCCAGGCTTTGCTGATTTAAAGCCATAAGGAATGTGACAGCAAATTTAAATACTTTCATATCTATGAAAGCATGAGTCTTGAAATACAAATGTTAACATAAAACAGTGTTGGTTTTTTATGTACAGTGGAGTTTTCTTTAATCATTAGTGGTTTGGTTAGTATTTATCTCTAATTCTTTTTTTTGAACTTCAAATCTTGGATTCAGTCATAATTTTCTATATTGCTAGATCATGTTAAGACTGAACTGTAATTTCAGGGTTTAAATTTCACTGGAGTAACTTTACAGCATAAACAATTAGGAAGCATACTTTTTCTCTAATATTCCATTTCAGTGATCATGGCCTTGATTCTGTAGAGGTAGATTTGTTTTATCAGTACATTGTTGTGTGATTTTAAAATACAAATAATTGTCAATATCAGAAATTGTGTGTGTGTGTGTGTTTGTGTGTGTGTGTGTGTGTGAAAGAATCTTGCTATGCAGTTCAGGCTGGCCTTGAGCTCACTTTGTAGCCCAGGGTGATCTTGAACTTGCAATGATCCTCCTGCCTCAGCCTCCAGAAATCATTTTTAAAAATTCTCCAAGAAGTCTTAAATGTTTTTGGCACATGGGAGGTAAGAGTTCAGGGATAATTATTCTGTTTGTAATTAAAAAACATAAATTAGGATAATTGTTTTAGAAAAGACTGAAAGAAGATGTGCCGATAAGTTTGAGCTCTAATTAAGCAGTTTCTTTTTAAACTGTGTTTCACTTACCTCCAGATACTTTTGCCTTTTGCTAGTCAACATTGACACAGACCTGTCTGCTTTAAGATTGTTTGTATTGTCCATTAATTGAGGTTTATAACTAGGGTCTTAACATTCTGTAAGGAATAAGAATAAAAGATAACTTTGAATTTAAACAACTTCATAAAGGACCTTAACATTTTTATTCATTTTAAGTTTCTTTAGCATGTCAAACTGAAGATGTAATGACTGAATTAATTACTTTAATTCATGAAAATCAGCTCAAGGTTCCCATTGTTCCCTTGCTGGAAGGTTATTCTCCCATCCTTGAATTCTGGAGATCTTTTCTTTCTTCTCTTTCCCTTACATTCTACACCCAGACAATTGTTAAACCCTACCAACTGTTGCTTGCTTGTAATGTGTCTAGGATATATCCTTCTCTTCTCTTCTCTTCTCTTCTCTTCTCTTCTCTTCTCTTCTCTTCTCTTCTCTTCTCTTCTCTTCTCCTCTCCTCTCCTCTCCTCTCCTCTCCTCTCCTCTCCTCTCTTCTCTTCTCTTCTCTTCTCTTCTCTTCTCTTCTCTTCTCTTCTCTTCTCTTCTCTTCTCTCTCTCTCTCTCTCTCTCTCTCTCTCTCTCTCTCTCTCTCTCTCTGAGAGTGTACCTTTAGCACTTGGGAGAGCTCCTAATTTCAGGACCCTTTCCCCCAATGTGTGGCTCAGGGTGTTTGAAGTGGGTCCTAAGAGCTCTTCATTTCTAATGGGTGATTTTGAAGGCCTTCCTCAGGAGCCCCCAAGGAGGCTGAGCAATAGAGACCAATTTGAGAGGAAATATTTCCAAATATGAAGCCAGGCCAGCAGGAGTGAGTCCTGGATAGAACACAGTGAGAAAGGAGGCTACAGGCCTGGGAACTAGGAGTCTCCTTGTTGGAAAAGCTAGCTGGAAACAGGAAATGAGTGTCAATAGTTAAGGAGAAGCTGAGTGTGGTAGTGCAAGCCTGGAATCCCAGAACTCAGGAGACTGAGGCAGGAGGATTGCCATGAATATCAGGTTAACCTGACCTCCATAAGCAAGTTCAAGGCCAGTGTGCACTACATAGCAAAATCTTGTCTCAAAACAAAAGAAAGCAAAACAAAACAAACCCCAAAAAACAAAACCACTATCAATCTCCCCCACCAAAACAAAAACACCAAAATAACAGCTGAAGAGACATGTAGGCTGGATTGGATCATTAGTTCTTAGCTCTCTTGGAAGGATATGAGGAGTCAAAGAAGATGGGCTGGAAAGAGACAGGAGGAAGAAGGGAAAGGGCTGGGAAGGCAGAGGAAACAGGATTTTAAGAAACAAGGAAGCTGCTGACTGTATCACATTGCCCTAGCATTCTCTATGCCCTGAACAGAGCAGGTATATAATACACGTCCTGCGAATTGAACAGGAAGGCTGGCCAGGCCAGGGAGGGTGAAATGTGTGTGGAGAGGCTGTGGGTCCCTGTGTGGCGCGGCAAGGCTGCCCCCATGGAGAGTGAGGGGCGGAGCATAACTGGTCAGGGAGGACTGACTGGTGGGGCTGTGCAGACCTCAAGCATGGATGCAGAATAAACTGCTGAACACGGCAAAGGAGTGATGGGGTGGTGGCTGGATGGGAAGCAGGGTGGGAAAACGGGAGAGGAAGAAATGGAGGCTGTTCTGTTTTTCCTCAGGGATGTGACAACCTTCTGTCTGTGGAGCACAGGCAGTCAGTTCCTCAGATGAGGAGGAAGCTTTCATGTTTCTGCCCACTTAGATGGCTCGAAATGTTGCCTCTACGTTTTCCTTTTTCAAGAAATGTTTTCTTATCAGTGAAGCTGTGCCTAGGTCTGTGTCTTCTCCAGTGTTTGGCTTCAGCTTTCCTGCTGCTAAAGATTCCTGGCTGGATGCAGCTGGGGTGCCGTGTCGTGACTGGGGAGGTGCTATGTCTGCGCGGGCTCATCACCATCTCCAAGGCTGGGGTTCTTGTCCTTAGCCTGCCCCCCATGACCCTTGGCTGATAAGCGGTCGTGCTGGGACATAAGCCCAGAGCTGTCTGACTCAGAAACATCCTTACTCCACCCCAGCCGCCTGGCTTCCATTGTACGAATTCCAAAATGACAGGGCCGCCTTCTTCCAAAGTTCCTGACCTCTGTGCAGTCCAGACAGCTCTTTCTAATTGAAGTGTTGCTTCTCCAGTCACTGAAGGCAAAGCTCTTGCCCTCCTGCCCCGGCCTCCTCCCTCCCTCCCTTTGTAAACCACAGGCAAGCTGTGAGAGGAGCTACCTGCTGCTCACCTCCCAGAAGCAGGGAGGTGACAGCACCTCTGGTTTGCCCTGCTTTGCCCTGTGCCACCTGCCTCCTGATGCCCAAGCACTCTGGGTAGCCTCATGTGTGGCCCAGCAACCTGCCAGGGCCCTTTCTGGCTTAGAGAACTCACACCAACTCAGCATGCTTGTTCAGGTGGCAGCATCTCACTTAAGCCACTGTGTGCTGCTGGCTTGATACCATCATCTCTCATCATGTCACACGTGAGGTAACTGTGCCTCAGAGGGAAGTGACCTTCAAGGACGCCTGTCGGGGTGTTGGAGCTTGCACTCATTCTAGCTCTACCTGCATTTTAAGGCCCTTTATCGTATCATTTCCCATGCAAGAGTGAAGTCATAGCAGTAGACACTTCCAGTGAGGAGCTGGGCTGTTCCAGGAAGGGGGTGGATCTACTGGAAGGAGCAGGGGAAAGTGACTGGTTATAAGAATCTGTCACTACTTTGCATGCTCCAATGAGAATCTTATGATTTAAATGAGAAATCTATTAAGTTCCACATTCTCAGTAGTAAGTCTCCTATCAGTGCATGTATCTTTTTGTACCTCTCCCTATTAGTAATGAACCAATTTGAGATTTAAAAATATACATTTCTAATTGGAAATGTGACAGGTGCTTCTACTGTCAAAGCCATTTGTAGAGGAAACACTAGACCCCAAGACCAGGAAACCTGAGTTTGAACTAGGGACAGCAGTGAAACAGCCATAGAGGAGTGGACCTTAGGCCACCGTGGCTGATCTCCCAGGCTTTCTATCCTGGCCCACAGTGCTGTGTGGCCTACAGTGTGCCCTGTCTGCTGCTTCTGGGTAGGGGGTGCAGGTCGTTGGCTCCAGGGCCCTGGCTGACATAGAGCCCACCTGCTCTAAAGATGCTCCTGCCATCCTGGCATAGCCTCCTTTCAGCCTGGAGCTGCAGTGCAGTAGCTGCAGGGAGCCTTGGGGAACCCTCCTGTCTCCAGAGATGTTGCATCAGAGATGGAGTTAGGGCTGAACCTGGTCCTCCTCATGCCCAGCTGAAAATGAATTCCCAGAGGTTTCCTTCCCTGGAGGAGTCCCTGCTTTAAAATGGAAAGCAGAGTAAGTTTGTAAAAGCTATAAAGCTCCCTTGGCTTTTATCAGACAATGAAGGCTCTTTAGGAATCCCCGGAAATGCTATTAAGGCATCTCTGGAAGCCACAAGATACCTGCTTTTTTATTTTTATTTTTTTATCTGCTTTCTTAAGGTGGTTCTTTGTCATACTCTCAATGCCTGAGGTTTGTGATGCCCTGCTTTGACTGGTGGGGGGCGGGTGGTTTAAAGTTCCCTTTGAATGTGTGTAATATTTTCTAAGTCTGCATATTACTTGCATTTTACCCTCTATAACTATCATTAGATTCTTCAAAGAGTTCCTGAATCAAAAGGCCAAATACTACCTGCTTATGTTTTTGAGGCCCTGAAAACTTTGAGAAAGGAAAAAGGAAAAAGGAAATTTTCAAGTACCTTTTGGGTTTGAATACAGTGTATGAGGATTCTGTTGTTCTAATCTTCCCTCTAATGGGAGTTTCTATGGGGGTAAGGCTGGCTTGGGGAGCTTTTCCTGGCATATTGTGTTAAGCTGATTTTACTTCTGTTGTTGTAGGTATTTGATTGTTGGGGGAAGTAGCAGAAAACTGCCAGATGCCCTGAGAAATCCTGCTCCCTTTGTCCCTTCATAGTGAAGCATCTTTAAGGATTTATCTGTGCTGGATTCTCTCCATTTCTGGTTCTCCATTCATCCAGGACCCATAGCCATCTCAGCTTCTTCTCCTATCTTACTGAGATGGCTCTTTCTGCAGATCTGCACTGACCCCATCCTAAATACCCTTAAAATGCTTTTCAACTCATGCCTTGCTTGTCTTGATTGTGGTTCTTTATATGGACTTAAATAATTAATCTTCATCTATCTTAGTCAAGGCATACGCTGTCTATTGTACTGTTAGCTATCACTAATACACTCTCTAGGAAAAGCAAGCAATTTTAACTGCAAGTTCTGACACTGCTAAATAAGGTTGGTACTAACACCTATGCATTCCTTAACTATTACTGAGGACTACTGGGTACCCAGCACTGCATGGGGTGCTCGTTATATGATTGTGGGGCAGCCTACCCCAACCAGGTGGCTTCCCATGTGCTGCAGGAGAAGGAAAGAGCTCTGAGGACTCTGTGGTTAGATTTTGGCTGCTTCTACTGAAACTATTCATCTGTGTTGGTCAGGGTTCCCTGGAGAGTTAGGCCTTCTCAAACTTAAAACAATCAAAGAGTGCTTTCCTATTACATACACACACATGCACACATACACAGAGTCATGCATACACACATGCGTGTGCACATGCACATACAGTCAGCAGCCACTGCAAAGTCAGGCTAAAATGATCAGCAAGACATTAATTTTCTAAGGGGACCCTGAGGTCGAGGATGCACATGTGTGATATAAAATTTGGTTCCAAGTACTAAAACAGTAAGAAAATACAGTATAGTTGTACCTCCAACTTGACAATTTGCTAGTCTGGCAGGGAGAGCAAGTTGAATACGTAAGCAGTACAGATCTGAGTATATACCCACAGGTACAAAGGATAATTAATCAAGGCAATGGCAGGAAGAAACAGATTTGCCTCTTGCCTTGAAGTTGCAGTTAAGGCACTAAACAGCTTAGGACTGAGTAAATCCAGGGTCCCCCAGTAGGGGTGGTCACTGCCTACAAGGCTGGCTGGGAGCTGCAAGCTCAATCCTGCTTCCAGAGACCCCGCTCCTCACCTCAGCAGGAGCAGAAGGCTGCTGCCCTGCAGGCTGACACTCAGTGCAACTCTTTCCCTTCTCTGTGTGGAAGAGGAGGCCCCTCCCACGAGTGATGGAGATTCTAGGGACCGTTGCTGATGACTGCAGCTTCTCGGCAAAGGGAGGAGAAAGGCTTCTGGAATTTTGTGGCTGAGCCACAGGAGCAAGTTGGGGAGGGAATCTTTGTGAGAGAATTCTGGGACTCTTGGATCATGTAGTGTTGTTCTTTTCCTTTCAGGTTCTATGAACCCATTTTTCAAAGTGCTCAAGACCTTGTGACCTCTAACCTCAGGCCCTCAGCCCTCTAACCTGCACCACTCCTGGAACTTGTACTTAGACTGTGGTGTAAACTGTAAGCCCCAACAGCTCTGCCCACTGTGCCTATTAGGATGCATTCAACTGCAAGTAGGAATAAACTTCCCAGCGGGTTGATCCAAAATGACACTTATTATTTATGTAAGAGTCTAGAGCTGAGAGTTCCCAGGACTGGTGTTGAGGATGCCCTTGTACACCCAGTGCCTCTTGTTTTTATGAACTCTGTCCTCAGCATACTGTCCTCAGCATACTGGATTTCTGTCCATTGCTTGTCCCCTTGGCACTGCTACAGGGCTGATGCAGTTCCAGATGCCATGTGTTGACACCAGTGGTCTAAGATCAAAGGAGGGAGCAGAGATGAAGAGCTGTATCTTTTTACTGTGAAGGGTGGGCTCCAGCATTTCTCTAGGTGTCACTGGGCAAAACAAGGGAGAGAATTCCTCTAAATGGTCTAGGCCAAATGATGCTTGCCCTTGGATCAAAGGTGCGTTGAGATCCTTTAGCTGGTAAATAGATTGAACAGGCGATATCCAGAGTCTCTTGCATCAGTCTGCAGTGGTTTCTATACCAGTTTAGAATAAGGGTTCTTTTCATGTATTCTTTCCTTCATGCACTCAGAGAATATTTTCAGGATGACCGCTGCCTGCGAGGCTGGGTGCTGGAATCACTGGTCAATCTCTTTAACAGCACATCCAGGATTCTTGCTCTCAGTCCTGTCTTCTCCAGTACCTCCTGAGCAGCTCCAATTGCAGTCGAGCTCTGAGCTCCATCATTTGCCTCCTTGCTTCTCACTTCCTACCAGAACATAGTAGATCTACCCATTGGAATATTAGACTCCTGCTGGCCTGTCACCATACTCCCCCCAATGCCACACTTCCCCGGCCCACATGGTTTGCTGATGACACCTGTCTCTTGTCTGCTTCCTCACGGGACTGGGAGTGTCCTGAGGGCAGAGATTCCTTCTGACTCACAATGTCCTTGGAGACACTGCTATTCCTGCTGTGTGGCAGCCCTTGGTGGGAGGGGGGTTTACTGATGACTAAGGGGACGGGAAGCTGTGATACCTGTGCCGTGGAGCTCCTGGAGCAGGGGACTCAGCCCAAGACCCTCTCTCCAGGTCTCCCACCCATAGCCTGGCCCATAACCTGGGGAGTTACCACTCAACCCAGGCCCAGCCACACCCTGGAGCCACAGGTCCTGGCATGGAATCCTGATATAGCCTCCAGTCTCAGAGTCCAGAGTTGCAGGGGACTCCCAGTCTGGGGCTAGGGCAGAGAGTGAGCCATGGTTGCTGGCATGCGCCCATTGACTCCTGGTACCTGCCCCACCCTGGGGCTTGTTAGAGCCACCTCACTGCTGCAAGGCCACACCCCTTTTTTTTCCTCCCCCAACAGGGAGCTCACCCTGACCCAGCCCTGTCCTAACTCTGTCCAAGGTGATGGGTCCTGCAGGTCCATGGGACTCTGGGTCAAGGAAAAGGTGCAGTTTTACGGCCACACAGGTGTGAGGTCCCCTGGAAGGCAGGGAAGAAGGCACTGGTTGGCAGACTGCTGGGTCAGTCTCCGGAGTGTGAAAGTTTAAACCTCCACAACTAAAGATGCTCCTATGCCAGCCTCCTAGGAACCATGGGCGGTGGCCTTGGTGGCCTCAGACATGGCATCATGAATCAGGTGAAGCCCTGGGCGGCTGGTGTGCCTCAGCTTCATCATCATTAAGTCATCCTGCCATAGGAATTTCCTGACCCTAAAAATGGACTGGAGACATCCCCACCCTTGGCCTTGTCCCTGGGCTTCTGGACTCCCCAAATACCTTAAGCTGTCGCAGCCGGGTAGTGCCAGGCCCAGCCCTGCAGGTCTCAGCGTGCCACAGACTGGGACAGGTGGTAAGCCATGTCTGCGGGCATGTTCTGCGGCATGTCCTCTGAGCCAGACAAGCCTGCCTCCCTGAGCAGTAGCCTGGCTCTGTCTCGTTTTGGTCCCACGCCTCAGTACCTGGCAGAGCTGTTGCAAGCTGGGCTTTCTGGAGAAACTGAGGGTCATTGGCTAGAAGGTGCCCTGGGGACCCTGGGAGGAATGCCCAGCTTCCTGGGAAGAGCAGGCCTCACTTAGCAAGATCTGAACAATCTGCCAAGATGTGCTTGGCAGGTGAAGGTCAGATTGAAATTGTGGCTATCACATGAAACCTACTTTTCCTGGTCCCAGGAGGCATAAGGCAGGCATCCCTCCTGCTGGGATGTGAGGTGGGGTCGACTTTTCCTTGGTGTGTGCTCACTTCTGCATCCAGTGTCCTCTGTACACACAGCACAATGACCTCTGTCCCAGTGGAAGATGGGGATCATAATGCTCCCCAGGTCTGGGACCACCTTCTTTGGTGTAGCAGAATAGGGAGGAGTCTTGCACCAGCATGGGGAATGGCAGATGGGGTAGGAGGAGAAGATGGTCTCAGACACAGGAGGAACTTAGCTTTAGGGCTCAACAAGAGAAGGGCTGAGAGCAGGAGTGAAGAGCCCATCAGATGGAGGATGAGTGTAAGGGACAGTGGGGCTCAAGTATCAAAGTGGAACTGAAACAGGAGAGGGGATGTCCCCTGATTCTGGTAGGGGCTGAGTGTATGAGGACACATGGTACCCCCATTTCAAGTAGGCCTTAAGCCCTGGAGCTCCACGAGATGGGGGCCTGGACCATGCAGCCTGTCCAGACAGGTCCCTTTGGTCACAGTGTCACCACCATGGGTGAGGCGCCCTCAAGTGGCTTCAAGCAGGAGACATGAAGGAAAGGCTGGATGGAGCTCAAGAAAGTCAGTGCCTGACACCCAGCTCCTTCTTCAGTGGTAGGAGCAAGCCAGGAAGAAAGGCTGGGGATGGGGTTGAGAGCCCTTGAGGCAGCATGATGCTTGATAATGTGTCTCCATGAGTACCTACAGGTGGAGGGACAGGAAAGGATTGTAATACTTAACAAGAGGACATTTTATCCTGAAAGTTTTACCTCCAAGCAAGAGCAATTTTTTTGAAATAGCATTCACTGTGTGCCTTCTGATTACAAACCAGCCCTTGTTTATGAAGACATGTGGACACTACAGAAAGACGGCAAAAATAAAATAAAAAAGGACTCCCCTCCCAGAGGTAAACACTCTTTACATTATATATTATGCTTATTGTTTTGTAATTTACATTATCCACTTAAAAGTAAGTCATGAATCTTCACATGTCAATAAATGTTCCTTTACATTATTTTTTAATGGTAGCTTAGTATTCCTTTATGCAGGTCTGCCAAAAATTATTTAACCAATCCTGCTATTAGACATTAAGGCTGCTTAGAACTGTTAGCCGTAAAGTAATCTGCAAGCAGCCCTGTAAACCAATTCATGCACACACACATAGTGAGTTTCTTAGGGTAAATTCCTAGATATATAATTGCTGGTCAAATGGTGTGCACATCACTTAAAGCTTTTGATATCATTAACAACCTGCCCTCCAGCCATGTGGTTTCAACTTATACTTACAAAGGATGAGAATTCCCATTTTCCCACATTGTTGTCCAAACTTGGCCTTTAAAAAATTTTTTTATCAATTTGAATGTAGAAGCTAATAATGTTTAAATTCCCATTTCTTGATGATGAATAAAAATGAGCAAAATACATTTTCAGTTTCCATTTTTTAATGTAAATAGCTTGCTTAACTCATTTGTTTATTTTATCAAATGCTTATTATTGTTGTTATTGGGCTTTTCTTACTGTATGTGTTCAGTTCTCATTTTCAGTTCTTTAGATAACATTGTTAGCTTCTGGCTTGTTGTGCTAAGAAGACTTTGCCCTTGTTTGTCTTTTAGCTTTAGGCATTGCTTTTGTTTTATAGAAATTAAAATTTTTTGGTAGTCAAAATGATCAGCCTTAGTGTTACTTCCAGAAAGGTTTTCTCCATACCAAGAATGTAAGAGTATAATTTTATATTCCATTTCCATTTATCCTAGTTACTGTTATTGTAGTAAAATATATATAATGTAAAATTTGCCACTATCATAGTAATAATTTAAGAACTATTTAAGTACATTCATAAAACTGTGTAGCCATCAACATCATTCATCTTCATAGCTGTTTTCATTTTGTAGAAGTGGAGATTCAGGCAGCTGAAAGGACTCCTGCCCCTGCTAGCTACCACCTGCTTTTTGTCCCTTTGACTCTGACTTTTTGTAAATACTTCCTATAAGTGGTCATACACTATTTGTATTTTTGTGACTGATTTATTTCACTTCATATAATGTCCTCAGGTTCTTAGTCCCTCCTTTTATAATCAGTGCACTTATATTTAAACCTTTAATTCTATTTGTGTTTATTTTTACATCCTTTTGGGTAAATACCTCATTTAATTGTTTTTTCAAAAGTTCAGCCAATTTTCGTAACATTATTGCTTAAGCACTCTATCCTTTCTTCCAGGATTTAATATATGCTTGTTTTAATATTTTGATGATTTTCATGTGTACATTACCTACTTGCATTTCTCCTTTAGTGAATGGCCATGTGTGTTACTTTATATCAGTGCTTGCATCTCTCACTGATGGGAAAGGGTGCTTTATATATCAAAGCTACAGATCCTTTCCTGCTCATTCATGTTTCAAATGTTTTTCCTCGATTTGCCCTCTCAGAATTAACTTCCGCGGTTTTTATTTTGGGATACTGATGATTTATTTTTTCTTTAGTCATGTTTATCTTTTCACTTATGGGTTCTGAGCTGGCGATTGCACTTATAAAGCCTTCCCCAGGCCAAAGCCATGTAAATTGTCACCTATGTTTCATCTTCTCGTTCTTTTTTTCATATTCGCTTCTACCTTCAACTTTAATTTGTCTATAATTTATGCTGGTATGCCATGAAGGCAAAAATCTAATTTTATCTTTTTTCCAACAATGTTAGCCAATAATTCCACTATGATTTTTAAAGTCATCTTTCATTTTCTTATTTGTAGTCACTTTTATTATCAACTCAATTCTTAGCACATCCCAGGTCCCGTTTTCCTGCTGATATCCTACCCCTGCCCTGTCTGGATTCTGAAATCGCCTGCCTGCAGAGCCTCCATCCTGGGTGAGTCTCCCTGTGCCGCCTCTCTGGCCCCTGGGAACTGCTGGGAAGTTCATTCCTGCTGGGCAGCCATGCTCCGAGTTTGAGGTCTTTGGCCTCAGCCTGGCCTGCAACTCCCAGTTTCACAATAGTCATTTCAATCCTCTTCTTCATCACCTGGAGATAGTGTCATTGCCTACCCAGAGGAAAATAGAAACCCTATTGAAACCTGCTTAGCTTCCACTGACCTCCAACCCTCCCCCTTGAAGAATAACAATCATCGATGTTTGTTGCATGTTGACTCTGTGTTAGGTGGTGTTTAACTGTGAGATGCTGCTCATCCTCACAATACCTCTCTGAAGTGGACCATAACTATATCCTTTGAAAGCAGGAAAATAAGCTGAAGTCAGTTAATGTAATTTGCCTAAGATCTCACTACTAGTAATGGCGGAGAGCTGGAATTTGGGTCCTGACCTCTGTATTATTCTTTTCAGCTGTGGTGTGCTTAATGGATGGGTTTTAACCTGTGTTCTCTGAAACAGTGATATAATTACTCACTTATGAGTGACCCATGTATTCAAGTGTTCCAGAAATATTCAATCTTTTTTATGTGCCAGAAGCTCTTCCAGGGACACAACAGGAAGCAAAACCAGGCATGGCCCATCCTTCTAAAGCTGATTAAATTGATCAAAAATCACAGCACTGAACACAAAACCACACACCAAATAAATGCTCTAAAGCACAGGCACCTTTCTATGGCAGCAGAGGGTGAAGGCTTGAGGACTATGGGTGAGGGTGTTCAGAGAGTCCTCTCTCCCAAGAAAGCAACAAGAGGAGACTGGAGGAGAGGAGGAGCAATTATTAGGAGGAAGCAATGCTGCCAGGGCTCCATATGCATGCAGTGATGCATAGACAGAGGACCGGGGGTGACCTTGTATCTGAATGGCATGAAATTCAGTAGTGTCATGGCTTGTCACAGCCTTTCTGCTCCTGCCCTGCTTTTATGTGATGCCAAAACAACAGCATTTGACCACAGGCCCTCCTGACCCCTAGGCCTTAATGGCTCTTGCTAGAAGAATCACCAGGCTGCACTGTGCAGGGAGGGGTGTCAGCTTATGCAGCAAACATGGTTTACCTTTGTGTTTTGGAGGGCCCTTCTTCCCTACTACCATTTTGACTACCATGTTCTCAGATGTGGGACTTGCATCTGAGGGGCCCTTCTGGTCCCCTGCCCTACCCTTGTTTCCTCTTTGGGATGGGTTGAGCTCTCTGACTGCAAGCTGTCACACACACTGGTCCATGGGTTTCAGTTGGGAGGAGCTAATTTTCAAGAACCCATCTCTTTCTCTCCTCTCACCTGGGATAGGTGTCAGGTTCCTGTGAGTATGCATCCATTTGTGACAGTCATGGGTTGACCCAAGGTCTGGCCAAGGCAAAAGAAGGAAGCGTATACAGGACTTCTGGCAAGTCCTTGTGGCTGGGAATCTAAGGACCTCCAATCAGTTTGTCAATGATAGAGCTGTTGGGTTAGATCTCCATCCATTTCTCTCACCCATGTACATTTGGTCCTATTCTTGGGAAAAGAAAAAATCAGTGTTATGTATGATCTGTCTAAAATTTGTAGGATACACACTTAAGGTTTTGAGTGCTAAAGCACCACTTTAATGCTGGTGGTTATATCTTTACACACAATGATCATTGTTTACCATCTTCCTGATTCTCTGTTAGAGAGGATTTAGATAGGTGATTGGAGGCCACAGTTCCAGGCCACATTGTGATGGCTGAAGCTAATTATTGGGACATCCAATTTCAAACAATTTCTATCCCCACCACGCAGAAATTCTGTCCTTATCTGTGACTTTGGATGGTCCTGTCGCCCTCCTTTAGTACAGATATGTGGGAGCTGGTGCTTGTGGTTAATGTTCTAGAATTTTCATGCATTCTAAGGGGTCCAAATCCATCCATCTTGGGGACCACCCATTGCTCTGCTGAGTGTCTTCCTGAGCCATTACACAGTGAGTCACTCAGAGACCGAGGCATGGAAAGATACATACTGGTCCTGCCTCAGCATCTGTTTGTTGGCAGACCTCAGAGTGCCTCACTGAGCTGGTCTGGCAGCAGACAGAGGCTGGCACACATGCAGCCACTCCCTGGGCACGGTTTTTATCCAACAACTGGATTCCCAAGAGGAGAACAAGACATGGTCCTTGAAGAGTCTCATGAGACTCTGGGTTCAGAGTCTGTTGCTATATAGGGCCACCTCATAGAGGCAGGAAGGGTGTCAGTTGGCTAGCGTTAGAATGCCACACAAACCTTGAAATGTTCACACCCCTGTCCTTGGACCCTGTTGTGACACTGCATTTTGGGGAGTTACAGTCTGGAGGAGACAGTGAGGGAACTAAAGGAGACTGACAGATGTTAAGGCCTCTGGCTTGGGTGACCCACACAAGTGGAAGTAGATTCTTGGTGACCTTAACGCTCAATCTGTTAACACTGGCAACAGCATGTGCACAGTGAGATAAGGGCTGGGCATGTGACACTTTCAAAATATGTCAAGAATTACCCTGAGCCATTGGATTCCAGCAGCTTTGGTTGCAGAGCTTGGAGGAAGATGGAAGTGAGGTTGAGAATTAGCAGCAACAGGAGGAAAAATCCTAGCCACTGCCCAGGAGCAGCCTGTCATGAATTCTGTGCAAATGTTCTAACTCCACCCATCTGTGGTTGTATGGGTGAAAGGGTCTTGGTGGTGTGGGACAGAGACACCTGGAGGCCACACTGGGGACGCTCAGCTTCTGAAATCTGCTAGCACCATGCTTCATGCTCTGGGGCTTCTGGATGGAACCACAAGGTCTGTAGCTTGTAGTTCCTATCTTGCTGCAGGAGCACCCCTACTTCAGAGGGAACTTCTGAGGGATTTCAGGATCCCATTCCAACCCACCAGTCTCAGTTTGCAAATGTGGACATAGTAAGTGGGAAGGTTACTGAAGTTGTCTCGATGCCTTCCCTGGCTTGGTGGCCTAGGCCTTCTGATAACCCCGGGGTTCCCATGGGAACCTCTGAATTCTTTCCTCTAAGAAAAACACTCCCTCCATGCTCTGAAAGAGCTATGACCTGGTGTTGCTGGGCACATAACCAGTACACTCTGGTTCAAATTCAGGTTCAGGATTTGGATAGTGCAGCCTCTTGGCCAGAAAAGATAAAAGAACAAAGATGGGGAAAATCTCCCAGTGGGCAGACGTGGTGTCTTTGCTTATCTTTATTTACTTTAAAAAGAGTTATCTTGCATCCCAGAGCTTACACTTTCTGAGCCTGCTTTGGGGCTCTGGTGTGGAGCCTGGCTTGTGAAGTCTGTGAGGTGGGGAGGTGGCTTACAGAAGTAGGGAGTCATCAGAGGCGTTTTCGGGGAGATGTGGACCATGAGCTTCCATCATTTACATCTGGGTGCCAATTGAGAAACAGCAGGCTGAGTGTATAAACAAACTGGGTGTTGCCATGGCAGTGGCAAACACGGAAAATCAGGTTACTGTTAAATGTGGATTATCATGGACCTTAACTATGCCTCTTCCTCCTTATAATTATTTGAGGGGGAAGCAGCATTCCTAATGCCCCGGGGTCTGAAGGTCTACTTCAGCATTTTGAATTTAGAGTTAAATACAGAATGTGTTTGCTTGGAAGTAATCTTTGAAATGCATGTTTATCTGGCTGTGAAATGTTTGGTGGTACAGTCACCCTCAGAGGTCAACTGGCTCTGTCTCTTTGCAAGGAAAAGAATCCCCTCTCTGTAAGTTCTGCTGAAGGCCAAGAAACAGAAAATACAACTCAAAATAGTTCCAACAATAAAGGAATCCATTGATTTTTGTACCTTGAAGATCAGACATAGTAGAGTGGGCTTCAGGGTTGGTTTGGTCCTGTGACTTAGTGGGGAAAGATGAAGACAATGTTTCTTGGTTTCTGTAGGCTCCAATTCCATTCTCCCTGCAAGTTTCATCCTAAACCTGGTCTCCTCCATGATGACAAAATAGCTTCTGGCTTATGCATTCCACACTCTGCGAAAGATGAGAAAACATGCTTTCCTAGAGTGCTCTCAAGAAAGTGAAGAAGCATTTGTATTTTTCAAAGACCTCATACTTCCTCCACTGAATTGAATTATGTGCCCATTGGGGAATACTATGGGCTGCATGAGTGAGGTAACCACTGTGGCATAGGGTTTGTGATTATTGTTCTTGGTTTAAAACAAGAGGAACCCACACTTGGAATGTTCAGTCACTTGCCCACTACACGGTGAGGAGTCGGTATTGAGGACAGCACTGTATCTGCTCTGGTATCTCCGGCAGGCGGCAACCTGTGCTGTGCCAGGGTGGCTGTGGCTATGGCCTTGTCCCTTTTGTGACACAGAAGCTGCATCAAGAATCTGCCCCCTCTCTGTCTCCTGGAGCAAAGGCAGTGCCTTCTCCCCGCTCTGAGCAGAGGAGGGACAGCACAGTGTGTGTCCAGGGCACAAAGAACAGGTGCTGACTATCTTTTTCCCTCTGTGCCTTTCTCAGGCATAGGAGCTGTGACAAGGAGAGGCACATTAATGATGCCAGGAGCAGGGGGAGATCTTTTGGTGTCTGCCTCAGGGGCATTGCGGGTCCAGGCCAGTGGTCCCTTTTGCATATGGTGTGTCTTGCTCTCATTCCTCCTCCTGAGCCAGGTTAGGATGTGGGGCTATGGTGCACAAATGACCTCTGAGGGTCATGTCTCACCTAGTCCTCTTGTGTATCTTACAAATAGAAGATCTTGGGAACATCACTAAATACTATCATTTGAGGGAGAAAATAAGCCACTTCTCACCCCAAATATCCACTCACTGGCCTCAATGTATGCCTTACCCAATCCGCCAACACCAAAGGATGTGACGGTACCTCCTGCAGAGGCTAATCCACGTGGGAAAACTGTTATTCCAGCTTTTACTCCTCATTTCTCTTTTCATGCTTATTGCATAAGAAGAAACTTCTTAGTCACAGCTAATTTAGTAATCTAGATAGTAAACTTCTTGAGAACAGAGATCATTGTCATATGACTGTCATATGACTTTATGCCACATCTAGCAAGTGGGACATAGTATGTACTTCAACTTGTTGGAAGGAGAAGAAGAAAAGAAGGGAATAGTGTATCTCCATCTCTCTTAATTTTCTTTTTCTTTGCTTAGAGGAAGTGTATCTGGCTTTTTACTACTTAACATAATTTGGGGCATTTTTTTAAAATGGGTACTGTTGAAACTGGTTTTTTTTGATTGACAGTTTATTAAATAGTCTATATTTGTATCTTGTTCTGTCATTTTTTCTTGTTTAATTGTTCACACATAGTCTTTAGTAAAAATGTATTTTATAGAAAACCATCTACACAACTAAAATGAAAATAACACATATAACATACATACATTACTGCTGAACTGTTAGGAATTAATCTAATCTGTTCAGGTGATCATGAAATATTAGGTGGTTTAAGTTTCTTAAATCTGGTACCTTACCATGACTTAAAAAGTGCTCATGTTGAAAGGTGGTGCAAAAATGTCTATTAACAAAACTGCTGAATAGTGTAAAGAAACACTTTTTTCTTTTACAGATAACTTTCTAAATCCATTCTTGGTGCACTCTCTCTCCCTGTCAGAGAATCAGTTGTGCAGACTGATGAGGTAAAAAATCAATTTCTTAAAAAAAGAAAACAAAGCAGAACCTATTTACAAAACACGCAAAGGAATTTCTCATAAGGTGTCACTGCAGAACTAGCTTAAAGGGAATACAGCTGAGGGACAGAACGTACCTTTACTTTTACAAATATAGGTCCTTTTCCCTGTTTCTGGAAAAGATACATTTTTTTAGAGCACGGACTATAAAATGGTGTACAGTGCAAAGAAATGAAGTTGGTAAATCCTTTATAGTTCTGGCAGTTGAGACAATATTTTAGTGCTGAGGTTACCTCTAGCAGTAAAACTAGAGCCAGCTATTAAGCAGCCAGAATGCAACAGTCATTGGATACATGACCATTTTTCTTTTAGCAGATTTCTTGTTTTCCTCTTCTAGAAGTTGCAGCATCTATTTTGTTTGATTATCTGTTGTCTTACTGAAGCTGCATCTACAACAGTCATGTCATCTGCTGTTCCTTCAAATGTTGCACCTACATTTGAAATGCCATACTTCATCGTTTTGAGGGGTTAGAGAAGGTCTTTCTGAGTCCAGAAAATCTAGTGGTCTTTTACTTAGTGTAAGTACATGAGGTGGTGTTCTTAGTGCCAGAGGTCTTACTGGAGTTGGCTGAATAA
This sequence comes from Hydrochoerus hydrochaeris, assembly GCA_004027455.1. Lineage (NCBI taxonomy): Eukaryota > Metazoa > Chordata > Mammalia > Rodentia > Hydrochaeridae > Hydrochoerus > Hydrochoerus hydrochaeris. The sequence continues at coordinate 281,579 of PVLA01001569.1, read as the reverse complement.
GGTCAAGATCTGCTGGTCTTGAGAATGAAATTTCTTTATTATTTCTTCTACAACAATTCTCTCTGGAACTTGCACTGTCACACTAGCATTTGAAACGCCTTCTTGGAATCCTTGTTCCAGGTCAGCATTTGGTGGTGCTACTTTTAATTTTTCTGGGACACTTATTTGCTGACTAATACCTTCAGTGTATTCCATTTCACACTGAATTTGATTTAATTTCTGCCATATCAGCAGCAGAGGGAGAAGGAACAGCTGCCACACTAACCAAACATGTACCAGGTACAGCCTGTTGTTTGATACTATCTGCTTCTGTGCTTCTTATTAAATCCTTAACTTGCTTCACCGTGCATGGGTTGGACTTAGGGCTGCTTTTGTTGCCCTGAGCCCTCTGAGTGTCCAGGGGAGGACTGCCACCCACCAGCTCCCTGGTGAGCTCTCAGAGGCTGTTTGTTGGCTGAGTACCTTGGGCAGCCTGGGCCAGGCACCCACGGAGTGACCCACAGCGGACTGGGACAGATGTCTAAATTGTTAAAAAGTGCTCTATGTCAATATTTAATTTCTATCTTTTCTTTAAAGGCAACCCCTTGAGTCAGTAGGAAGTGTCAGAGTAAAGTAAAAGCACCGGGGCTTTCTCTTCTATTTTTGTAATACATATCTGTGAGGGTTTGCAAATAGACAAGAGGCCCAATGTCAGGAACTGGGCAAAAGAACTAAGTTGTGACAGAGCCTGGAAGGGTCTGGATGGACGACCAATTCCTCTAACTTTAGGGCGGCGGGTCCTATAGCATACTCTCCCCCCTGCTCTGTGGCAGGACTGACCAGGCCTCTCGGCAGGTAGTGCCTGGCCTGGGATTCCTGGCATGCAGTGGCTGCTGCTGCTCTCATGATGGAGACAGCTCAGTTTTCTTGCAGCTTCGCTCACAGGCTGGAATTTAAATCTGCAATGGAGTTCTGCTTCCCAGTCCTGATTTTCTGAGACAGTCTCCAAGCTGGCGAGGGATTTCTCCTAGCACTTCTGGAAGTCCTTGCTCATGAGTGTCTTTATCAGGTGCCCTCCTGCCCACCCCTCCCGGAATGAAAGAAAGAAAGAAAGAAAGAAAGAAAGAAAGAAAGAAAGAAAGAAAGAAAGAAAGAAAGAAAAGAAAAAAAAGAAGAAGGTGCAGTGCAGGCTGCTGCTGAAGGCCACCCAGAGAAAAGGAGGCTTGTGAGAACAGTGGTCTACCTCATTCCCTGGATTTGGCACTATGTGACTTCTGACTTTTCTCCAAAGTCAAAATGACCATGAAAGGTAAAGATTTTGAATCACTTCAGGGTATCAAAACAGCCATAGCAACACTACTAAAGACACTCACTAAAGAGGACTTCTGGATCTGCTCCAGAAAGTAGCAAGAACGTGGGATAGGTGTATTCAAAGTGTGCATTGGGGGAGAGTCTGAGGGAGATTCATGGCAATGGGTATTTTTCTGTGATAATTTTAAAAAATTTAAATATTCACTATAATCTTAGCTCACTCGTCATAAGTCTTTAGGTTTCCTGAGGGAACATACTAGAAATGCAAAATCTTAAGCACCTTCTGAATCCAACCCTATTGAGTCAGCACCCACATTTTAAGGGCATGATTCATGATGCTCAGCTTTGCATGTCTAAAGATTGGACTTTTTCCAACATTATCTTCTGTACCCTTCCTGTCCTCATCTTTTTTAAAAACAGAAAACTGATTTCTATTTATTAAAAATTCAAAACATGCATCTTGTGAGCTGTTTGTCTGGCAGGGCCTCTTCAAAACTGAGTGACTAGTATGTGTTAGTCCCAGGAAAAAAGTAAATACAACTAATGTGAGAGTCAGTGTGGAGATTCCTCAAAACTAAAATTAGAAGTTCCAGTTGAGCTAGCTATTCCTCTTCTAGGTATCCTCCTGAAAGAGATGAAGTCATCAAACTACAAGGATACATGTATACCCGTTTAAAGCAGTACAATTTATAATAAGTAAATCTTAGAAACAACCCACATGCCCATCAGCAGATGAAGAAAATGTAGTATTTATATACAATGGAGTACTACTCTGCCATAAGCAAAGATAAACTTGAGACATTTTTAGGTAATGAATGTACCTCAAGACCATAATTTTAAGTGAAATAAATCTAACCCACAAGTTTAAATATTGTATTGTTTCTCTTGTGTGAGAAACTCAAAGTATAAAAATGAACAAAACAGAGGATAGATACTAGGAAGTAGGAAGAACTTGTTCAAATGGGATGATGAGCAAGTGATGGGGGAAGGAAAGAAGGGAAAAGGGAGATACATGGAGAAAAATGGAAATAGAGCTTTTGTAAATGAGGAGGGGGAGAAGCATTGGAGGGAGGGTAGAGAAAAGGAAAACAAAAAAAGAGCTGAGACACATCCCCACAATGAAATGTGCTCATCACGTGCCGCAAACATGGAGTAATAAGTAAAAAGGAGAGGAGATAAAGCAGCGAAGGAGAAAGTGTGCTCCCTCAGAAGGTAAAGTACGACACTCCACGTATTTCAGGGGCAGCCTTCAGTCTCAGTCTTCAAGGCCCCGTGTCTTTTCTATCACTGCTGGGGTCCACTCTGTTTTCTGGTGCATCAGTGCCCCCAGGGCAGTGCCCAGTGTGCAGTGTTCCCAGTCCTGGGGGAGCTCTTCTGTGCCCAGGAAGTGCTGGCTGAGGCTCCCTTTCTACCAGAGGCTGAGGCAGTTCCCCTACTCTCTTTGTCTAGACTCCACCCCAAATCTCTCCAACAATGGAATGAGTGTTTGAAGCAAAGGGGAAGATTTTTCCAGGGATTAATGAATGGCAAGTTGTCTTTTACTGTAGTAAATTTTATGTAAACATTCATCATATATTTTGATCACCCCTTGTAAATTTGAGGTGTTGAGGCCTTAGCAGTCTTAGAAATAGCTCCATGCAGTCAGCAAGATTTCTATTCCTATCTTTTTGCTCCAGGATGGACCATGGGGCCTCCCATGGGATGTAGAAAGTATAAGGGATGATGGGATGGGGGAATTACTCTGATGTGTGTGTATGTGTGTTTGCATATACACACATATATACAGAAAACAATGTATATTTTATTCATATACAAAGGAAATGATGTTCTTGGACAGCTTTGCTATTCCAAAAGAAGAGCTTTTCATCATACACTGATTAAAGGTAAGACACTTTCATAATCTAGATCATCCACTGAACAGCTGGACAAATCCCAGTTTGGAAAATTATTGCCAAATGTTGTGGAATCTGCCTAGCTGTGGTGGTTCTACAGTTTGGTCAGAATTCTGTGCTTGGGACAGATGGCTGTTTGGGAAATTACTTTGCTTCACTGAACAGCACAGAGCCTGAGACTCACGCGTGATTATTACCAAAACCGCCGGTAATGAACACTTTTCCAAATTATGACTCATTCCCCTGAGCTGACTCTTCACAGCGTCTGCTTAGCTGTACCCGTCCTCATCACTCCTTTTGTCATCTGACTTGCAGACGGGTGCCTGATCTCCTTTGATATACCGTACATGACATCCTAACAAACCCTTCTCTTTAATCAAAGGCATCAGACATGTGCCACCGTCAGAAGTCGGGCGGGCGGACTCGCAGCAGATGTGTTCCTGCAGGTCAGACGGAATGATTGGATTTGGAATGTACACTTGGCATACTCTTTCAAATCAACCTTAGGATCTATTTAAAACTAAAACCCCACATTTTTCACAAGGCAGGGACATGGTAGCCAGCAGCTTTTAGCAGCAGCAAGAGATAAATATGTCCTGAGATAATTTTTTCAGAAGTCCACGGAGGAGTTCAGCATCACTGTATAGAAACTCTTGAGCTAGACAGTCTCATGCTTTAGATGCCCCAAGATAAAACACTTCCATTTTCAAACTCCAGAAACTATATATATATGAATATATATACATATATGAATTCTAAAGCTGCCTTGTGAAAAAAACAAATACACAATTTGCTTAAATATACTAATTTTTATAAATCACATTGCCAGATGTACATATTCACAGCAGGGTGGAAATGTTAGTATTCTCTTTCTAACAGTTTGGCAGGGCTATTTTTGTTCAAAAGGGAAGAGGTGCTCAACAAAGGCTCTGTAGTGATAGACATGCTCAGAAAATGTTGGGATGAGATGCAGATGTTGAGCCAGAGGTTGGCTAATGATCTAGGAGAGGCCTTTCTCTGCCTGAACTATCTGAGATGCAATGTCTGAGGCACCCACCCATTTCCTCTTCCCAGCAACACTGCTGCATGTGGGGTATCTCTGTCTTTGGTCTGCCTGCACCTGCCTGTTCTGCCTGCCCGATGCTGCTCGCCTGGCCCCCATCTGGCCTGCTATGGCTTTTGGAGCCACCTTTCCTAGTGGGTAACCTCTGTCTCCTCCCAGCCCATCCCTTTCAACTGTCGGTGTCAATTCCAGGAAGCAAGAGATCAATAAAACCCTTCTTTTAGAATTTCTTTCCCATACCCACAAACAGGCTCCTGATTTTCTTTTCTTCACCTCTAGGAGACAAGGCAAGAAAATAGAAAGGCTGAATTTTTTTATTTATATAGATTTGAATCTTAGCTCTACTGCTTTCTGGCTGGAGACCTTGGAAAAGTTGGCCAGCCTCTCCAAACCTCTTTGGTGGCCTTCTGATTCGAGGTGCATTAAGCATTCATGGTGTGTCTGACACCGTATTGGCTTTGGAGGAGGTGACAGTGAATGACACCATCTCTGTCCCACAGGAACTTATAGCCTAGTGGAGGAGATGAAAGTGAGCCAGCAGTGAAGATGCAGGGTTAGGGACACAAGAGAGCAATGACACAGGAAGAGCATCCAAGGGGTGGCTTTGGGAGAAGGACTGTAAGGGGGACTTGGATGAAGGATGGCGTGCAGCAGACACAAGAAACATGGGGAGTCTAGAGGTCTCTAGCTTGTTCTTGGTGGCCACAGCTTGGGATGGGGATGAGGGGAGAAATAAGGTTTGTATGGTAATCAGGAGCCAGAGTCTGAAGATTTGATGTAAGGAATCTTGGACTTCAAGGATCTTGAAGGGAATAAGAGGTCCTGATTCTTCCCCTTCTCTATTCTGTCTCACCCTCTCCTTAAGCAAGTCTTGCTGCTTCATTCCCAAGAAACAACTTGGAATTGTCACCTTCTCTGACCCTCTAGTCAATTCCAAACTGAACAACCTGAACCCTGGTTTCTTTTGCCCAAGGGACAGATGACATTGGTCTGAGCTAAAGTCATGACTATGACTGGGGTACAGTGGGTCTGAGTATAAGGAAACAGTCTTCTCACACTGAGCTGGGCTGGGGGTTGAAAAACCGCATGAACACACAGTTCCTGCTTTCACGGAAGTCATTGTCCTTCCGGGGTCACTGAAATTAACTCAAGGAGTTCAGAGTCACAATGGCAGCGATGTGAATGTCTTACCCTGGTGCATGGCACCCGGTACACTCAGAGCCCTTAATGGGAAGAGGGAACCAGTGAAAGATGGCCAGGAAGTTTTGCTTGAAGACACAGAGAAGCAGCTACCTGAGAGCAGAGGCCTCTGTGAAGTTCAGTGAGGGCTACAGGCAGAGAAGTTAGATATGGAGTCTTTTTCCTTGCTCAGCAAAATTGAGGGACCGGTCAACTTTAATCACATGAAAGTATTCCCAGATTTCAAAATTATTCGGAGAAAATAAAAAAAAAAATTGGCTTGCTAATAGAATGAAATGCAATGTGGATTTCTTAACACTGCTAGAACCACAAAGCCTGCCTGAAATTAAGAAGCATCCTAACAATTTAAAGAAGAAAACCCATTAGGATCAGAGCCAGGAAAGGCTAAAATTCTGCTTCTCTCAATCCAGAAGTCCTCTGGTGGCTGCTGTTTCTGTCCAGTAGCAACAACAGGAGAAATATCTGGTCAGACTTTCTGTGGGACTAAAATTGTAAATAAGTGACACAAACTCTCAGTGTTCAGTAATGTTCTTTGTAGACAAGATGACACCTAGAGCTTTGGAATGGGGTGGGGGACACAACCACATTTGTGCCAAAGCCACATACTTTTTCCAGGAGACCACAGTCAATAGTGGGAAGTGTCTGCTTGCAGGAAGCTTTTAAATTACAGATGCCATTAGATACAGCAGATGTGATTTCAGTAAACATCTCTTAGAGTCAAAATATGAATAGATAATGGAATCCACGAGAGAGAGGATCAATGAGACATTGTGACCTGCAAATACAGAGAGATAGACAAGTGCCCTGGGAGACCGCCGGACATTGAAATTACACCTAACCCAGGGTTTTGCAAAAGCTTTGAACTGAGAATAAATAGACTGGATAGAAAGTGCAGTGGCTATTAAATGTGGGCGATCTTTTGTAAGATCTTAGTTTAAGGCAGTGGTTCTCAATCAGAGGCAGTTTTATCCAGTTCAGATATCTGGTACCACCTAGAGATGGTTGTGTTTGATTGTCACACCTGGCAGTGAATAGAGTGCTTCTGCCATCCAGTGGGTAGAAGCCAGAGATGCTGCTAGACATCCTGCAGGGTTAAACACCTTTCCTCTCCCCATGGGAGCGAAAGGTCAACCAATTGAAATGTCAATGGTGCTGAGCTGAAACACTCTGGTATAAGAGGAAAACTGCAGGAAAGACTAAAAAGGAGCAAAAGCCCACAACTCTGTGAAAGAAGATGTGGACCCTGTAGCTTGCAGGCAGATACTCCTGGAGAAGAGGGAGGGAAGCTGAAGTCCTGCTGCAAAACTTGCCTTCAAGGAAAAGCAAGAAGAAAGACAGGCCAGCTCAGGCTGCCCTATAGCTCAGTTATGCAGTTTACCCTTTTTGTTTCAAGCTGGCTCCAATAAAATCAACTCATTTTGATAATCTTGAGTGCACAGCAAAGAAAAATGTATTAATAAAACATAAAGGATGTTGCTATCAGTCCATGTGGGCTGCTGATCTCTTGGATGCAGGTTCAAAGGCAGACTGGAAAGAGACAAGGGTTGGTGGTGCCCTGGCCAGATCTGAGGATCGAAGTGGTTGGCTCGTTTGTGATGTCAGAAGGCTTACTGCTCTGGGGGGTGTGTGAGAACCAAGAATAGACCAGGGGTGAGTCCACTCTTCACCTGTGATGATGGACACTGCAGCCCCCACTACTAGCTTCTTGCCTTGTCTTCTACACCATGAGAAGGACACTCTGTTCACAAGTCACAGAGTAAGCTAGGGTTTTGGACTGCAGAGAATCTCATTTTATTTCACGCATATTTCTAATTCTTAAATGTCCATGAATAAGCTGTTAGATTCATGGCCTTCTACTTAAAAGTGACTTATTTTCACGTTTCTGCTTAGCTCAGAAGTTATGTCTATGTCTTTCCAAGTCTGTTTTCACTCCTGATTTTGCACTGGGACTCTTTTGAGGTCTCTTTACACCGACTGTCATCTTGTCTATAAATTCTTTTGTTCTTTCTTCTTTCTTTAATTTGTTCTTTCTATCAACAAACCTAAACTTCCAGCTCCTGGAGTCAAATACAAGAAACAACCCCCTCATTGTATGAATCAGTGATTTGCCCTGGAGTTGTGTAAACTGTAGTATTATACCCTCCTTGTGGAGATGAAATAAAGATTAAATGATCTAATAGCTGTAAAGCTTAAGACAATACTTAGCACGTATGTGATCAACAAATGTTAGCTATTCTTATTGAAAAGACTTCATACTCAACATCCATCATCTCAAATATTTTCTATTTTGATTTGCTTCTTTTGACTGAGTACTGTATTATGCACTTAATTTTTTTCTTACGTGCTTCAGACTATTGGACTACTTTTTTTTTTTTAGGACATTTTGGCTGTTTATAAAACTCTTGAGTAAATTTTTCTTCTCCTTATCTTTTGTGGATGTTTCCCACAAAATGCTGCTGTGAAGAAGCCTAAGGTCAGCCTGATGATTCCCACCCCCAATTGTGTATATGGCTGGCTTTTGCCATATCCATTCCTATAAAGATCTTTTAGTCTAAGCTTATTTTGTTCACTTAATCATTCTGCGCCATTTTCTCCCTTTGGGGTCTTTGCATGTCAATATTCACATTTTTAATTCAGGCAAGACTTTAATATCTTGTTTTTTTTCTCTGTTCTTTAGGGATGTAAAATTGGTTATATGTTGCTTTCTATATCTGTAGTTCCTCAGTAATGTAAAGCCTTTCTCTTGTTTTGTTTTGAATGATCTTCTTAAGCTTATCCACACAAACTTGGCTACTTCTTCAGTCATGTTGAACATGTTTGTGTCATATTTTCATCACCCTTTCCCTACCATTTTCATCTAGATTTTCATCTCCTGTTGTACCATCTGCATCTCAAACTCTTCTACCTCTTGCATATCTTCTTTGGAAGTAAGTCACCTTGTCCCATAATTTTTTTGGTATAATGGAGGACTATTTGTATAAAATCTTCCCTTGTGTCTTTGAATAATTCCTCAAGTGATTGAATTTACTTTGCTTTTTATTTTTTTAATTAAAAATTATATTTTTTATAGGTAGGCATTTGTGCTGCTGCGCTAAACCCCTGGCCCCAATTTTGCTTTTTAAAGTAAACATGTAGTTCATGTTTTGTCTTCTTTGCTTGTGGCTGTCTACAGTTTTAGCATCTTCAAATTTCTCTCACTTTTTTTTTTTTGGTCCTGGGTCCAGTTCTCTCATGCATTCAGGGGTTTGGGGCCATTTATAGAGTTCTTTAATCCCTGGTTTTCCATTGTTGTGATCTGACCTTGCTTCACTACCCTTCCTTCACCCAGCTGTATTCTGGAATCTTCCCCTGTCAGTTGGCTGAATTTTGATCTCAGAGTACAGATATGGACCCTTGGCCTTGAACTCTGCCCCTCTCCCTCCCCCCCCAACCCCCAATTGGAATTCAAAGGATCTTTTTGCAATGACATTTAATTTAGGGGAACTATGTATCTGCTCATTCAGAAGTTCTTGGAGGCATATGGTAATGGATATGCCACTCCAACAGCCTTGGGGACTATCTTACTTACTTTTTTTGTTGCTGAGACAAAATACCTGACACAAAAGGTTAAAGGAGGAAAGGTTTATTTAGCTCACAGTTTGTGGAAGTTTTAGTGCATAATCAGCTGGCTCCAAAGTAGGGTGGCTTCACAGAACAGAGCAACTCATGACAGGTAGAAGATAACAAAAACAAGAAGGAGAGACAAGACTGATTCTGTCCCTTATATTGTATGCAGGCTTCCCTCCCTAGGGTGATTGTCACACTCATGCCTTTAATCCCAGCATTGGATTATGAACCAGAGACAAACACTAGAGTCAGCCACCTCTGAAAAGCCTGACCCCATGAATGCATGCTGCTTAGACATAAACAATAACAGGGACTGAAGTCCTTTTATGGTCTTCCAAAAGCCTCATGTGCTCATAGGTGGAGATTTTGAAAGGTTATCAAATCGTGGGGGTGCTATATCTAAATGTGATGGTGGGAGAGGAGTTTGGGTCAGAAGAGGGGGTTACTGAGGATGCGACCTAGAAGGACATATCTCTCTCCCTACCTCCTTTCTCTCTTCTGGCTTTCTGGTCTCCATTACCTGAGCAGCTTTGCTTCTACCAGACCCTTCCATCATGCTGTTGGCCACGCAAAGACTGAAACTTCTGGAGTATGAGCCAAAGTAAACCTCTCCTTTAAGTTGTATGTGTTAGGTATTGTGTATTAGCAACGAGCAACATAACTAAGACAAAGGCTATCCAGTTGGCAGAGATATTACTGGCAAGGAACCCTTGCTGTTGACACCCTTTTGAATGCCTCTTCTGGATGCCAAAGATGCGGCCTGTTCCTAAGGAATTGCACAGTCAACCCTGGGTAGTGCATCGGCATGAAGGTCCTGTTCCCTTGCCATAACTCAGCACATCTCTGAAAACTACCCCCGCTCCAGAGATACCTGGAAGGACTGAGGCTTTGGTCCAGACAGCAGTACTGCGTGCTGTCTTTCGCTGCACTCCCTCCTATGGCGCTGATATCCAGAGCACTCCTGCTAAAGGCCCACACTTCCAACTCCTCTTAGCTGTGGCTTCCTGGGACACATTACGGGACATGCTCACACCCTGAGATATGCCTGAGTTCTCAGCACCATCTCCTGTCTCTATGCAGATCTCACAGATTCAGAGCCTTTTATCTTATCAAAAATCATTCCTTTTCTCCATCCCCTTCAAGTGTTTAGAGACATGAAAATGAAGTAAAAATGCTTTCATCCTTGCTCTAGTGAAGCATCTAAAGTCAAAAGAACCACTCTTAAGCACTTTTTATTTTCATATAATTTCAAATTTTCAGAAAAGTTGTAAAAAGTACAGCTTCTATCTATATGTATGCACTATCTATTTCTCAGGTAGTTGCACTTATCATTTTTTCATTTAAACCATTTAAAAGTAAGGAGCAGGTCTCAGATTCCTGATTGCTAAATACTTCAATGTCATCTGCTAAGAACCAAGACATTCTTTTACACAACCAAGTATGATGATTATAGTTGAGAAATTTACACTGATACAATACACTCTGTCACTACATCATCCACATTCAGTTTTGTTAACTGTCTCAATTATGTCCTTCATCACTGTTCTTTTATCATCTGGAACCCAATCTAGACTCATTCTTTGCATTTAATAACCGTGAATCTTTCATTAATTGACTTATTTTTGAGATGGGGTCTTGTCATATGACCCAGGCTCCCAAGTAGCTGAGATCACAGGTACACACTATGATGGCTGTGACAGCCAGGCATGGTGGCTCATACTGAAATCCAGCACTTGGTAGGTTGAGGCAGGAGTATCACTGTGAGTTTGAGGCCAGCCTGGACTGCATAATGAGTTCAAGGCCACTCTGAACTGCATAATGAGATTCTGTCTCAAAAAACAACAGCAACAAATACTCCCAAAACAAACAAACAAAAAACCCAAACAAACAGTAATCTGTAACCGTCTCTCAGGGATTATTTTTTGTGCTTGTCATGCCCTTGACATTTTTTGAAGGGCAGAAGTGAGTTATTTCAAGAGTGTCTCTCCATTTGGGCTTGTTTCCTCATGATTAGAATTAGGTTCTCTCTCTCTCTCTCTCTCTCTCTCTCTCTCTCTCTCTCTCTCTCTGCAGGCATGTCACCATAGCAATGTTGTGTTGTCTGTGTGTTGTACTGATATTGATGTCACTTTGTTCCAGTATTGGTGATATTCACTGGTCATTTGGTTGAGAAAATGTCTACTAAGTTTCTTTTCTCTGAAATTATTATTTTACTCTTTGTAATTCATAATTAATTTATGGGATATATTTTGAGATTTGTAAACATCTTGTTACTCATGAAACTTTCACCTGTTAGGAGTGTTCATTGATAATTCGAAAGCTCTCTCTCTGTCTCTGTCTCTGTCTCTGTGTGTGTGATTGTGCATGTGGTTTGTGATGTGATATATATATATATGGAGAGAGAGACAGAGAGAGAGAGAAGAGAGAGAGAGAGACAGAGAGAGAGAGAGACAGAGAGACAGAGAGACAGAGAGACAGAGAGAGAGAGAGAGGATATAGCTCAGTGGCACAAGTGCCTGCCTGGCAAGTTCAAGATCCTGAGTTTGATTCCTGGTACCCTCCCAAAAGTATAGATATAGATATAGATAGATATTAGAACCCACCTGTAATGATACCTTTATTTCCACCAAATACTACAAGGTTTATTCTATATTTTCTTACCCAGCTTTGTAACTGTTCTTCAGTGGTGATCTGGATTTTCCATTTCTTCAATAAATTTACTCATTTAACTCCAGGCTAGAATACAGAAAGTAACTTGAATTTGTAAGGTATCCCAGTGTGAAAAAGTAAACTTACTAAACAGAGGTGTCTGTGTTGAAAGATCTTTTTCTTTTTTAATGTAAAATTTACATAGATTAAATGCATAGGCTTAAATATATAGCTTGATCAATGTCTACGCCCATGTAATAATCATTATAGTCAAGATATAAAACATTTTCATCAGCCCCCCAAATTTCATTATGCTTTCTTTTAGTAAATCTGTATCCCCCCTCCTCCCCTGGCCAGGGAAGCTATTGTTCCAACTTAACTCACTACAAATGAATTGTGCCTATTCTTGTAGTTCATATCAGTGGAGAAATAATAAGATGTACTCTTTTGTGCCTGGTGTCTATGTAACATGATATTTTTGAGGTGTATCCAAGCTGTGGCTTGTATGAGTTATAACACTGATATTTATTGGTGAGAAGTTGTCCATTGTGAATGTGTTGCCCATTCTCTGTTGAATGTTTGGTTGATTGGGGATATTATGAATAAAGGTGCTCCAAACATTCTTGTACAAGTCTCTAAGAATAAATGTTTTCAGCTCTTGAGTAAATAGCACATCCTAGATATTTTGTGTTTATACAAAGATAATCTGCCAAACCATTCTCAAAGTAGTTGTTTCATTGTATATTCCTATCAGCAACATATGAGAGTTCTAGTTGCTCCACATTCTTGCCAACATTTGGTGCTGTAAACCATTTTAATCATAACTTTTCCAGTGGATGTGAGGAGGTATTGCATTTTGACTTTTACTTGCATTTCTCTGAGAACAAATGGCACCAAATATCTTTTTGTATGTTTACTGTTTTTTTGTATATCTTCTTTTATGAAATGTCTGTTAAAATCTTTTATCTGCTTTTAATAGGGCTGCCTTTTTACTATAGATTCACAGGAGTTAAATTTTATGTTCTGAACATGAGTCTTCTGTCAGATAGGTGTGCCATGCCTCTTCTCCCAGCCTGTAGTTCTCCATTTTATTTTTTAAATGGTGCCTTGATATGCAGAATATTTTGATTTTCATATCATTCATTTTATAGAATATTTTATGTTTAGTACTTTCCATGCCTTTTTCAACAACTTTTTGCTTCTTCTTTTTTTTTTTTTATCCTAGAGGCTTTATAGTGTTTAGGTCTATAATCCATCTTAAATTAATCTTGGAATGCAGTAGAAGTTAAGTTTCATTTTTTCTCTCTACGTTTATCTAATTGTTTCAGCTCCATTTACTGAAAGACTTTCTTTTCCCTCTGAATTGCCATGGTATTTTGGTTGAGAATCAATCATACATGTGTGGGCCTATTACTGGATTCTATTCTTTTTCATTAACTTCTTTCTCTTATCACATTAATCTCTTGATTACTGTAGCTTTATAGTAAAATTTTAAATCAGGCAGTATGTACTCATAAGCTTCATTCTCTTTTTAAGATTGCCTTGATTATTCTATTTATTTCACACATATTTTAGAATTAATTCATTTTTTTCTACAAAAAATGTCCTTTCTGATTTTTATTGGTATTAATCTATAAGTTAATCATGAGGATAATTAGCTTCTTAACAGTAATGTATCTTCCAATGTTTGAATTTGACAATGAGGAACTTGAGTTGGACATTGTTTTTTCATGACCCCAAACTTTTTATTTTTTAAAAAGAAAAATATAGACATTTATCTAATAATGGGAAGCTGTATAAGTCTAGCAAATAGGTATAAGTTTAAAACAAAATGTAACATTACATTTCTGAAATGTTTAAACCATTGTGCAATTCTTGAAATTGTATTGATCATTTTTTTCTTTCTGTTATATTTGTGTCTGGCACCTTAGACCACTTGGCCTTTTTGACACCTTGGGACATTTGTAAGTACTGGATATTCATTCAAATAATTTCAACTGAATTAACTTACAGATTGCAATTTATCTTTTTCTCTATTGTTCTCCCCTTTGTTTATTTGAGTTTTGTTAATGTAATTTTTGGCCTCAACTAATTGAATTTTTTTATCATCACTGTAGTGTTTGAAATCACTGGCAGCTCTGTTGATGAGAAAAATACTAAGGGAAAATTAAGGCCTAAGTAATTTTTATGCAAGACTGTGGAAATTTCTTCTAATAAAGAGTCATTTCCACTTTTTACCATAGCAATACATAACAATCATATTCATTTTAGGGGAACTGGAATATACATATCTAACATATATATATATGTATATATCACATCACATCACATCTTGACCATTTATACTGAGTTACACTTTGCTCCTTTGAATTGATCTCTCTCATGTATACATACACATATATGTTTGTCATATATACTTTTGCTGGACAGCGCCAGTCCATAGCAAGCTCTTTGCTTTACTTAAGTAGAACCAAAAATTGTAACTCCCTCCCTAAGAAATGGTAAAACAAGGATCAAAGGCAGGGACATTATGTCTAGCACCTGACTCCAAGAAGAGTTGGCAGCAGGGATGAGAGAGCACGGCTCCTGAGTGCTGCAGGCAGTGTAGGCCAAGATCTTCCTGGGTGTGGCTCATGGCCTTGGTGGGAGAGAACAGGTAGTAGTGGGGAGGAGCACTCAGAGTGAATATTACAGCATGCACGATGGAGACACAAACTGCCTAAGACCTGGCTGAAATGCTGGTTATTTGAGAAAACTGATTAGAGACATAGTCACCCTAGACAGCTACCATGTAAACATCTTCCCAAAGTTGCATCTGTACCATTGAGGACTGGGCTGAGTCTTTGGATTTCAAAGGATCTCAAAGATGAGTAGACCTTTGCTTCTTAGGGCCCATCACTTTTGTGAATGTTTTATGGTAGCAGAGTTACATCATGACACAATGATATAATCTAGTAATAGCTCTCCTTTACTAGGTACTTATTTTAGGCCGGGGTCAATCCTGCCATTTTATATATTTTGTGTTTCACAATAACACTTTAAAATAGGTGATATTAGCTGTAGCTTACAAGTGAAGAAATTAAGAATTTAGATTGTTAATTGGACCCAAACCACAGGACGACTAAATGGAAAAGCCCTCTTTCTAACCACCACATCCCCTAGCTTCTCTGCGTAACATTGATCTATAGTTGTTTTAAATCTCACAGTCTTAAAGCCTCTGAGACTTCTTCATCCTGGGGGAAGCCCTGTTGATGCCTCATTTTCCTTCTTGGCAACTTCTCTTCCCCATAAATCTAGACCAAGGCCAGGGTGAGCTTCTCTGTCAGATTCCGTCTCCACTGTACCTTAATTAGCCCAATGGAGATGGAATGCAATGGCCATCAGTGCTGGAAATTAGACTTGGGAACTCCCCGGTGGCGTTCAGGCCATTACAGCCCAGCCTGGGCTTGCTTCTGGGCTTTTACATGCATTAGAGCACTCTACATTGACGTGACTGCAGTTCACTTGTCAAATTAGCTCCCATTTGTGCAGCTCACCTGATGTTGTTGAAGCACTTTCCTGGCATTGGGAGCTACTGGTTCATCTCAAGGGATCTGGGGATGGGGCTTAGTTTTACAGGTGGGAAGCTGAGACCTGGCCACATTGAGGAAGTATATCATTGGTCTCCTACAAATGCTTCATGTTTGTAATTGGAGTGATCTTTTTTCATGTGGCCAGGTTTAAAGTTCCAATCTGGCAGTTTAATGAGCTGCTGAGAGAGGCCATGTTTGGAATACTAAAGTATTGCAGAGAGGGAACAGATTCATAGTGGAGCACTGAAAGCCATGACTTGGATTTAGAGTGAGGCATCACTACCCTAGGTATCCAGATGTACAGGCTGGTGGACTTAAGTCATACACTGACTATGCTATTCTGTCCGAAGTTTTCTGCCACAGACTGTCTTCTGATGATAGCAGACCCAGGATAGAGCTGTGGTCCTAGGACTTTGTCTTGAATAGATGCCATCTTCCCACTTGATAAGAGGAGGAACTACTTAGAGGAACAACCCATCCATCCATCCATCCATCCATCCATCCATCCATCTGTTCATTCAACTACCAGTTCTCATATCCATTCTTTCCACACACTTTAATTGAATAACAATTATGAGCTGTGTCTGGTAGTTGACAAGCACTTGGTATGGGGGCCAACTTGATGGAGTGTGAAGGAGATGTACACCTACGCAAAGCAGAGTCTCCAGATGTAGTTTGGGCAAGAATATTCCAACATGCAGCAGTTGTGTCAGGGTCTTGGGTTCCCCAAGGCACTGGCAGTGATACACTGAAAATGGAAGTCAAGGCAACTGACTCTGCAAACTAGAGCTCACATTAGAGGAAGAGCCAAGAGTTGGCATAGGAATGCTTTGTCCTTGGCCAGTCAGCTAGGAGAAGTGACTTGTATTCAAGTTCTTAACTTGGCAGGAAAGTTTGAGGATGTTCTTCTGTAGGTTTGCTATTCCATAATGTGGAAGCCACATTGAGTTCTGAGTCACCAGAAGACCAGGAAAAAGGGTCTTGGGAGGGTCAAGGTTGGGCATGAGACAGGGATTCATGGCAAGACTACAGATCTAATATCTTGGAAAAATATTCTTTGGGCTGTTTTTTGGATTTCAAGAACCACCCTTCAGCTAAGTATATCTACTTACCTCTTTTCAAAGACATGAACCTATAATTCTTCTCTAAAACTCTGAACATAAAAACCACTATGAGCCTATTTACATAGCTTCAAAAAATTAAATAATATGAGTTAACCTAATCAAGGAAGTGAAAGACCTCCATAACAACTTTAGTATTCTGAGAAAAGAGATCAAAGAGCACACCAGAAAATGGAAAGACATTTCCTGATTCTGGATAAGCAGAAACAGCATTGTCAACATGGCCAAACTTCCAAAAATGATGTAATGCATAGTTATAATGCAATGCCATTCAAAATCATGCCAATAAAAATATCAACAGTGTTTTACACAGAACTAGAAACACAATCCTAAAATTTGTATGAACCAGAAGAGACCCAGAATAGCAAGAGCAATTCAGAGCAACAAAAGCAAAACAAGAGGCATCACAACCTAAATTTCAGGTTATATTACAAAACTATAGTGATAAAAACATGATACTGGCACAAAAACATATATACAGCTTAGTCGAAACAAATAGAGGATGCAGAAACAACCCCAAGCACATTCAACCATCTGATCTTTAACAAAGGGGCCAAAAACACACCAAAGGAAAGTAAACCTCTTTAAAATAGTGCTGGGAAACTGGCTGTTCACATGCAGAAAATTGAATCTAGATCCATATCACCATGTACTAAACCAAAATAAAAGTAGATCAGAGATCTAAAAGTTAAAACAGAAACACTTAATCTGATGACAAAATAATTAAAAATCTAGAAGACATAGGCATAGGCAAGGATTTCCTGAATAAAACCTCACTGTACAAGAAATAATACCAAGAATCAACACATGGAACTATATCAAATTAACAAGCTTCTTTACAGCAATGGCAACAACCAACAGAGTGAAGAGGCAACTACACAATGGGAAAATATTTTGCCAGCTATTCCTTGTACAGAGGACTAATATCTAGAACATATAAAGAACTAAAAAAAATATACCTGTCCTACCAAGTAAGAGACCCAGTCAGAAAATATGTAGTTGAAATAATAGATATTTCTCTAAAGAAAAAGTACAAGTCACACACATATATATATGTGAAAAAATATTCAGTATGTCTAATCACAATAGAAATGCAAATCAAAACCATACTGAGACTCTTACTCCAGAAAGAATGGTTATCATCAAGAATTCAAAAAACAACAAACGTCAGAGGGAATGTGGTGATAAAGAAACACTTCTAGATTGTTGGTGAGGATGCAAACTAGTACAATCACTATAGACATCAGTATGTAGGTTCCTCAAATAATTAACAATGGAAATTCCATTTGACCTAGCTGTACCTCTTCTGGGTATCTGCCCAAAAGAGCTGCTTCAGGTAGTGAAAAGCTGGATGACTTGGGCCAATCTTCCTTTAGGGAACAACCAGAAAAATTGCACATAATATAAAGTCTCCTTGAGGTACCAAAGACCCAAAAGAGCAGGAAAACTTGACAGTGCCCAGAGCTTGGAGGAAAGGAAAACCTGAAGCATAAGCTTGGTGTTTGGGATGACTTTTCCTCTGGGAGGTCAGCCTGTCCTGGAAAAGGCAGATGAGGAAGAGAAAAGCTGAGATACACCTTCATAAGTTCAGTGGAGAGGAGTCACGGATGATATCTCCTTCTCCTCTTTGTTACCAAACTCTGTCACTTTACCCGAGGATGCCTGTATTTGTCACATTGCTGCTGCTGAGACGCAATGCCCGGCACCTACAATTTAAAAATAAAAACTTTATTTTGGCTCGTGGTTTTCGGAGCATCAGTTCATGGTTAGTTGGCTCCAAGGCAGGAACAGTACAGGGGAGGGAAAGCTACTTATCCCAAACCAGGTAGAAAACAGAAGGGGGGTGGTGTTGAGGACACATCTTTTCAGGTCACACCTGCAGCGACCTCCTCTAACCAGGCCCCACCTCTTATCAGCACGGTCAGCTGTGAACTCCTCAGTGCACTAATCCACTGACAGGTATAGCACCACATGATAAAATCGCCTTCAAAATTCCCCACCTCTGAGCACCTGAGGCTGTTGGGAGACATTGTAGATAAAAACTATAACAATGTCTCTGGCATTTACTCACTTTTCTCTCCCTGCCCTTTGGAACCACATGGCTCAGACCCCCAGTTTCCCACATCTGAATTGCTGCTCCAAGCCAGCATCCTCTGATCTGCTGTCCATGCTATAGCTCCTCTATGAGCAGCCACTAGTTTGGTCACTAATGTGCTTCCTGATTTAAACATTGTCTTATCTTCTCATTATAGTTAGGATTTTGATCCAGAGCTTCAATAGAACCTACAAGGCCCTGCATGATCTGGATGCCAATAATATTCAAGCCTCATTTCACAGGATGCTGGCTCCAACTTTTTGGTTCAGCACTTTAATCTTCTTTCAGCTCTATGCTGTCCCCTGCTCTAGGACCTTTGTGCATACCTGAAATACTTCTGCCTGAAATATTCTTCCCAATACCCATGTCTCAATCATTTGTTAGCTCTACTTAAAGGGAGTATATCTGAAGGGAGAAATGAGTATTCTCTCTTGTCTGTTAATCAGCTTCTCATTTATGTATGAATCACAGAGACAAAACTCAGACACAATCTTTCACATGGTGCAGGCTGCTTTGAGAGGCCTTAAAAGGGTAAGACTCAAAACTGGACTGTATTGTACTGGGTACCACAATCAGAAAAATTGTGAACATTTGAAACTGGCCTCCTCCTTTCTCAGGAGAGGTCTGTTATTGTCTCTGGAAGCCAGTGGTTGTTGCTGGCAGAGTGGTTTGTCGCCACCTGGCTAATTAGATTGATCTGATTACTACTCATCGCCTGAGTTACTCAGATCCATATCGGGTTGGCCAGCACGAAGAGTGCAAAATGTTGCAGGAAGTCCGACGAGTCTACCTATGGTGAGATGTTAGGTGAGTTGTTTTGGCTCAAGTGATCCAGTTCCTTGTTAAAGGATTTGGGATAAGTACAAAATTGGGAGTGGACTTCATACTAGGCAAGGTTTTAGCTAATACAATCCTGTGAAGGTACGCCTCTTCAAAACCCAGCTGGTGCTATGACACTGCTGCCTTCTGAAGTAGGAGAATCACACTGTGTCCAAGAAACTCTCTAAGAAATCTGGCTTCAGATTTCTCCAAGTTGCCTGGGAAGCTAGCCAGCCACAGCTCCTGGAGCTTGTTCAGAGAGGCAGGAAAACTTGCAGGGGGAAATGTCTCACCTAAACCTCCGAGATGAGCAGGGTAATGGGTTTCATGAATTCTGGTGTTTGGGGCATGTTTGTTCCTGTGTGCACATTCAACATTTCAATAGAAAAGCAATGGTCTCTGCTCCTTAGATTCCCAAAACACTGCAATCCTATGTGATTAAACTCTTAGGGAGATGATGGAACATAGTGAACTAGGAAAAAACATGCCTTGAGGAATTCCTGAGACAAAAGAAATGTTGTTGTAGTAGAAAAAACAGCGTGAACTCAGAAAAATCATAATGGTTTCTAGGCACTGGATTTTCCATCCATTTCTAAATTTGTGTATTTGTGTATTTTTACTTTTTTCTCTACAGTTATCAGAAACTGTCACCCATTTGACCAGTGATTCTTTGCCATTCACTCTTTATTAAAGTTCTGCTCTTTCCCACACACTCACCTGCTCACAGTACCGGGTGACCTCAGCTCGTAATCACTGTCCACACGACCAACCACAGAGCTCTGGCCAAGCCTCATGGATTCTGATTGGAGAGCCTCCTCCAACAGGGTTTCAAGGGCCATCTAGATGTTCATCTCCACAGTGAAGTGCTTCATCCTGCCTTTTCAGCTTTGCTGATTTCTTTCCCCTGGATCACTTTCTGTCTCTATGCTCTGCCTGCTCCAGAGCCTGCACTGCTAGACCCCATGGGACAGGCTATGTGAATGCAGTGGCCTTAGCATGATGGGAATTAAGGCTTGGCCGCAGGGAGACATCTCAGTCCTCTCTCCCTGGTCCTAACCTCCTTAGATTTTTCTCCCTCTGGTTACTTCTGGTTCCAGAATGCACCTATTCTCTTCTAGTACCATTCCCAATGCTTGAGACCCTGTCCTCAGTCTACATATATATGTAAAGCTACCCATTATTTGGACACATTTAGGCATGTGTGTGTCTGTGTGTGTGTGTCTGTGTATGTGTGTGTACATCCATTCAGATGTAAAGCAGCCTTCTGACTGGAGCAATCAGGTAGTGACATGTTTCAGAGAAAAGATGATGAAGTCACTAAAAACATGTTGAATATTTTTGCATGTGAGGCGAGGTAGAAATGCAACTTAGTTCTTTTGTTTGTATATATCTATCCCCCAAATTGCTGACCTTCTATAAACTTAATAGAGTATTTCTTCATATTTCTTCAACTCCAAGAAAAGAAAGGTTGTAGGTTTCTGGTCATAAATATGCCAACCAGTGATGGCATATTTGTTTTTTTTATTTTGAAGGCAGTAAAAATACAACAAAACAAGACAGAACAAAGCCAATCGAGACAATGCAGTGAGATTGGTACAGAACTTCAGAGCAGGGTACTGAGATAACAATAATAGGTATCATAGTGTATCTTGTAATCTTTTCAACAGTTGCCCAGTCAGTTAGGTATTGCGAGATCAAATCAAAAACAGAACATTATAAAACTATTCAAAAGAGAATATTGAATAGTATAATACAATTAATCGTAATGAAACAAAACAGTGAAAAAAATTTGCCTTCAAACAGAAGATAGAAGGAAATCCCCCATATTTACTATAGTGCATGCGGTTATCTTCTCAAGTCATGTTTAGATCTCTGTGCCCAGTTGCTAACAGGGCGGAAGGGTTGGGATGTTTGATTTCCAGCCTGCAGGCTGGTAGGCTCACAGGAGCTGCTGACTGGGTCTCCTCCTGGCTTGTGCCTGAAGGAGATGCTTACCAAGAGGGTGGGTGAGTTGCCTTCTTCTGCAGCTGCCTGGATTCCACCATGAGTGATGGCATATTTGAAGAGCTAGTAGGAATCTGCAAATCTAGAATTTAATGCCTAGTGAAAAAATCTTTTTTATTTATTTTATTTTACTTTAAAGATAGTAAAATACAACAAAACAAGACAGAAGAAAGTCAATCAAGATAATGCAGTGAAATTCATAGAGAACTTCAAAGCAGGATACCGGGATAACAGTAATAGGTACCGTAGTATATCTTGTTATCTTCACAATAGCTGTGCACTCAATCAGGTATAGCAAAATCAGACTAAAAACAGAACACTATAAAACCAATCAAAATGGAATATCGAATAGAGCAAAAACAATCAGAACAAAGCAAAACAGTGAAAATAATATTGGCCTTCAAAGACAAGATAGAAGGAAATCCTCCATATTTGCTATATTACTGCATACCATCATGCTCTCAAGAGATGCTCAGACCTCTGGCCCCAGGTCAGCATAATCAACCCAACAATACAAGCATTTAGTTGTTTTATGTACCTTAGTTGCTATCAACTCCATCTGACCTTGAAATCATCCAGCTGCTAATGGTGGTGGTGGTGGGGAGGTGCATGGGACATTTGATTCTTAGCCCACACACTGGTAGGCTCATGGGAGACACTGACTTATTCTCTCCCTGGCACACCTGCGGTGTACAGTGGTTACCAGAAAGGATGGCTCATTGCTTTCTTGGTTGGCCCCCCCAAGTTTCAGCATGGCTAGGAAGCATCTGTATAAAGAAGGATCTTAGTCCTCAGCCGACATATCAATTTCCAACCATGTCCAGCACAGATATCACCACTGACTATATGCTCTCTAAGCAACGTTTCCACTTGTTCTGGGGCTACTTTTATACTTAAAACAATCCAGTTCAACTGCTAGGGAGGGTACCTCTTAGCTGAGCTTTACAGAGTTCAAATGGGCATTATAGTTCCCTAATCTTGGATCTCTACACCCTTGAACTGAGACAAAAGGCAGAAGGAGCCAATGAAGTTCAACAGGCTTGCTGGTCATGTGGTGTGGTCTCCTATAATCCCTCCCTATGCGCTGGAGAAATCCTCGCATCTGCTGGTGATTAGGAGGAGCAGAGCAGTGGTCTAATCCCCTCTCAACAAAGCATGCTTGTGCAGAAACACACACACACACACACACACACACACACAGAGTTCTTGAGAATATCCAACAAAGTCCTTTACAAAATGTAATGTATTTTTACTGAAACAATATATACACACAGTTTTTTCTTTCTGGATCATTTAAAATTGTTATTAGTACCCATTTGCAGTAATACTGTTTCTACTCCTTGCGTGGAACTGGTGTATGTACAGAACACATCTTCATTCCCTTTTCATTCCTTGTCCCTCCCACTTTCTCCCTCCCTCCAGCCCTGGATCCCCTTCCTATTTGAGAAAGATTTATCTTCCTATTCCTATTATTTATATTTTATGTTGCTCTTTAAAATTTGAGTTTCTCCTCATATAAGAGAAACCATTACATAAGTGTTTGGTTTTTAAAATCAGATGACACTACGTGTGTTATAAAAAGGTGAGTGGTCCCCTGCTACTCCAGCTCTCCTGACTCTCAGTGTCTCCTCTCTGTGTCCACCTCGCAGAAGAAATACTTTAGACTGTCAGCTCTTTCTCCTCTCTGTCTTTATTAAACTTTGGCATTTTTACTCAACAAGCTTATGTTACTCTTTATGACTTTGTTTTTGGTACTGGGGATTGAACCCAGGGCTTTGCTGGGCAAGTGTTCTAGCTCTGAATTACATCCCCAGCCTTTTAAATTCATTTATTTTTGAGACAGGGTCTCACAGAGTTGCTCAAGCTGGCCTTGAATTTGTGATTGCCTTGGTTTCCAGAATAACTGGGATCACAGGCATGCATTCCCATACTCAGTTCATTTACACATTTGAAATTTTAGAAGTCTCTGTACTTCTTATGATCCAAATTCTATTGTTTTTTAACCTACCTTATATTTTCTCTCTCCTCTCCACCCAGTCATATCAGTTTTTCTGTCAAATTTGTATTTTGTATTGTCATGATTATGCAAATACTATCACGGCTAGAATGGGGATTGATTCTCGTTCCCTTACTAGACCATTTTAACAATTGCCTGACTTTTATTTACTTAGTTTTATCACAATTAATGATCATGGATTCAGCCCTAAACATTCTGAAACACGAACCCTTCTCTCCATACATACCAGGTAACAGACGGGCTCCATGGTTTCACTTATCATTTTCAGAATTTTAGAAACCATCTGTTGACCTCCCATCCCTCCATCTGTTCTGTTTTCCTAACCACTGTATGTTCCCTCTCACTACCCTTTCTCCTAAGGTATGTCATAGTTTTTGTCACATTGGTATTTTGCAGAGGGGGCTGGCCCTCTGCGTCTTGGGGCTCAATGTAGGCCAGTGTAAGGGAGATGGCTGTGTTCCCCCTGCAGGAGCCACCCAAGTGGTGCATCTCAGTCAGGCATCCCTGCCTCAGTCACCCTGAAAGAGAAGCTCCTGTCTTCCTCAGAGAGATGGGGCCATGCCACTGGCGCATCTGCTCCTCATCCAGGCTTTGAGTCCTCCCTTGGTGGGATGCTGCCTGACTCATCCTTCTTCTCTCCTCGGGTTCCTGTACCTTGGACCCTCAGGGTTTCTTTCTCCCAGGTTCCTGTCTTCTGCGTGGCTCAGTCTGCACCTCTCACCTAGCTGTCTTCATTCCCCTAAGTTTGGTTGGAATTTCTGGTTTGTCATCTCTCATTTTCGTTCTTATTTCTTATCCTTCCATGCAGATGTGGGCAGAGGTGGAGGCAGGCATGTTTCTGCCTTGTGTAGGGAAGGTCTCCTTCGCTTAGCTCTTTACTTTGTCATGTGAGGTACAGAATTGGCCAGTTGGGGGTTTAAGGGGTGGCAGGGAAGAACCTGACTGGTGCCCCTTGTCCCTGGAGTCTGGGGCTCCTTTATGGGTGGCACTTGGACCAGTAGTTCTTCCATGTCAGTGCAGCTCATAGCTCTGCTTGGGGTGTGAGCAGAACCAGGTTCCTTTAGACACTGCCATTTTCCTTGCCACCTTGTTCTTAGTGCTCTTATCTCCATCTTCTCCTTAAAAGGGCAGCTCTGGGCCTGGCCTGGGTGTACCTTGCCCCTGGATCACACAGACTCTGGACAGGAGTCACCACTTTGCCCAGTCCTGTAGCTGGAGATGGTAGAGGGGGCCTCAAATCCTGCTGGTAGGGTGGAGGGAGGCCACTGTGGTCATCTGGCCTCCAGGTGGGTCTCTAACAGACATCAGATGTCCCGTGCTGTTGGCATATCTCCTGAATTTTATTATCCCAAAGAGTCTCAGCCTTCATCCAAGACTTGGGTTATGTTACACACATCCTTTTCAATCTCTTTCCAATTCTCTGGGCTGAAGACAATGGAGGAGAGAGAAAAAAATCATAACGCTTAAAAACAACTCAAGCAAACAATATTGTATATATTAATCAGTATTTTGTGACCCTTAGCTATTTTTTATTTTCTGTGGTACTAGAGGTGGAACCCAAGACTTTTGTACTAAATAACACCACTGGCTTTTTAAAATTTAAAATTTGAGACAGGTCTGATTACATTGCTCAGGCTGGGCTTAAATTTGAAATCTTTCTGTCTCAGCCTCAACCAGTAGTGGGATTGCAGGCAAGGGTTACCACATCGAGTGAGGATATACACACATTTACAAGCAAAATGCAAAGAAACTGAATAAACTTGTTTCAGTTTTTGTCTCTTTCATTCTAACCTTCTGGGCAGGGCTCCCAAATCGGGCATAAACCCTTTGTATGCTGTAATTTGCTTAGTAATTCCCTGAGGTATACCAAGTTCTATAATTTGAATTTTTAAACAATAAAGTGGCAATGAGAAACTTCAAAGAGAGAAATGTGATACTATGGGCATAAATTCTAGGGATTTGTTATATAATAAAAACATGAAAGTAAAGTTGAAGTCCCTTAGCAGATTGGCTGAATGATTTTTATCAAAACTAGAGGAGGCAGAAAGATATCAAAAGTTACACAAAACATCTCCAGAAGAGTAGACAGGGTTATACTGTGAATAGTTGTGTCAGTTGTACCTCAGAAGCACCAAGTTTTCAGCTAAGAAAATTCTAGGTATTCAGAGAAATTCAAGAATTTCAGTCCATTCAATGAAATCATTCGCAAAAGACTGAACATCGACACTTTCAATACCGCTGAAAATTAGGCTGTTTCTGAAAATCAAGAAAATGTAAGGTAAAAACCAAAGGGGTCAAGACTGTATAAAAGGTGCACTTGGATCCCTGGGGAGAGCCTGTCCCAGGCCCTTGTGGGGCATGGGAGGGGTCAAATTCTTTTCCTTAAGTTGAAGACCTCAGGGAGTGGGTGGGGTCAGGTCTGCAACAGGCATTTGCTGCGGGTGGTGCTGGTGCCTCCCTCCCTGGCCCGTGAGTCAAGGCCATGGGGAGCAGCTGGAGCAGCCGATGGGGTCCGTTTCCTCACAATCAGAGGGAAGTCGGGGGTGGGGGTGGGGCATGGGTTCCCAGGATCACATTTGAGGGGAGACGAGGAGCTGGAGGAAACTGACGACAGATGGATTCAATTTTCTATATAAAAATCGGGTGAGGTCATCTGACAAGGTGGGGGGGGGAGAACCGAATGGAAAGCAGAAGAGCATGGGATCGTTTTTGAAGTTTTAGTCTTAAATGTGCTGCATGGGGGTGGCCAGGATTAGGTAATTGGTGATTTGTTTTGTTTTTAAACAGAAGTGAAAGACCTGCAAAGGAGAAAATTCAGGGCATTTGTTCATTGTCATTGATTTAAGCAAGCGCTCGGAGTTAATTCCTGTTTTAAAAATCACTGCTATATGTGGCCAAGATGTTTTAAAGTTCTGAGATGAATGTTATTTCCTTTTGCACATAGCAAAGTGCACGTGTACTAAGAGCGAAGCTCGATTGATTTTCACGGAGTGAACTTGCTCTCAGCCCCTGCACCCGACAAAGAGCAGAACCTCAGTAGACTCAGACCCTTCCCTGGCCTCTTCTAGACTTTCCTGCCCTCCCAAGGGAGACCCACATCCTGATTGCTAACAGCTGACATCAGTGTTGCCTACAATGATGGGAACTTTAAAGCCAACCAGTTCTTGCCGGGAAAGCCCATGGGTAAGCTTTCAGCCATCCCTTGACTTCACCAATCTTGTAGAGTGGTAGAGTTCACTAGGCTTTGTTCCAGCGAGGATGAGTATGCGCACCAAAGCGAGTGAGACAAACTTCACCTTCCAGGAGCTTGATCAAAGCATGCTCACGGTCCATGAGGAGGGTGGGGGAATAGCCTGCATGTCAACACTCTGAATATCCTGTCGGCGCCCCTGCACTGGCTCCTGATTCCCCAGCATGGTGGGCAGAGGCCTGAACATGTGAGGAAAGGTCAGAAACTGGGGAAGGGGAAGGAGAAGGGACAGAGCCAACTGATCGAATATCCACTACCCAAGCCACTATTTTCAGCTCAGAGTCTGGTAGGGAGGAGAACAGAGTCACAACTGAAAACTACAAGAAGGGTCACATTGGGCACAAAGCACTCTATCTCCTAGTGCACTCCAGGCAACACCAAATGAACAGTCCTGTGTTCCTCTGCCAAGGAGAAGTAGCAGAAGGGGCAGTGGCAAAGACTCAGTAGATTCAGGCTGAGACAGTCCATGGAAGCCTGGCTGACACTTCAAATGTCAGCTCCTACAGGATGTCTCTGTGCCAGCCCAGTCCCCAGCATGAGGGCAGGCACACAACAGGGAATCGGTAGATGTTATGTAAAGTCTGAGTCAATGAATGGACTCCAGTGTTTTATTGCAAGGAAGCCCCAAATCTACACAAGGTCTGGCCCCCTCTGGGCAGCAGGTGTCTATGGCCAGAACCCAAAAAGTGGGTCGATCCCATTTTGCCAGAATGCACTTTCTCTCTCTGGCTTTGGATGTATCTCACGGAGGTGCTCTGAGAGTGCAACATGGTCTGGCACATCCCTCACTGTGGGTCCTGTCCTGTGGATCCAGAGCCTGACATGATCTGGACCTTGGAAGGTGGCTGTGGGCTGCCAGCCCCATACTTCCCAGGGGGAGGTGTATTCTACTCATTAGGCAAAATCTGGCAGATTCAGGGTCAGACTCCTATAACCATCTGGGGCAAAGTGAGGACAGGTCACATCAGCCCCTGGGGCAGGTGCTCAACTGCCAGGGAGAAGATGACCTTGTATGGTAAGGGTGATACCTGGAACTCAGCTGTTTTCCATCCAACCTGTTCCCCAGAACAAGGTCCTGGGTGCCTAGTTTTAACTTCTCTTCAAGGGTCTATGTGAGACTGGGCTCTGAGACTGCCCAGGACTTATCCTTGGTGACCTTGCTACTTAAAGTGTGGTCCCTGAGCTGCAGCTGTCTGTCCTGAGAATGCGTGAGACATGCAGAGCCTCAGGCCTTGGGACTCCTGCAGGCCTAGGAACCAGGTCCTGCATTCCATCTCTTGCCCAAGTTTTTATAAAATGCTGCCTTAGGGCTGTGGGATTATAGCGTCTGCAGGGGGCGTGTCTAAATCATACAGTTCACTTTGGGGCTCCTTGCTGCCCCCTCTAGGCCATAATCATAACAACATGGGCTAACTGCAAATCAGTCCAGGCATGGCTAGATATGTATAGATGTTTCCTGAGTGCTTAAGGGACCTGCAGATTCTTGAGATACCAGGTGCAGAGCACATTGGTGCTGCATTTGTCATCACAGCCAACTCCTATACACCTAGAGAACCACTATTGCTTCTCCCAAGGGCAGTGAAAAGAGAGATAAGGAGTCAATCTGGGGGCTTGTTTTTCTATGCCTCAGAGAAAAATAAATGGAAAGAACATACTTTTTAGTGGCTTAGCAAACAGTCTCTTCTTAAAATAGAGTGTGTCATTCTTTTTGAGTTTTCTTGGGATGGTGCAGTGAAATACAATTTTACATCTATTATCTCTAGGCCCCGAGAATGCATGTTTTCAGTGTATTCATTTAGTGACTTTTATATATGGAATCTGACATTTCTGTCCAAGAAGGATGAGCTCAATAGATGCAAAGCCACCATCAGTTCAGCTGGTGAGTAGAGACAGAGGAGTCTGACAAGCTTGTGCTGATGGATCCAGGGCCACTGAGGGCCACAGAAGAGGAATAAAGCAATGACACAAATGAAAATGTTCTATACATTTAATAAAGTTTTCCCAGGTCCTAAGACACTTGGGAGATATTTGTCACCAATCTCATAGTCACTTACTAAAGCCAGGGATCTGTGAGGACAGTGACACATTCCAAAGCGAGTTTCCTCTTCTTGACAGCTGCTGTACATGCCTGGCCAGATGTACTATGGGAAATTTCTATTTCCTATACTCCCCTCCCTGGTGACCATCATGCAGGATTCCTAACCCTTGTGCAAACTCTGCCTGTAGAACTCCACAGCAATCACAAGACCGCTAGTCAAGTCGTCTTGAATATACATGATCAGCAACCCCTCACATTTTATTCAATGCACTTTTACTACCATTCCTGAATCATCACCCCATCTACCCTCTTGATTGTCACTTATTCATTAAATGAATATATATGATTATTAAGCAGCTCCAGGATTCCAGGACTTCCTGGTACTAGGAACCCTGTAGTAAATAAAGCAGATTAATGCTTTGGCCTTCTAGAACTGCACTGCTTAACACAGCAGCCATTAGCCACATGAGGGCATTTAAAGTTTAATTAATTGAAATTAAATACAATTAAAAGTTAAGAGCTTTAGCTGCTAACTTTTAAGTGATCATTAGCTACAGTTGGCCAATGGTTGCCAGGATTGGACAGGACGGTTCGCAGAAAGTTCTACAGAACAGTGCTGCTTGAGAGCTTTGATTCATTCTGGTAATGGGAGGTAGACAGAAAATCATCAAGGAAATATGCATGTACACATAGAAACACTCCGTGTAAGGAAATAAAAATGAGGGAGTGGTGGAATTGGGATGCCTGGGGTCTGTTGAAATCACTGACACTGGTGACCACTTGGTCCTCCTCAAACTTCCCCTTTGGTACCAGGACATCCACCTCCATTCTACTTATCTGGCTGATACCACAGGAATGAAATAGCCTTTCTTGAGAGCCTTACCAGAAAAGCTACAATTTTCTACAGTAACGCTTTTGTATTAAAAAAAATCCAAGTGGGGTAGAAGACTAAAGGTGCTTATGTCCATTTTAACTCTGAAGTATAAATGATATGAAACTAACGGCTGTCTGACATGGTCATGGTTAAGGTTTATCTTTGTCAATTCTCAGTAACACCACGAGATGGCAGCTGTAGCTCATGAAAACTATTTTGCACGGTTCATCCAATTCCTCAACCCCAGCACAAGCTTTAGGCTCTATTTATTAGAAATGGAAAATAAGTTGTCTAGGGCCAAGTATAGAGATGTAAAATGGCACCTATGTAATTAACAAGGGGTAACCATAGTTCCAGCATGACATAGAATTGTACCTGAATGTTTAAGAGTTCAGAGCAATGGAGTCACATATGTAACTATGAAATGCATTAGTTTACTAGGTAATTATATTTGCTTTTGCAGGCGAGATGTTACCCTTCCCTCAACCCTCATTCGTAAATAAATTAAAATGTTCCAGGTTTTCATCCATATTCTAAAATGAAAACTCTTTCTAGCCTTCTTTTGCCTGAACAATTGATTTTTCTTCAGCTTCGTGTAAAACAATAAGTGAAGAAAATCTATACATTTGTTCCCAGTTGTGATCTTGCAAGTTCAAGGCAAATTTCCATGTTCAACATCTGGGATATATCATGTCGACTCTGTTACCTCATTGACAGCCACACATCTTTCCCAGATGTAGGGGAAAAAACTACCCTATGAAGTAACAAGGAAAGCAAAATAGCACCCATGCTCTCGGCTTTCTGCTGTAGCCAGGTGTGTGAGGGGAGTAAATCAAGGGAAGGCATGCTGCTGGGGCTGGTCTGTCTGAAATCTTGGTCCCTGAACCATGCTACTAGACCCGAGCCCCACTCTTTCCTTCGTGAGTGACCCAGGATGTCTCCCAGAAGGGAGTCGGTGGGAGCTGTTTCCACGAAAGGCAAAGCTAGAAACTGAGAGGTCATGATTAAACGAACATCTCGGGGGTTAATACATAACACTGGTATTTGAACTTAGCTCTCCATGGAGCATGGAGTGCAGAACTTGTGTCAGCCACAGGTTGGCCCACTTTTTAAGTGTGGAATTCAATTCAAAGCAAATGGAAGACACGAATTGTGTTTCTCTGGCCCTTTCTCTCTTTTTTCTTTTGGTTCCTTTTCTCTTTTCCCCTCTCATTAATAACTATGTGTCATGGCAGCAATGAAAACTGTGCTATGCAGCAGTTCTGCATGTCAGTTTACACTTAGAATTAGTAAAATCTTTTGATACACTAATTTCACATCAGAGTGCACCCTGAGGAATTATTCCTATACACAGAAAGAAAACCTAATATGAAAAGAGATGTTTAATGCAGCATTATTTAAATCATGAAAACAATTTTGGAGGAAAACCTTTAAATATGTAATAATCAAAATGAATCAACTATAGTTTGACATATCCACATAATTGGTTTATTAAACTGCCATGAAAATAATGTGTGTGGAGACAGAAAACCATAGAAAATGCTTACATAATTAAAAGGACAAATATGAGAATCAAGTATGGATAGTGACGATTCAATTTTTCTCAGGAAAAACTACAAAAGAAAAAATGTCAAAATATTAATAGCATTTTTTTCAAATATGATCCCAAAGTAACTTTGTCATTCTTTTTTCTTTTGGGTAGTTTCCAAGTTTTCTTTAAGTGTTGTACCATGAAAAACAGTATTTCAAATTTTGAGTTTCACAATTCTTTTGTGTCAAAATTTATTTGTAAACTGTCATTCTCCACTGTTGTCTGTTTGCCATAAAACCAACACCTTGTACCTCAGTCTCAATCTGGTTTATTTATTGTTTCAGACCAAAGAAACTGGGTTCCTTGTAGTCTCTGTCCCAAGGTTCCCAGATAGCTGGGGCCTGGGAAGGTCTGAGTAGAAGCAGGTGAGAAGGTGACCCCAGACTGGACCCCTGTCCTGGAACATCCCAGTCACCATGGCTTCTATACCATATTTACTTATGGATGGTGGTAGAGAATATAAATTCAAATATATTATAGGTTGTTGATAAACATTCATTGAGTAAAAATTAAGTGTATAAATCCCCAAAGAGTAAGCAAAGAAAATGTCACAGATAATAATGATAGAAAATGGAACTCTTTAAAGGAAAAATGACACCACAAAATGACAAAAACTAAGACAAATCATACCCTCTCCCTAACAAACTTCAATGCTTTACCTCTATCTAGGAAAAAGACAAAGAATATTTTGGTCCATAAACAAAATAAAGTTTTATTTTTTTATTGGCACACATCTAAAACGAGATGAAAGGTCAAAAAATAAAACTAATATTACCAACTAAGGCATAGGATGCCCATATGAACAAAAAGCAGGGATACGAATATTGATATAAAAAGGTAAAAGGCAAAAGAACCATAAATAGAATAAATGTTATTTTCTTTAGATAAAAGGCACAATTAACAAAGAAACTATGACAATTATAAACAATACCATTGCACTGATATGTTTAAAGCAAAATGCCCAAATATAAGGGGCAACAGACGTAATTACAATTGTAGTATAATCATCTTGGGTAGAATACACTAGTGTTGGATAAAAGCCAAAAAAAATTCAGTTACAAAGTATCTCAATCATCTCAGAGGACTTGGTCTATGCTACAGTGGGATGATGTTCTGAAATATCAGTAAATATTCCTGTCCCCCTGTATTTTAGTTACTTTCTAGCTACTGAGACAGAACACTGGACACCCACAATTTAAAAGAGGAAGGGTTTATTTTTGGCTCCTAGTTTGTGGAGTTTTCAGTCCTTAGTCTGCTGGTTCTAAGGCAGGGTAGATGGCAGAAGAGAAGTGCTCAAGGCATGGCAGTTAGGCAGCAAAGTGTGCTTCATGGAGGGAGAGGAAGATACACCCTTTTGGGCTACTCCCCCAGATGATCACCTCCTCCAAACAGGCTCTACCTTATCTCCTGGAGTTTAACTATAAACCCAACATGTCCCCATGATCCATCACCTCCCCAGAGCCCCATCTATGAGTGCATGAAGCTTTGAGGGAACATCTAGCTGTGAACTAGAAAACTCTGCATTACTCAGCTAGGATTCTTCAGCACCTTCATATCCATTGCCAGATAGATGTCAGACTCTCCTTGCAGAATTGGACAGCAGGACTGCAAATACCAGGCTTAGAAGCTGGTCTGAACATAAGACAGTGTTGTAGTCAGTGTTTACAAGGGAATAGATTTAATATGGACACACAATTTATAGGATTATCTTATAATATTCACCTGAAAAGTGAAATGCAGAAAAGTGCAATAGATCTGTCCATGCATTAGAGATGCAAAGAATCCAGCTGACGGCCTGGATCCCATGGCGATGTCCTGCATGAGTCTAGCTGGAGGCCTAGAGCCCATGACAATGTCTCATGAAAGTCTGTATCAAGGATCTGGTGAAAGCTAGAAAGTCTATGCCAGCAGAGTGAAGGATCTGTGCCAGCAGGCTGAGGGCTCTGCACTAGAACTGGGAAGCAACACTCATGGTAAGGACCAGAGCTCCTCCAGAGAGAACTGCAGCCATCCTCAGTGACAGTGAGGACCCAAGTTCCTCTGGCAATGAGAACAGCCAAGTACATATCAGGAAAACCAACGTGACAAGCTTCTCCAGGAGAACTAATGGCATCATCTTCCTGTCCCAGTTCTCCTTTTATGCTGCTGGCAACAATCCTCAGGTGGGCCTTCTACGCCCAGCATCATGTTGATTCAGAGCAGCTGGATATTGCAAATTGACCATTAGTTAAAACATTACAGATGGAGAAACGTCAATGTGTACTAGTGAAGCAGTCTGTAGATCAGGGAGGAGAAAGGACCACCATAAAAGAACACTGAAACCTCTGCTAGAATATGGGCTCCCTCCCCATATTCCCATTGTCATCGTCCTTTGTCCCTTTGTCATAGTCCTTTGAAGATCGAGATGTCTGAAGGTCCTTTGGTTCAGAGCAATGGTGTTGGTGTCCCCAGACTAGACCCTCTTAATTTCAACCCATGCAGATGACCCTCACAATTCCTCTTTATCTTGTCTCTTCTCTGTCTTCATCTTCCTCAAAAAGACAGTCCAGGACATGTTTATATCCTTCCTCCTAAAGGTGATATGGGTCCTTGGGTGAGAGAAAGACTACAATGGCCAAACTGCAGCCTCTACTTTCATCTTCCTCTGAACTGTGAGCTCTGGTGGAACACAAGTTCCTGTTACAGATAAAGGGAAAACCTGTACACTAGAAACCAGAGCGCCACACAGCATTTCCAATCTCTGCGGTAGACACCTTCAGTTTAACACCATAGGCTGGGTACGAAGAAAACCTTCAAGATTCCTTCTTTGATAACAAAAGCACGAATTTAACAGACAAAGAATGAAAAACCAAACCACCTAGAAAAGAGTTTTAAAAATTGTCCTGAATAACATTTGAGCCAAAGAGGAACTCAAAACTGCAATTTCAAGTTTATTTAGGAAACAATCAGAAGATCTATATTATGAAAACAAGGTGTAAAACCAGAAACCTTTGTCCAGAGGAAAATACATAGCATTATATGTGTTAACCCTAAAGAACTAAAATAAACCATATGTTCAATTATAAGATTAGGGAGACACAGTGGAGGCTCAAACTTAAGTAGACATTTATTGTTCTTAGATAATTTTGGTCTTTGGTTACCTAGCTTCTGAAGCTTCTTCCTACATTACAGAAGTGCCCCTGTGTACCTCTTCTGTGAGTTTCTGGGCTACTTGACACCCTACTCCAATCCTTCCTTTCCATATTATAAGAATTAGAATCAGTTTCTGTTGTTAATAACTTCAAACCCTGACTAGCCTTATGAACAAGACAGAAGAAAGAATGTATAAAAATAAAGAAAAATGAGAACAAAGAAAATCATGATGGGGAAGTTCAAAAATTGTTTAAAGGTGCAATACAACTGGCAGACATTCAGTGAGTCTAATCTATGAAAAAAACCTAAGAAAAAAATCACAAATACTTTTGCAAAGAGAAAATGCATATGGAAGTTTCTGAAGTGCACAAATTAGGACAATATGATCGACAACTCTACATTTGATTAAATTAAGGAGATAAACTACCAGAATTAAAGTAGGACATTTGAATATTCTATCAACCATGGGAGAAATGCCCATGAACTTTTAAAACTTTATTTTTTTAAGTAATCTACTTTCTTCTCGTAGACAGAGAGCCAGATTGATTTACAAAGTTCTCTGAACCTATGCTGTTTAAACTACTCTTGGGCATGGAGAAAGCAGGGTGTGGTCTACACAGTTCTGGACTATCCTATGGCAAGGGAGACCCACCACGGCTTGGACCCCGCCGGTTTTCTGCCTTAGGTGACAGTTACCCTAGGGGAGAGTCCATTCTGGAAAGGACAGGTCAACTGTGGTCATCTATCAGCCATCCCTTGGCCAATCAAACCCAAGTGCTACCCAAGTCACCCTCTGTAATTCACTGAGCACCAAGGCTTCTCCTAGTTCTGCTAGGTTCACACATTTCTCCTTCATCAGACTCCAGTCCACTCCCCCCCAGGGTAATGTGAGGAAACTGAGGCACAGGACCTTTGTGTAACTTGCATGGTCCTCCCCAGGATGAAGTCAGAGAGAAGCACATGGGCATCACGGTCACAGGAGAGGCTGTGAGATGCTTTTCCTGGAGATACCCTACACTTGAGTGGACGCCAGGCCCCAGACAGAAGCAGGAGTCCCTGGGGAAGGGAGTGTCTGCTAAATGGGACCAGGTGAAGGCCCACACAGAGAAACTGCTTTTAGGTGGAGACCAAAAGAGGCAGATGTTTCTTTCATTGCCAAACGTTGGTAGCCAAAGTAGGGTCTAGATGTAAGGAGCCTGGGTGTCTTGGAAGCAGGATTCTAGGAAGAGTAGGTCAGCTATGACCCAAGAGTCCACGCAGTGCTCCGTGTCCCAGGCTTGGTCTCGATGTAGGCGCGCTGACCTGTGCACTCAGGGCTGAGGGATGCCCTAGAATGGGTCTGTGGGATCTCTGAGCGCAGAGGGGCCCGCAGTTATTAAGCACTTCCCAGGTGGCCCCTCTTAAGCAGTTCACAGCATGTCACAGGGAGACCACAGGAGCACAAAATCGCCCCAGCAGGTTGCACCAAAGCACAGTGTCCGGCTGCTGAAGCAGACGTCTTCCCACGACGACGCCCCTGTCCTGTTCCCTTCCCTCCCCACGTATCTTTCCGAGGGTCCCTTCTCTAAGAACAGACCTGTACCGAAAAAAAACAAAAAAACAAAAACAAAAACAAAAAAACGCCCGGAGGGGAGGGACGATGGCGACGGTGCTGCTTTGTGAACAAAGGCAGGTTTCGCACCGAGCCCCAGGAGCGACGCTGAGACCCCCGCGCTCCGCGCCCCATAGAGGGCCCTAGTAGCTCGGCCTGGGGACCAGGTCGTCCCCGCCGCGCCCCCCCTAAGCGTCCTCGGGTCTCCACGCAACAATGCGGGTGGGCGGTGCGCGGCCTCATTTGCATACCGCTCGGCCCGGCCAATGGGCGGTGCGGGCTCTGCGAGCTGGGACCCTCGGCGCGCGTGCGGGTGCGCGAGGTGACAGCGGCCGGGCCGGGCCGTGGGACTCGGAGCCCAGCCCCGGGGGACCGGCCCGCTCCCCAGCGCAGCCGCGATGTCGGTGGCCGGGCTGAAGAAGCAGTTCCACAAAGCCAGCCAGGTAGGACACCCAGCTGGAGGAGCCCGGGCGCGCGGGCCTGGAGGCTCCGGGCCTGCGGGGCTCCGGCTGGTTCCCTCCGGGTCTGGCCCTCGCTGTACCCCGGGCCGTGGCAGAGCGGAGGGCGGGAGGGGCTGGTCGCGAGGTCTCCGGCGCTCGGACAGGGAGGACGGGGAGGCCCGGAGACCCCGGCGCCACCGCCGCCACTCGCGCTGCAAGGAGGGATCTGGGAGAGCACTCTCCGCGGGTCTGGGTCCCGCCTGGGGGTGGCCACGCACGGGGGCTCGGCCTACGCCAATGGGGTGCCCGTCCAAGGCGCCTGGCCCAGCCCCCCAAGGGGCTCCCCTGTGGCGGAGAGACCCAGACATTGGCGCGTAAACAAACAGTGCCAGACGCTCAGAGGCGCAGGGTATTGCAGAGAACACGGCGGGGGCGTCTGGGAGAGCTTCCCGGAGGAGGAGGAGGAGGAAGAGGAGTTGGTGTGGGAGGAGAGGAGGAAGAGCATTCGGAGCGGAGGAAGCAGGAAAGCAGCGAGGCATGGCATTGTGTGCTTGTGTGGTGACGACAACCAAATTTGTTGTGCAGCCGGGCGGGCTCTGCCAGCCTAAAACCTCTTATTCCGCATCACCCCATCCCTGGCCTCAGTTCTGCAAGCCCCCAGGTGCACTGATGCCACTCGGAAACAGTGGTCGCCCACATCCTGCTGCTTCCACCGATGGGCCAGCCAGGAACAGCCGGCTTAGGAAGAGCCTCCTCCTTTAACCTCCCTCGCAGACTGAAAGGCAGATCCCCCCTCCCCTCTCCCCAGGAACTCACGACGCTGTGGGGGCCCTCGGCGGCGGGGCTCTGGTGCTGTGCAAGGGGTAGGAGCTCGGAGGCAAGGGCCAGGGAGAGAGCCAGGACAGACATGGCCATTAGCGCTGGACCCTCGAGGAGGCATTTAGATGTCAACATTTACATGTCAAGTGGCTTTGGGACAGGTGTCTATTCTATTTCGGGCCCAGGGAGTGAGAGCAAGACCGGAGCTCCTGATTTAGGGGTATTGCCAAGGCAAATGGAGGTTTAGAAAGGTAAGTGAAAAAACCCACCGTGTGCTGGACGAACCCTAGGGATGCCAGCATTTAGGGATAGTGGCTAGCCCAGGGTTTGATAAGCAGTGACCACTCCACACATCTTTTTGAATGAAGGAAGTTTGGGGTGGAGCTGCACTGGAAGGAAAGAATTAGTAGAATATGAGGAAAGAAAAACCGGGAAGAGGTGGGGGCAGTTTAAAGGCGGGAGCAATTTGGGAGCAATGCCAGAAGAATTGCTGGCAACTTGTTATACGGGGCTTCCTCACCACTGGCAGGGGATGAAACTCCTCAAAGTTTTTTGTTTTATCAGGCAAGAACTTCATAGGCGCAAATCTCGGAAAAAACCAAGACCTACATCTTTGGTTGATTGACATCAGTTTCTGACCACTGACTCGCATGAATGGTTGACATCTTCAGAAGTTATGATCCTTGGAGAAAGATTATGCCAGTGATAGGCTGTTTGGTTTAACTATTTATAATTAACTCATTAATGAAACAAGCTGAAAGTCTAGAAATCTTTTATGAAATGTATGAAAGGAAAAGCCGCCACATTCACTGTGGGTTTACGAACAACGTTTTGCTGGTAAAGTGTTTAACAGATAAATTTTTAGTGTGTTCTGAAAGTCTTTCTAAGAAATTTTACCATGCAACAGATTTTGCTGGCGAAACTAGACTGGGTTTAATAAACTAAGTGCACAGAGATAAAAAAATGCCAGATGTTAACAGACAGCATTTTATTATTTATTTAATTACTTTTATTGGTACATTTTAGGTATACATAATGATCATAGGGAATTTGTACTGCACAGGATAGATCTTGAATCTTGTTTTTCCTATTCCCCTCCACTCCCTTCAGCCCCTCTTCTTATTTACAAAAGCTTTGTGTCCATTTTTTCCTTCTTTTCTCATTTTTTTCTTTTCCCTTCCTTCTTTTTGCTCTCCCTAGTTCCCCCTCCCACTTGAACATTTTCTTCCTATCACAATACCTATTGTAATTCTAGTCCTTCTTTACACTTTCGGTTTCTCACACCAGAGAAATACAATGCAGTGTTTACACGCGTGTCCGACTTATTTCACTTAAGAGTGTGGTCTGAGATGCATCCATTTACCTAGAAATGTCTCAAGCTTATCTTTCTTTATAGAAGAGTAGTACCCCATTATGTAAAAAAAAAAATATGTCTTCTTTACTCACTCATCAGTTTATGAGCATTTGGGCTGTTTCCAACATTTAGCTAATACAAATTGTGCTGCTATAAATAAGGGGTGCATATATTGCTGTGGTTTAATTGTTTTGGGAAGATACCAAGAAGAGGAATAGCTGGCTCTCATGGGACCTGTAATCCTAGTATTTTGCAGTATCTCCACACTGATTTCCACAGTGGTTGCACCAGTCTGTACTCCCACCAAGAGTGGAGAGGGGTTCCTTTTTCCCCGTGGCCCCTCCAGCATTTGTTATTGGTGGATTCCTTGATGACAGCCATTCTTTCTGGGATGAGATGGAATCTCAGTGCTGTTTTAATTTGCATTTCTCAAATGACCAGTGATGTTGAACATTATTTCATATATTTATTTGCCATTTCTTCTTCTCCTGAGAAATGTCTTTCTTTTAGATACCCATTTTTGAATTAGGTCTTTAAATTTGGGGTGTCTGATTTTTTTTTGAGTTCTTTATATATTCTAGAATGTCATCTTTTGTCAGAGGAACAGCTGGCAAAATTGTTTTTCCCCACATTGTGGGATGTCTCTTCACTCTTTTGGTAGTTTCTCTAGTTGTGCAAAAGTTTTTTAGTAAGATGAGATCCTAGTTGTTGATACCAGTTGTGATAGTTCCTGTGCATTTTGAGTTTTGTTCATACAGTCTTTGTCTACATCAATGTCTTCAAGAGTTCTGCCTATTCTTTCTTGCAGTGGATTTACTGTTTCTATTTTATTATTTAGATCTTTGATCCATTTTCATTTTAGTGTAGTGTGTGGTGAAAGATATGGGTCTAGTTTTAATCTTGGGCATGTGGAAAGCCATTTTTTCCAGCAACATTTATTAAAGAGGCTATCTTTCTTCCAGTGAAAGTATTTGGTCCCTTTGTCAAGATGAAATGGCTAAGTATGTCTCACAGACAACATTTTAACATTGGGTTCCCATTCATACAAAACTCTCCTAGGAGCTGGGAAGAGGAGTCCCGAGATGTTGTCAATCTGAAAGGAATTCCCAGGGCTTCAGATCTTGTTTGGCCAGCAGTCTGCCAAACTGTAAACCAAGGTTTACAGTGACCTTGTAAACATGACAACCCATCTGGGCCTTGGTTTTCTTCTTTGTAGGATGAATTAGAGGATTTAGAACTATGTCCCTGTTCTAAAGTTAATTGGTAATTGTTTTAGTTACTTTTCTCATTTCTGAGATAAAATACTTGATGCCCAAAATTAAAGGAGGAAAAGATTTTTTAGCTTACAGTTTGTAGAGATTTCAGTTCATAATCAGCTGGCTCCAAGGGAGGGTGACACATGGCAGAGGGGCAACAATTCATGGTTGCAGAAGACAGCAAAAGCAATGAGAGAGGGGGAAACAAGCCTTTTCTGCACCTTTTATCTTATCCAGACTGCTGGGATTAGAGTGGTACCAATCCAATCAGTGAATTGACCTAGCGGTCAGTCACTCACCCTTACTCCCAAGATTTTACTGCAAGTCAATCACAAACTCTAGATTCAGCTGCCTCTGAAAAAGTTCCATCTACAAGTGTATGAGGCTTTGGGGGAAACAAACCATAACAGTGGTGGTTGGATAACTCTATGAAGATCCTTAAAATCAATGGGTTGTACATGTCAAAGCGTGAATTGTATGGCATGTAAATTACATCTCAGTAACATGTGCATATATGTGTGTGTATCTGTCCCAGTTGTGAAATTCTTAGGTCTTTACTTAAAGATAATAAAGTGGATCATTTATAGATAAGAGTATTAGGACCATAGCAAACTTAGATAATTTTCCTCAATAATAGATAAGCTAAAATTACTTACAATCTCTTGATTAATTGATACTTTACCTGTCTTTGACAAAAAGATATCCTTACTGTACAGGGAATGAATTTTAATCCCCCCAATTGTGCATTATTTTGGCTGAAGATGGAGCCCAGCAGGACAGAGGATATAAACCTAAAATGAGAAGAGCATAAGTTGAGTTGCTAACAAAATTAAGTCAATTCTTTGCTTCAGCATTCAAAACCAGGTTTCCTGAGGTTTAATTACTCTTTTTTTTTTTTGGACAGGTTTGTTAATAGAAACTCGGTAGAGATGAAGCTGGAATGACAACAAATAAATACTAGTAGCTAAGGGATAGCACTGTGGTTGCTTATTATTGGTCACAGAGTCCGACCAATGAAAACAGCTCACCAGAGTTATGCTGCTGTTACCACTCAGTGGTTTGTATTCATTATGGCTACTTCCTGATCATTTTCTTGACAGCAAGCATTGTTGGAGAAGGAGACCAGACCACACCTGTGGATACCCTGACCTGTGCACTGTACTAACATTTACTCTTACAGGACCATCTTGGCTTTTAGGGGCTTATTCTGCATCGTTGTAAAAGTTCAGAGACCATTTCCATCTCTTCTGTCCCTATCCCATGACCTCCTTGTGGACTTCATGTTAAATTTCTTTTTGCCCTTATACAGTAATCCCCTTTAACCTCTTTCATGTGACTCAACAACACATTAGGGGTGGGGAGCCTTTAACATAATTTTTTGGCAAAATTTCCCCGATTCTTAATGCATTAAATAGAAAAATGGGAAGTGGTTATAAGGGGCCAGGTCGTCTTCTCTGCAGTCATGGCCCAGGCTGACCATGGTGGGTAAATGCTTCAGAGAAGGTTGTTCTTTGTAAGCTATGAGATTTTTCTGGGGAGACAATGAATGTCTCTTGTTTCATATTCTCATGATAAAGATAGAAATGTAATGATTTATTTTTTTCTGTAATTATTTTTTTTCTCTGAGATGCCTCAAAATATTAAAGCTAAAATATTCTTGCTGTTTTCCACATAGATTGCTTGATACATTAATCCATGCAGTAAATCTATGTGGGTTAAAAAAAAAAAACCCAGGGTGTTAGAATGGAAGCTCTAGTCAAACTGATTTTGGATTTTTAAAAACATCTGAAATATATAATAGCATCCAAATAGTTCTTACTCCTGATAACATTTTATCCTATAAACATAACTCAGCTTACAAGATAGAATTTGATTTTAAGGTACATTTGAAAGCAGAGATTTTTTTTCCTGTTAATATTGGTTTTTCAGATTTATTAACAAATTAAATGTAAATTATATTTCCCAAGATCAGTGTGTTTGTGGGTATCTTGTGTCTTTTGGGGGAAGTTATCATTGGCATGTTTTACCCCAAAAACAAAATTGTCAGTAAGCAGAATTGACATACTATTTTAAACTTTAATTAATTAATTAATTTTATGATAATGAGGATTGAATTCAGGGCCTTCACACTGCGCTACATCCCCAGCCCCTTTTTATTTTTTATTTTGAGACAGGGTCTCACTAAGTTCCCCAGCTTGGGCTAGAATTTGGGATCTTCTTGTCTCAGCCTCCCAGAGTGCTTGGATTATAGGTGTGCACTGCCATGCATGGGTTTTATTTGACTAAATAATAGATGAACATATCCTGGAGATTCTACACCAGCAAAATGTGAATATTTCTAGTTTGCTTTCCAATAGAAGCCGGAGGTGGTGTTGAGTTGGCAGTAGGCCTGGGGAGGAGTCTAGGGGAAGCTGCCAGGGAGGCATGGTTATAGTTCTCAGCATTCCCGTTCTCTGAAAGCCTTCTCTGTGGACTCTGCCTTGCAGTCTCCCTTTGCATCCTCACTTGCTTTTACCACGGTGCCACCAGGCGGTGACCTTCCTGAGCCCACATGCCTTCTGCTTCCTTTCTAGTCTTTGCAAACCAAGTGAGTCTTTCTCAAACAAGATGCCACCAAGGGTGTGGCCCACTGCGCACATCCATCTGTGGCCGAGCTGCTGCTATTTCAGGCTGCACAGCGTGGGTACTGCCCAGTCAGTCTAACACGTGAGTCACAGCTCTTCATCTGCATTCTTATTCTTTCCTGCTGGGTCACAGTTCAAGAGTCCAGCACATCTAGAGGGTCACTCAGTCCATGTGCGTCCAACGCTACCTCCTCTCCTTGTCTTGGGCTTTACTCCTGTTTTCACATCTCTTCTGCAGGACATTTCTTCTCCCTGCCTTATTTCCATAGCATGCAGATGCTCTTACTGTCTTCTTTCTTGCCTAAAGAATGGAGAAACCGTCCCTTAGTCTCAGGTCCCCTTTATCCCTGACCCACTTTTCTTTTCCCTTGATCCATGCAATGCACTGAGAAATTTGGTTTTCCCATCTCTGCTTTCTTGCCACCATTCTCATCTTAGCCATTCCCGGAGGTTTTCTTCTGAAATGCCTGAAACTACACTTGAGTGATCTCCAGCTCCAAACCTGAAGGTCACTTTCCCATCTGAACCCTCAGCTGCATTTGACCCAGTGGGATTATTGGAGCATAGCACCTTCTGCACTTGCTCAGTTTTCTACTGGGCTCTTCTGTAGCTGATCCTTTAGGTCTCCCTTCATGGTTTCATGCCTGTTTAATTCTTTAGGTCTCTCTTCATAATTTCATGTCTCTTTGACTGGCAAATCCTAGAATATGCAGATGCTTGGGGACCACTTTTCCAGGTTTTTGCCCCTGCAAGCCCACAGATGTAAATACAATGTATATCCAGAATACCCTCTAAATTTTTTTTCTTTTGGTACCAGGAATTGAACTCAAGACCTTGTGCTTGCCAGGCAGGTACTATGCCACTGAAATATATCCTTGGTTACACTCTAAATTATATTTCTAGCAGTCTAACTCTCTGAATCACCTCTTCTGAAGATCTCAATATTCAAATGTCTGAACCTGAGCTCTTAATTTTCTTCATTTCATCATGTTTTTCTGTTGGTCTCAAACATTTGCGCAGTTGCACAGGTAAGACAAAGCAACGCAAAGCAAAACAAATCAAAGACAAAAGTCATGACTCACTAATTTCTTTCTTCTTATCATCATCAGTTTATCAGCCCTCTCTCTGCATATGAGCCATGTTGTCCCAGCAGGTGAGCAAGGGATAATAGTTGTTTTTTCTAAACTAAAACCTCAGTATTCAGGTTTAATTGAACAGCTGGCATTTGTAAAAAACAAGTGGGTTTGGGGTTTCAGTTTGGACACTCAGTCTCTAAAAGGTTCACCATTACTGTTTTCTAGTATTAAGTACTAGTAAATATTCAGGTTGTCTTTTTGTTTGTTTGCTTGCTTGTTCATCTCTTTCTACATATGAAACAGCACATGCAGATGGCAGTTGCCTTTCTGTGTCTGGCTTTTTCACTTAATATAATGTAACATAAATCTTTTTTTTCCTTTTTCTACAAATGACAGGATTTCATTTTTCTTTGTGGCTGAATAATATGCTGTAGTGTACACACACCACATTTCCTTTGCCAGTTTATCCAATGATGGGCACTTAGTTTGATTCTATGTCTTAGATACTAGAGATGTGCTTCAAAAATGCATGTGCAGGTAACTCTCTTTGGTATGCTAATTACAATTCCTTTGGATATATACTCAGAAGCAGAATAGCTAAATAATGCAGTAGATTTATTTTTAGTTTTTTGAAGATCCTCCATACTCTTCTCTATAATGGCTGTATTAATTCACATTCTGCCAATTGCATTTGAGAATTGTTTTTCTCCACAGCCTCTCCAAAATTAATATTTAATTTTGAGACTCTGTGTGTGTGTGTGTGTGTGTCTGTCTATGTTTCGTTAGTGCATGCAATATGCACGTGTTGAAATATCACATTAAACCCATTCATGTGTATAGCTAATACATGTTAATAAAATCAAAATATACATTTTTTTTACTTTAAAGACAATAGAACAAAAT
The DNA here is from genome assembly GCA_004027455.1 of Hydrochoerus hydrochaeris. Classification (NCBI taxonomy): domain Eukaryota; kingdom Metazoa; phylum Chordata; class Mammalia; order Rodentia; family Hydrochaeridae; genus Hydrochoerus; species Hydrochoerus hydrochaeris. Next base: position 237,303 of record PVLA01001569.1, on the reverse strand, counting down.
AAAACAAAACAACAGAGCAGATCAGAATAAAACAATGTAAGCAACACAGGATTTCAAAACAAAGGAACAGGAAATCAGCAGTGGTTACCATAATGTCTCTTGTTTTCTTCAAAATATTTGTCCATATCTTCATACACAATGAATTCAAACAAGACAAAATAGTATAAAACCTATCAAAACAAAAGAATGAAAGCGTTACAGGCCTTTAAAACCAGACAATAGGAAGATCAACAATGGCTACCATGATATCTCTTGTTCTCGTCAAAATCGCTGTCCAAACCTTCACACATATTGAAATTAAATAATACAAAACAGACTAAAACCAATCAAAACAAGTAGTAAAAACATTAATGGACTTCAAAAAAAAGATGATAGGAAATCAGCAATGGCTACCATAATGTCTCATTTTCTTCAAAGTAGATGTCCATACTGTCACATGTAATAAAATTAATTCTTGTAAACTCTTCAGAAGTTCTAGGCCTGTATAAGCCTATATATGTACATCTGTCCTTTCTGCATTATAGGGAAAACCAAAACCAAAACAAAACAAGATCCCAGTTATTGATTCAGGGAGGTATTTCCTATGCAGTTTGATTTTTGTTCATGAATTCTCTGCCTCCCCCTATGTCTTCAAGATTTCTATCTACTTTGTCTTTAAACAGATTTAGTGTTTCTGTTTTAATATTTAGATCTTTGATCCATTTTGACCTTAGTTTAGTGCATGGTGGTAGGCAAGGGTCTAGTTTTAGTTTTCGGGATATGGGAAGTTAGTTTTTCCAGCACCACTTATTAAAAGAGGCTATCTTTCTTCCAGAAAACGTTTGACCCCTTTGTCAAAGATAAGGTGGCTGAGTGTGTAGGTAGTTGTGGTTGTATCTTCTAATCTATTCCATTGATCTTCAGGTCTGTTTTTATTCCAGTGCCATGCTGATTTTATCACAGTAGTTTTGTAGTATAACTTCAAGTCAGGGATTGTGATGCCTCCTACCTTGCCTTTGTTGCCCAGAATTGCCTTTGCTATTTTAGGTCTCTTCTGGTTCCAGATGAATTTTAGGAATGATTCCTCTAGGTCTGTGAGGTATGCCAATGGTATTTTGATTGGAATTGCATCAAATCTGTATAACCATTTTGGGAGATTGGCCATTTTCACAATGTTTGTTCTTCCTGTCCATGAACAAGGAATGTGTTTCCGTTTTCTGAGGTCCTCTTCAGTTTCTTTTTTCAGAGTATTGTAATTTTCACTGAATAGATCTTTTACTTCCTTTGTTAGATTGATTCCTAAGTATTTCATTTTTTTGGATGCTATTGGAAGGGTGGGGCTTCCCCTTCCCAGTGAGTTTGTTGTGTAGAGGAATACTATTGATTTTTGAGTATTGACTTTATATACAGCTACATTGCTGAATTTGGTTACTATACCTAGAAGTCTTTCAATGGCATTTTTGGGGTTTCTACATCTTACCATGTCATCTGCAAATAATGATAATTTAACTTCTTTTCCTGTTTTTATTTTTTTGATGCCTCTCTCTTGTCTAATTGCTCTGGTTATTTGCAGCATTATATTGAATAGAAGTGGTGATAATGGATGTCCTTGTGTTATTTCTGATTTTAGAGTGAAAGCTTTAAGTTTTTGACCATTTAATATGATGCTGGCTATTGATTTGTCATAGATGACTTTCATCATATTGAGGTAAAGACTGTCTATTCTGATTTTCCTTAAGATTCTTATCATGAGTGAGTGTTGGACTTTATCAAAAGCTTTACTGCATCTATTGAAATGATTTTGTGATTCTTGTCTTTGGCTCTATTGATATGGTATGTTTATTGATTTGTATATGTTGAACCATTCCTGTATTCCTGGGATGAATCCCACTTGGTCGTGTTGGATAATCTTCTTGATGACTTGCTGCTTTCTGTGTGCTGGTATTTTATTGAGGATTTTTGCATCTATGTTAATTAGGGAGATTCTCTTTTTTGATTGGGTCTTTCTCTGGTTTTGGTATTAAGATAATACCTGCTTTCAGGAATTAGTTAAGTAGGATTGTTTCCCTTTCAATTTCATTGAAGAGTTTGAGGAGTGTTGGAATTAACTGTTCCTTGAATTTCTTGTAGAATTCAACAGTGAATCCATCAAGACCTGGGCTTTTGTTTGTTAGTAAGTTTCTAATTGCATCTTCAATTTCATTAACTGAAATTGGGTTATTCAGCAATTTTACATCTTGATCCAGCTTTGGTAATTCATATGGTTCTAGGAATGTGTCCATTTCTTCTGTGTTATCAAGCCTATGAGAATAGAGCTTTTCAAAGTAGGTATTGATGATCTTCTGTGTTTCCACAGGGTCTGTAGTGATTTCACCCTTTTCATTCCTTACTGCATGAATTTGAGTTTTTCTTTCCTTTTAGTAATAAGGTTGGCTAGGAGCTTATCAATTTTATTTATTCTTTCAAAGAACCAACTCTTTGACTTGTTGATTCTTTGTATTGTTTTCTTTGTCTCTATTGCATTAATTTCTGCTTTGCTCTTTATAATTTCCTCCCTTCTTTTGGCTTTGGGCTTGACTTGCTCTTCTTTTTCTAGATGTTTGAGGTGTAGCATCAGGTTGTTTATTTGTGTTTGTTCTGTTTTCCTGGTGTGGGAATTCACTGCAATAAATTTCCTTCTGAGCACTGCTTTCATTGCATCCCACAGGTTCTGGTAAGTTGTATTTGTATTTTAATTTGCTTGTAGATATTGTTTAATTTATTCTTTAATTTCCTCTGTGACCCATTGATTGTTCAGGAGTGTATTATTTAATTTCCTTATGTTTATAGAATTTTTGCAGTTTCGTTTGTCATTAATTTCTAGTTTCATGGCACTATGATCAGATAATATGCACGGGATAATTTCAATTCTTTTGCATTTACTTAAGCATGTTTTATGGGCTGGTATACGGTCTATTTTAGAGAATGTCACCTGAGAAGAATGTATATTCTGATGTTGTCGGGTGGAACACTCGGTACATGTCTGCTAACTCTATTTGTTCTCAAATGTGATTCAGTTCTTTGCTGATTTTCTGTCTAGTTGATATGTCTCTTTGTGTCAATGGGGTGTTAAGGTCTCCTGTTATAATTGTATTATTGCTTATTTGATTTTTCATTTCTATTAATATTCTTTTATATAGCTGGATGTTCCTGAATTGGTACATATATGTTTAAGATTGTTATCTCTTCCTCTTGAAGTTTTCCTCTAACTAGTATGTAGTGACTTTATCTCTTTTGATAATTCTTGGTTTGAAGTTCACATTGTAGGCAAAGAGAATAGCTCCCCCTGCTTTTTGGGGAGGTTCCTGTTGCATGAAATATTATTTTCCATCCTTTGACCTTTAGTCTATGAATTTCCTTTTGGGTTAGATGGGTTTCTTGTATACAGAATATGGTTGGATGTTGTTTCTTGATCCCTTCTGCCACTCTATTTTAATTGATGAATTGAGGCCATTTACATTAATGATTATGTGATATATATTGGCCTATTTTTGTCATAGTATCTTTGTGCTGTTGGGTGTTTACCTTTCTCCTCTGTTTGTTTGCCTTGCTTAGTGGTTTTTTTCCTGTTGATGTTGTTGAAGTTGTAGTTTTTTTATGTCAATCTAGAATATCTTTCGATATTCTTTGCAGAATTGGTTTGGTTGTTATGAAGTTCTTCAGCTGTTCTTTGTCCTGGAAGTATCTTATTTCTGTGTCAATTTTGAAGGACAGTTTTGCAGGATACATCAGTCTGGGTTGGAAGTCGTTTTCCTTTAGGATCTGAAATACTTCATTCCATGCTTTTCTTGACTTCATTGTTTGTGTTGAGAAGTCTTGCTGAGTTTCTGATGGGCTTTCCTTTATAGGTGATCTGTCTCTTTTCTCTAACAGATTTTAATATTCTGTTATGTTGAATTTCTGGGATATTGATTATTATATGTCTGGGCGTAGATTTATTTTGGTTATGGCTAATTGGAGTTCTATATGCTTTACTTATATGTATGTCAGTTTACTTTCTCATGTTTGGGAAATTTTCAGCTATTACTTCTGTAAATAGTCTTTGGATATCATTTGTGTTGTCATTTTTTTCATTTACACCTATTAATATTATATTGTTTTTCTTTGCACCATCTTGCAACTGTTGAATTGTTATTTCCTGATTCCTTGTTATTTTAAAAAGATCTTTCCTTTCTTGTTCACTAGCTGCAATCTTGTCTTCAAGGTCTGAAAGTCTATCTTCAGTTTCCTTGAGGCAGTTTTTCCAGCTTTCAATGGAATTTTTGATATCCTGATTATCTCTTTGAATTTGTTTCATGCATTCTGTTTTTTATATGGTTCATTCAAGGTTTACATCTTTTATGCAGTGCTCCTCAATGTTTTAAACTATGTCTTCTTTAGATGTGTTCAGCATTTCTTTTCTTACATTCATCATTTGTTCTTTTACCTGGGAGATTATTTCTGATCTGTGTTCCTTTACAGCTTCATGGAGTTGATTCTTTACTTCAGTTGTTGTCATTTCAGAAGTTTCAGGTATATGGCTTACATTTTCTTCTATGTCCATGACTTGTTTGCAATGGGCTGGAGGTTTGAGATTGCATTTTGGTTTTTCATTTTGTCATTTTCCTGTATTCCCCTGGAGAAGCTGAATGCAAGTTTTCAGTTGCTTCCTGCATTGAAGATATCTGTCTGTATTGCAGGGTGCTGCCCTAGTTGAGTGGAGATTGTTAGTCAGGCCTTTTACTAGGCCCATAGTGGCACTTATAGACTCCTTAAATATGGGGATTACTCTGAGTGGGCCTTCAGCACACCCATCGTGGTACTCTGAAGCTCCCTGGCTGCTTGAGGTTGCTGGGTGGGACTCTACCAGGTTCTGAGTTGCATATCAAGGCTGAAAAGCTTGGTAGAGTACATTATGCAGGTCTTCAGCTCATGCTACATGGTGCACCAAAGCTCCACAGCTGTTGGAGTTTCTGGGCAGGGCCGTACCAAGTTCTGAGTGAGGTGCTGAGGTTGCATGGCTGGGTGGGGTTTTCTGTGCAGGCCTTCAGCTCACGCCAAAGGGCACAGGTGGTTTCCTGGCCACTCGGGGTCACTGGGTAGAGCTCAACCAGGCCCTGAGTGTCTACCTGAAGATCCCAGCTGATTGGAGGGGGGGACCTGGAAGGATCCATCCAGGGTCCCAGTGAAGTGCCAAGTTTACACAGCTGGGTGAGGTTCCCTGTGCAGGCCTTTGCTCATACCCAAAAAATATTTTTTAAAGAGAAAAACATATTTCAAAACATGTCATTCATCTTCTCTGAAGTCTCTGTTGGCTTCCAGTTGCATTTAAAATGAAACCCAAACTTAATAAGTTACTCTTGATGATTTTCTTTGTTCAGGTATCTACTTCGTTCAGATACCTACTCTAAGGTAGCTAGTCTGCCTTTTGATTTATGTTTGCATGGCATATATTTTCATCTTTCTGCTTTCAACCTGACTATATTGCAATGTTTGATGTGTGTTTCTTGGAGACAGCATATAGTTAGGTCATGCTTTTCAATCTACTCCTCAGTCTATTTTTTAATTGGTGTATTTGAACCACTTATACTTAATGCAGTTATTTACATATTAGGGTTGAAATCTTATCATTTTATCTATTTATTTTTATTTGTTAGCTTTTTTTTGTTTCATCTTTTTTCTTTTCAACTCTGCCCTCCTGTGTGTTAATTGGAACTTTTTCAAATTTCATTTTTATTTTTATATGAAGCTTTTTCATGTTATTTTTTTGTATAGATTGGTTGGTAGTGGCCGTTCTAGGTATTACATGTATGTAACTTAGCATTATCTGCTAGTGCCATCATTTTACCAGCTCAAGTGAACTGTAGAAAACCTACTTTCCTTACTTCCCATCTCTTATCTGTATATAATTGCATTAAATGCTTATATCAGTACATTTGGAAGCACATCATACAGTGTTATAATTTGGTTACAATTTGTGCTTTAGCCATCAAACATAATTTAGAAAACTCAAGAGGAAGAGTTTATTATGTTTACCCCACATTTTTCTTTGTCATATAATTTCTTCCTTCTTGATGTTCCAAGTTTTCTTCTTTTATTGTTTCCTTTCTGTTTTGAGAACTTCCTTTTTTTTTTCTTTTGTATTAGGGATCGAACTCACAACTGCATGCTTGCAAGGCAGGCGCTTATGCTGCTGAGCTAAATCTCCTGCATGAGAACTTTCTTTAGTCATTCTTTTAGAGTAGGTCTGCTGGTTAGACATTCTCTTAATTTCCCTTCCTCTGAAAATATCTCAATATCTTTTTCATTCCTGAAGAATATTTGCTGAGAATATAGGATTCTGGGTTGATGATTGTTTTCTTTCACACTTGAAAAATATTGTGGCAAGTTCTTAGTCATCTGCTCTTTGCTGATGTTAAACAACAGGAGCCATTAGCCTGAGGTTTTCTGGATAGTCTGAGTTCCTATATAATGAAGTGCAAGCTAATTTAGTACTTAAAACAAATTGAAATCTAATTTAAGAATACAAAAAGCAGTAGAATTTGAACCATTCACAAGCAGCCAAGTTTTAGCCAATAACAAGTAGTCAACTTGTGACCATTTCCCAGAAAGTCAAATGCTGGTCATTCCATGCCCAAATAAGGCAACCACCCTAGTTGTAATCAATTGGATGATTATTCTACTTTGCTTCTATAGTCTGCTTACCAAATCTTGCTCTTGCATGGCAGGGTAGAGCTATCTGAACCTTTTGTGGTTCTGAGTGCTGCTCAGCTGGTCTGTGCTCAAACTGGCTTTGCTAAATTTAATTCATCTTTTAACAGTGAATTAGGCTGAGAATTTGGTAGGATTCCTGTCATTTGCTTGTAGAAGTTAGGTGTCATTTCTTTCACTGCTTGCAAAATTTTTTTTTGTGTTTAGCTTTTAGAAGTTTGACTATGATGTATCTTGATGTGGATTTCTTTGGCTTTATCCTGTTGGGGTTCTCATCATTTCTTGGATTAGCAGGCTTATGTCTTTTGACAGATTTGGAAAGTTTTTAGTCATCATTTCACTGATTGCTTTATCATCTTTTTCCTTTTCTCTTCTTGTGGGAGTCTGAGGATATGAATGTTTAATCTTTTCTCATAGACTCACATTGCCCAAATGTCTTTCTCCCACTTCAGGTTTATTTTCTCTGTATTGTTCTAATTGGATACTTTATGTTGTTATCTCTTCCTGTTCACTGATTCTTTTATCTCCTGCACTCTGAGTGAGCTGCATGTTAGTTTTTTATTTCAGTTATTAGATTTTTCAATTTTAAAGGTTTTATTTTTACATCTTCAATCTCTTTGCTAAGACTTTTTTCCATTTATTTCAAGCTTGTTTAAAATTATTTGTTAGCTCTTTTAAAATCTGTGACATGTTTTTAATGGTTTTCTTATCTTGGTATTGATGTCTATTGATTTTCTTTTCTCATTCAACTTTAAATCTTCCTGGTTCATGTTATGATGAATGGCACTTAATTGAAATGTAGGCATTTAGGGTACTAAATTATGAGATCTTTTTTACATATTTGTTTTTGCTGGTTTTATGTGACACCACGATGATGGGGAAGAGTTGACATGACCTCATTTCCATATAGGGGTTCGCTATATGACTGTGTTGAGTTTGAAGGTGGAACTCTATGACTGTGTTGACTTTGAAGGTGAAACCTGCTTACTACTGAGTGCTGTGGGAGTTCTGGCTCCCCATTAAGCTCTGTGTTGACACCTCTGTGGCTAGGAAAGATAGAGATGTCTTCTTGTCACTCCTCACTTGGCCTCACCCTGGAAAGACAACTTCATTTCTGCTGGGTGGTGAGGAAAGTCCTAGGCCTCTTCTGGTACCACCCCAGTAGGGATGAGGAGGGACACTTTATTATTGGTGGGAATGAAGTCCAGGCTCCCCATGTGGTCGCCATTGACATCAAAGGTGAGGCAGGTGGAATTAGCAGTGCCTTATGGGGATGAAAGTCCCAGCTCTTCACCTGAGCTTCCCTGACCCACTGTAGGGTTGAGGTGGGGAGAGGTTGCTGAGTCATCTCATTCCATCTAAGTAGGGGTATAAATTTAGTCTTTTACTCATCCTTACTCCTGTGAATGGGCTGGGATCACACCCTTTTCTGTGATTTTTGGTTGAGGCGGAGCAGTTGCTATCTAGAGGTTTTCTGTCCTTTGAGGCCTCCCTTTGACTGGTCTGTTTGCTAGAGAGTGAAGACCTCTGTGAGGGCTTTTGCTTTGATGCCCCTTGGCATTTCATGTTACTAGCTTCTTCAGCTCCTAGTTTTGAATGTATGAAAGAAAGAGAAAACCCAGGACCCATCAGTATGTTATTTCATGGGTCTCAGAATTCCTAGCGAGGGTCTTTCTTGTCTCCACCTCTCAGAGTTTTATGTTTGTACTGTTAATAGTGCCCAGGGATTTTAGTTGTGGTTAGTGGTGAAAATGTTTAAAAGTACATGTACTACATCTTTGCTGAAGCAAAAATTCTCTTCATCACCAAACATTAAATCTCTTCTTAGCTGTTATTGCTGTTATTACTGTCTGATAATTTCTTATCCAATTTTGGTCTCAATTGTCTTGATTTGGGTGGGTGGGTATACAGCGATATTCACAATTCAGATTTTATATGTAACTTCCTAGTTTTGTTTTTTTTTGTGCTGGGAATCATACTCAGGACCTTGTGCTTGCCAGGTAGGTGCTGTGCCACTGAGCTATATCCCCTGCCCTCTAGTTTTGCATATTCATAATTAACTTAAATTTCTAAAAAGCTGTGGAGGCTTAAAGAAACATGCATGATGAATTAATGTGGTCCACTACCAGAAAGGCGGCATTGTTCTATGTAAGCTTAGATAAGCACAGATTGTTTCAGTGGTTCATGCACAGGCCGACTTTTCTCTCATGTTTGAATAATAGAAGAATAACACTTGTTTGTCCCAGGGCCACGTGGGAGCTAAGGGTGGTTACTGCAGCAATAGCCCTTGGTTTTTTGAGGGAGATGTTGCCAGAGACCTGTGGAAAGGCAGATGGGCAGAACTAAGCATTTTGTCTGGGCACTGTGGTGCGATCTCCAGAAGGAGTGTGGCTGGCATAATGTGGTGACTGTGGCATGCTGGGCCTGAGGGCAGAGCACTGCGAGGTCATGATGCAGATATGACAGTACTGAGTGGGCAGAGCAGAGGAAGACAGCTTGGCATGAGTGGGCAGAGCTACACAGTGATACAGATGTAGCAGGAAGGGAAGAGGAGTCACAACTTTGCTAGTAGTGACCTACTTAGAACTCTTTAGAGTAGAGGACTCAGGAGTAGGTAGTTTCTAATAAGACAGACCAAATCCCTTCTTTGCACGTCTCCTGGAGCCTGAGCACTTCGTAAGTCTTAAAACACTTTAATAAATATACCTCACAAAGTTGAGTCATATTTATATTCTTGAATTTTATTCATCCTAGGTCCCTACTATTTAAATTGATGTTTGGAATCAAATACTTTTTTCCAAGAAAAGAGGAGTGTTTAAAAAAAACAGAGTCAATGGAGGTGCATCCTGGACCCTGTGTAACTCTAAGGTTAGCATGTAGCGCACATGCGGAAGTCCAGTTCCATCACTTGGGTATGAACAGCAAGGATTTGGGTCCTCAAGTGTTGCAGCTTCACGTCTTTTTTTCTTGCTTCCCACAGTGTGTTCCTTTCCTGGGGAAAGTGGCCCAAGTGTAGTTCATAGATGTGAAGATGAGGGCAGTCAGAAAAATTTTTTCCTCTCAAGAAAGAGGTCATCTTTTCCCTCTCTTTTTTTTTTCTTGTGCTAGGAGTGCTGACTCAGGTATATTAAATGTGCCTTTCATTAAACTCCATTCTACAGTGTACTTTATTTATCTATCTGTACTAATACAGTACTTGTATTTGCAGTACATGCAGTTTATGATTGTCTTGGCGAGTAGGCACACATATATAATACAGCTCAATTCTCTTTTTTCATTCCTCTTCTCCTTTCTTCCTGCCTCACTCCCTTAAGTCCCCTTTCCCCATTTGCATTCTCATTGATATTATTACTCTTAGCTCATGTTTGTGACATATAACGTTTACATTCGTGAGGTTATTAGGTTCATGGACATAACATGTTTTTGGTCTACATTTTCCTCCCTTCTCCATGTTCTCTTGGACTCCTTCCCATTTGCAAGAGGTCTATCTCCTCATCTCCTTCTTTGTTTTTACTTTGCTTTACTCAAATGACAGCTATCATATTAAATCATATGGTATTTAAGCTTGTATGTCTGATTCATTGCACTCAACATTGTATTTCCCAGATGCATGCATTTTCCTACAAACATCTCAAATTTATCCTTCTTTCTAGCTGAGTAGTATTCCATTATGTATAGATACCACATTTTCTTTATGCATTCATCTGTTGATGGGCATACAAGTGGCTTACAGGATTTAGCTATTATGCATTATGTTACTATAAACATTGATGTGTACATATCACTGTAGTATGATGCCTTTAGCTCTTTAAAGAAGATTCTATAGTGTTTTCTAACCCTCTAGAAATAGATCCTCTCTTGGTGCTGGTGAAAAGTGCTTGGGACCAGAGACTGCAGGCCTGCATTTGAATGAACACTGCTGCACCTTTGTACAGCTCTGAGTTGCTTTGCTCATCTGGCAAATGGGGACAAATTTCTGGTTGGCTCCAAAGTCTAAGTGAGGGGATGCAAAGGATTTTGTTACCAGTGAAGCTCATCACCAGAGGAGATCGCCTGGAATTCCAGAAAGACAGTGGAATTTGGAGTTGGGAAAATTAGGTGACTTTGGGGGAGCAACTTCACTTCCCTTGGGATGATTTCCTCAACCCTCAGGTGGGACCTTGGGACCACTATCTGTGGTGGCTCTCAGGAGTTTCTGTTCACTGAGCACTTTTGTTTGTGCTAACTATAGTAGACACTTAGACATGCACTCAACCAGCTGAAGCACTTAGTATCTCCACCACTTAACAAATGGTAGCAAATGAGAAATTTCAACTCAGACAGCTCTCAAGAGAGAGATGCCAGGACTGGCTAATTCCTGGAGATCTCATTTGTAGATGTATCAAATAAATGAGGAGATTCCTGAGGTTGGGTGATGCTCTTAAGTTTGTGGACTGGTCTCATCTCTGAGTAGTGGCTTGAACTCAGCTACCATGAGGGCTTCTATGCTGAGCACTGTTTCCTGTGTTGTGAATGTGGTTTTTCTCAAGAGAAAATAAATGAGTGCAGGAATGCACAGGTTGGTGAGCCAATTCTTCTGCAGACAGAGAGGTAAGCTTTGATGCATTTCATTTGCCATCATAATTGCTTTAAAAAAAAACAGATCAAAAACACTAATTGAGGGCCAGGGATTTATATCAGCAACTGAAGAATTTGTCTGATAAGTGCGAGGTAATGAGTTTGCTCCCTGGTTAAAAAAAAAAAAGCCAAAACAAACAAACAAAAGCAAAAACAATCAACAAATTGAGTGTTTATTTGTGTGTAATCATTGGTGTGTACTGTATTTCCAGGCATTCTGCAGGGGCATAGGGAAGCACTCAGAAGTCTGATGCCACAGTGCTGGACTGCTTTGGCAAGAGGCTGCTCTCTCCTGCTGCTCAGCACATGCAGGGAGTGTGTCCTAGTCTGGTCTGTGTGTGTGGTTTTCCTTGCTTCCACTTTTGCCTGTCCCCTGGCTGCTCTGGGCTGGAGCTGGACTGACAGCCACTCAGCCAACATTATGGAATACTAGCAGACTACACTGTCTGTCTCTCCTGCAATCTACCACATTCCTCCCTTCCTGGCTAATTTGTGGCTTCTTAGTTCAACATCTGTCTCCTCTGTTTTTGTTGCTTAACATTTGCTCAGTAAGCCCTAAATATCCCTTGTCTCTCCCCTGTACTCCATCTTTACCACGTGCCCCTGCTTCCCAGGGATTGTGGCTTCTGCCTCCTGGAACTCTGTGCTTTGTGGCCACTGGCATAAATTTGACTTGTCATCTGCCATGGGGGTCCCCAAAGACATTGGATAGGCTCTTTAATTTTATGGACAAGAACTTTTCTGGCTGTGCAGCTCCATCTAGCAATTTTCCCACTGCTAATTCCCCCCTTTCCCCTTCCATTCTTCAGTAACCCTGCATCCATTCATTCCTTTTCCTGTGCTATTATTTCTGCCTGGAAAAAGCCCTCTCCGCTTTCAGAGCCTGGCCTAGGTCAGCTCACCCTTTGACCTCTGCCTCCTGAGCCCTGGTGCACAAACCCTGATAATAGAACGTTATTTTGACATCATTTTGGTTCTGTCATGTGCTCTTTGTACTAGACACTACAAGCTGCCTCTCATGTGGAGACCTTCAGAAATGCTTGCATTTCTTTTCAGTGGTGTTTAATTCAAACTCATAGAGAAATCCGAGGTTTTTGAGCTCCAAATAGCTGAAGAACTGGGATATTGCATCAAGATTAAACTTTTGCCTTTCTTGTATTAGTTTTGTGTTTAACTTTGGCATCTACTTTGGTTTCAGCTGTGGCTTTTATAAATAAATGATTAGGATATCAGATTTCTAAAAACATTTATGTTTACTTCCAGGAAATATGTTTTATAATCAGGCAACCATTTATGTGCATTGATCATTTTACTAAGTAGTTTTATTTTGCAGAGGTCCTGGGTGCTGTGCAAAGTATTTTAGAGACAAGGTCTCACTGAAACATTGCAAAAACTCCTATAAAAAAGATACTATATTTTTATTTTTTATTTAAAGATTTTCTTTTTAAAATTGGGTTTCACTGTGACATTTTCATGCATGCATATAACATACCGTGATCATATCCATCTCTCCGTTACCCTTCCCTACCTCTCTGTGAAAACTTCTCTTATCGAATAGCCTCATTTCTGCTTTTGTGTCTTTTCACCTCTACTCTTGCCCTTCTACATCAGAAAGAATTGAGGTTTGGCAGGGTCGAGTTAGGCCTACCCAAGGTCACAGAGCTGGAAAGTGATCTTCCCAGGATTCCAGCAGGGGCTTGTGTGATTCTAAAGCAAGGTTAGCAAGTACTTGTCACTACTGTGTGAGATAAAGTTGTCCTTTAGCCTCCTCCCCATGATTTTGATTCTTTTCATATACTTAAGGTGCTTTCATCATTCATGTGAGCCAGATGTCACCTGTTGAGATTCTGCATTGTACGGAATACTCTAAAACGGTGGTTGGCTAACTACAGCCTATAGGCCACATATGGCCATTGCCTATTTCTCTGTGTATCTCTTGAGCTTCGGGCTAGCTTTTGTGTTTTCTTTTAATGATTAAAAAAAAATCAAAAGAATAAAAACATATGGCAACACATCCTAATTATATGAAATTGAAATCTTAAAATTTTAAATAAAGTTTTATTGGTACTAGCCATGCTCATTCTTGTTGTCTGTAGCTGCTTTTGCACAACAAAGGCAGAGGTGAGCAGTAGCAAAAAGAGTGCAACTCACTGAGTGCCATACCTGAAATATGACTGTTTGGTCCTTTGCAGAAAAAGTGTGCAAACCCTTGCTATGGACGAGAAGTCTGGGGAACTGATATGTGGCAGCATTCATGTTTCTGGAACCCTGGGCAAAGTGCTAAACACATGTGTGAATATACAGTTTGTGTGTGCATTTTTTAGACAGTCTCCATATGCCTAAAAATCTACTCATTCTGGTGACATGGGAAGCACCTGGTAATGGAATAAATTCTGTTTTTGGTGGTGCTGGGGATTAAATCCAAGGCCTTACATGTTGCAAGCAAGTGCTGTACCACCGAGCTATGTCTCCAGACATTTATTTCAATTTTATTGTGGGCCATAGTCTCACTAAGTTGCCCAGACTGGCTTGAGTTTGCAGTCTACCTGCTTCTGCCTTCTAAGTATATAGGATTATGTACTAGCACATACTTGTCTTGGAATCTAATCTTTACAGTTCAAAGGTGACCAGGAACCCAAAGTCCTCTCCACTAATGTCTTATCCTACCTTCTCCCACTGAACCTTTTTGTCCAAGTAGTTATGCACAGTGTTCTGGCCATTCAGTCAGTGATGTTTGTGGTGATACTGGTATAAACATACATACTGCATTGCCAGTCATAGAAAAGCAAAGTACAATTATGGGAAGTACTTGTATAGTGCTTGATAAAGACAATCAGCTACTGTTTTTGGCTTATATATTTACTATATCATACTTTCTAAAGCAGCCTCATTTCCTATTTGCTGTGTTTCTGAACTGCAACATTTTTCAGTTGTGCTTAATTTATTCTTGCGTTTTGCTCATTGTGATCCTAGGAACAGTAAGATTATCTGTATATATATATGTTTTACATATAATATATGTATAATATGCCTAAGTATCTATATATGTGTGTATGGAAAAATATGATTATATCTACATATATATGCTTAAGTGTGTGTGTGTGCGCATGCGCGTGTATGCACCAAATGACTTAGGTCTGTAGTGGACCAGACCTTCAAAGCTTGTGCAGGTACACTCCATGATGTTTACATGGTAAAAATCACTTAAGCTTCAAAACCAAGAGCAGCCAAGGAACAGGGAGAAAAGACAAAGGGAACAAATACTGTGCAACACACACGCTCGCCATGTGTGCAGATCAGCTGGAGAGTGTGGCCTCCTGCCAGAGCAGTAGACAACCTGAGTACATCTCAGTGTCCTGTGGGTGCCTGGAAATGGGGTATGCACAGTAAAATGCAGTTACCAGCACAAGTCCCGTTGCGACACAACAGCCACAGCTGAGTGTGATAGTGCTGTGAAGGAATGGCCACTGAGCACTTACTTGGCTGGAGACTTCCCTTCACTTGCATGAGGAGCTCAAGAAGTGCTGCCTGTGTACTTGCTTGGCATTTTTCTGGGCACCTTACTTTGATTTCTTAGTGCAAACACAGCTTGCTTCAGTGGCTGGGTTTGCTCCTCTTCTATCATCTTTTCCTTCTCCCTTTAATGATTCCAACCCTATGTTGCCTACTCCTTTGCTTTATTTTGAAAAAAATCCAATTTGCTTTTCCTGCCAGTACTCTGCTGATTTTTCCCAGGGCTCAAAAATGATTCCTAGGGTGATGTCATTATTGTGTTTATCTTTCTTGTCTAGCATGACTTTGATTAAGTATGCATATGTAATTTGTGAAGTGTGTTGGGAAGGAGTTGATCATTGTCTCCCCTTGAAAGGGCCATGGCCACGGTTAGCCTTGGTTAACCTGAGTCAGTTTGTACAATAACAGTGGAATGTTTTGGCTTCCACTGGTGCAGGCATGAATTGTATGTGTACTATAAGCTTTTCAGAAAATTTATGCTAAAATTATGTGAACCAGATGGTACTTTTTTGAGTTGCCAGACATACATACCTAAAAGAAATATGGTACATTTATTCTTCTTGAGAGACTTCAAGGGAGCTCTTTGGGGATAGGAATCAGCTGAAATTACTCCAAATGAGAAAACTTTGGGGGCTTGTCAATAAAATAAGGAATGTAATATCAGAAGGCCAGCCTAGATTTTTTAGAGGAACAAATATTATTGGATTTATTTAATTTACTTGTCTGAAAATGGAAAATTCTATGGAACTGTGTAAAATAAGGCATAATCCATGATATGTTTTTTCTTTGATGAGGCTATTGGTTTGTTTACTTAGGACTCTTTGGAAACTGTTATGGTTTGGATCAAAAATGTCTCCCGAAGGGCTCATGTGTTCAGAAGTAGGGGCTTTTGTAAGGTGATTGGATCATGGAGGGCTGTCCTTGCTAGTGGATTAATCCTTTCATGAATTGAATATGCTGTTAGGAAGTAGGGCCTCGATGGAGGAGGTGGGTTACTTGGGCCATTAACGGTAAGGGTGTGTTTTTGTCCTTTTTCTTTGACTCTTCTCTGCTCTCTCTTCTTCCGGCTACCATGATATGAGCAGTTTTTCTCTGTCATACCCTTCTGCCATGATATTTCTGCTGTGGAGCCAGTCAACCATGGACTGAAACTGTGCACCAGAGAAAGTCCTTCCTATAAGTTGTGAATCTCAGGTTATAGAATGCTGATTGATACGGGGACATTTTGACAGTGGGTAGATGTGAGGCAGGTAAGGGAGATTATGTATGTCTCAAGGGAGGAATAGGATTAGGGAGCAACTAACTCATTAATCCAGAAGCTGAAGGGATAGGATTAGTGACCCTGAGAAGACAAGGAATAGGTGAGCTTTAGATTATGGAATGAGTTGAATTCAGAGGATGACCATTGAGTTTCCTCTGAGCAGGGTGAAGTTGCAGATTGATTCTAGTTCAGTCTCAGCCCAAAGATTTGAGATCCAACAGGGATTGTAATGGGGAGTCTGTGCCTCTCTACAGGTCCCATGAGAAGCAAAATAGAACCAGGGAGGCAGAATTGAGCCTGCTTGGCTCTGGACACTGGCACTTCCTGGGGACTTTGGGGAAATGTCTTTCAGTGCCTCAGTTTTCTTGTTTATGAAACATAGTTAATACCTCAAAGCACAGATGTATTTATGAAGCTTACATAGTATTTGGCTCAATTCTAACTTACAGGTTTTGAGAAATTATGTATTGAAAGAGCTTTCCACATCATATGTGGTTTAATGAATGATGACTTTAGTATCGTTATCCTTCAGGAGGGAGCTGTGCAAGGTATTGGTTAAGGATTTGGTCTCAGAGTCATAGAGACCTGATTGGAGTCACAGTTCAGCTATTTTAGTGGCTGCATGACTATGAATGAGTCACTTCTCTTCAGCAAGCCTCAGTCTCCCCTTTTTGTACAATGGGGCCCCAACATGTGAACTCACTTTGGGGATTAAATGAACTAATGCAGGTGCAGTGCTAAGCACAGACCTTGGCATGTATGAGTTACAACATAACTACTAGATGGAGACTTTCTCAGCTGAACTTTTCTATTCTGGGACAGAAAAGGAAATTCTTCTCTATAAAGCTAAATTTTGCAAAACTATCTTTATAAGGCAACTGCTTTTGGAAATGACTTCTTTATACCCTGTCAGGATCTTTTTCTATGTTCCTAGGGAGCAAAAGCCCTGTGTAGGTAATGAGTTATGTTTCCCAAAATCCTCTCCACCCATCCATGGTGAGACATATTTCCATACTGCATGCTTTAGGGTCTTCATCTATGATTTACAGGCTAGATGCGTGTGCTGTCCTTGACTAAGTTGGAATGCTGCCTTTGCCACTTGCCAGCTCTGTACTGTGGCATAGATGTCCCCTCAGAGCTTCATGAGCTCATAGGTGGGGGTTTTGGGAAGTGACTGGGTGTATGATATTGGATTAGTGCATTCATTGGTTTAGCACAGTTCTGAGTGTGGATGATGAACTTACTGAAGAGGGAAACCCCACCTTGGGTGTGGTTGACACCAACCAATAGGCTTGTAGCCTTGATGGAATAAAAAGAGAAAGAAGAAGGAAGTCTTGCTGCTTTCTGGCTTCCACTTCATGGACTCTGTGATGCCCCTCTGCTATGCTACCCGACCTTTGAGCCAGCTAACTCTGGGAGCTCTATAAACTGGGAGCTAAAATAAACTTTTCTTCCTTTACCTTGTATGTTGTGGGTTTATCCCAGCAGCAAGAAAGTCACTAAGAAAATAGGCATGTGAGGGCAAATGTCTTTTCTATGTGTGGATTTCGTTTCCTTTATGTATATACCCAGTAGTGGGACTATGGGTCATGGGGTAGTTCTAGTTTCAGTATTTTGAGGAACCTCCATATTATTCTCCATAATGGCAATACTAATTTACATTCCCACCAATAAAGTGTTCTTCTTTTCTCACATTTTCACCAGTATTTGTTATGTTTTATCTTTTGAAAACCCCCTTTAATCTTACTACTAATCAGCTATCATTGATCTTTTTATTCCTTTAGAATCTGTCAATATAAATTTCTACATAGTTGTAACAAGTAGTGATAAGCCCGACTTTTATCACTGTTTGTTCTAAGAGGACAATGGTAACCCAGATCCCAGTCTGCTTTGCAGATTTTATCTCATCTGTTTGTGCTTTGTAGATGAGGGAAGTATTCCTATCATGGGGGTTGGAAATGTGCTGGAATTATTTCCAGCAAGTCCCTTTGGGAACCAGAGTGATGTGGTATGAGGAGATCAGGTGGGCGTTGGATTTCCAGCGAGGTCTCAGCTTTGATTTGTTAAAGTGGAACTGCATTTAATCCACTTCCAGGCCTTGCCTGCTGATCTGGTATAGTTTGCTTCAGAAATGCCTTAATTTATTTGGGTTTGACTTGAGTTACATTAAAGCAGAAGAAAGGATGTTTCAGAAACTGAAATTTCAGGTTGGCAAGAGGATAAGAAGGCTGTTTTTCTTAAATATGAACCTGATACATCATAATAGTTCATTATGATGGCAGAGCTTCATTCCCTATTATGGTGTGAAGGAGTTTTAGAGACTAAAAGATAGATTTTGCTTTTTCTAACAAAAGTAACTCCTTTTATATGTGCAGAGAAATGTGTGATTTAGGTTGCATTGAAGAGAAGCTCTTCCTGCTGTTTCTCTCAATCCAGCTTGTGGTATTAGGTTTAATATTTATGTGAGATCATTCTCACATAAAATATTGAGAGAAAAATATTGCAAAAAGCCGCTAGAAGGGCATTGGGCTCTTTTTTGGGGAGTAATATTTAATTTTCTTTATGAAAATTAATTATGGCTTTATGAAAGAGGGGCAGTCATTTCCAATTTTTTTATTTTTTATTTTTTATTTTTTGTGTACCAGGAATCAAATTCAGGACCTTGTGCTTGCCATGCAAGGGCTATGCCCCTGAGCTATATCCCTGGCCTGATTTCCAATTTATTGCCCAGGAAAAAAAGTATTAATTTATCCTCTCACCAATAGTGTTTGAGAGCACTTGCTTGCTGTTTCTTTTCCAACACTGAGTATTGTTATTCTTTTTAAAATGTCTGCCATTGTGATCAGTTAAAAGGCTGTTATTTTGGTTTGTATATGTTTGTCTCAGGTATGTGCTATCAATGTAAAGACAGAGATTCTCCAAAGATGTTGAATTTATTTGGGAATGGACATTTCAGTGAGAATACACATACCATGGTAAACCATGAGCATATTCATGGAGATTGAGGCAACAGGACATTTAATTTTTTTTTAAATAATTAAGTCTGGTACAATTTATATAAACATAATGATTATATTCTTAATATGGAGTTTGTATCTGTACACAATGTATCTTTGTTTTTCTTTTTTTCCCATTTCCTTCCCCTCTCTTTAACCCCTCTTCAAGGGGACATTTTTAAAGAAAATGAGGAGAGTTTCATAAGTTGATTTGAAAAACAGTTATTCTTGGTGACACTAATAAACAAGGGTCCCAATAGCTCAAGGCTGGACACACAGTTTATGGGCAGACATCTTTGCATTTCTGTGTAAGGTTGCCCTTATGCAAGGCTGTGATTCTGGCAGGAACTTTTGTGATGCAGCTTGTTACCAGGTATCTGTGCCTGAGATCCCCTCCTTCTTAACCCACTGGCTTCATTTAGTTTTTGTTGGAATTTCAACCAAGTGACTCTGTTTTGATTCTAGCAACTTCACAGTGTCAATAATTTGCATTTCTTTTGTGAATTTTCTTTTGTTATTTTCCATTTGTTGTTTAGAAATTTATTTTCATATATTAAATATAATAATCTAGCCATTACATGTCTTAAATGTTTTATTTAGCAGATCATCTGTGTTGTAATCATTTGTGTATTTCTCATTTGTAGTTTTTATTACAAATCACACCCTTTTGGGGACATAAAGTAGCCTTTTTATGTATTCTATTCTTTTATTTGATATTCCTATTGCTATGTAGACTGACCCTCTCAAAGTTTGTTTAGAAAGATCTCCTACAAATAAACATTTATCTCGAGATAGTTTTTAAAATTCTGAATTTTCTTAAGATTTTTCCCCCTAAAGTCTCTGACTTCATTTCCCCTGATATGTGAGCTGATTTTTTAGTGCTATCGTGTCTTTAATTTGAGCAGTTATATTCTTTGAATAGAAATCTTGATCTCGATTTGTCCTTTATCCAGAGATTCAAGTGTCATCACAATCAATCTGGTATTAAGAGTAAGTGAATTGTTTTCACATTTTCTTCTCCTGCTTTCTGTGAGGCTGGTTCTCAAGGGAATATTTACTTTAGTTTCTCAGATCGAGTCTCTTACTTGTAACTACCAGCATTCTTCATATGTCAGATGATTTTCTCCCACGCTCTTAAAAGTTTCTAGTTTCAGCAGGTAGGATCTACTTTGTCAGCTCAGATAGGGTGAGAAGCGAGAGACTTAGATTGAAGAGTTTAGCTTCTCAAAGGAAGATTGTGAATGCTTTCATGAACAAGGAAGGCCTTGCCCTAGACTTACATTGGCCAGTGCCACTTCCTGTGATGAGGGACATGGTAAGATCCCAGCTGTGACTATGACAGCCATTAGCCATTCACACATGGCTATTGAGCACTTGAAATGTGACTCGTGCAACTAAGATGTAATTCTATAATTTTTAATCAATTAAAATTAAAAGTTAAACTATCACTTGTGACCAGTGGATATGTATTGGATCACGTAGTCACCGAGTTCAGGGATCATATATGTTTTATTACAGTGTTCCTGGCCCCAGTTACTGTCACATGGAAGACACTTAATATTTGCAGAAATGAATGAAACCCCCATCCCTACCTTGAGAGTGTCTTGCTGTTGTGACAGCCATTGTTTTTTGCTTTTGTGTGTTTTCCCAGAAGAAGAGAGGTGCCCTGTCCTCCCCAGTAGGTACCACAGTGCTCTTTAGGGGGATCTGTGGGGCTTCCACTTCAGCCTCTGGGTTTACTCACTGTGTGTTCCAGTCTGTGTGGTGAGATCAGGCCATCCTTTATTGCTTTATATCTTTCAGCAATTTCTCAAGCCTGTTGCCCCATAGGTAGCTGGGAGTTGTCTCAGTTTTTAAAGATAATCTAGATACTTTTCCAAATGCTACAACCCTCTGGTCACTGCAGGAGTACACTGGTGCTACGGAATGGAGGACTCTGGTATATGTTTTGAATTGGGAGCCTGCTGTCAGATTTCTTTCTGTTTTAACTACCTAATATATCTTGATACAAAGCTTTAGTTCCTCTGAGTCTTCACTAGTCATTGTATCTTACAATAATATAAAGGGACCCCTTTGAATCACACTTTCTGTCTTCTGCTTTAATTCTACACAGACTAACAGAAATATTGCCTCCTGATTTAATTTTTCCCACACATTTCACTCATCTTTTGTTTTAATTAATTACATTTATTAGTACATGTTAGGTATTCATAATGATTACAGTCACTGTAGATAGAGAATTTGTCTCTGTACATATCTTGATTCTTTTTTTCCTATCCTCCTCCTCTCCCTTCAATCCTTCTTCCCCTCCCTATTTACAAATTTCCATTTGTCCTTTTCTTCCTCATGCTTTTCTTTTCTTTCCTTCCTTTTCCACTTATCCCTCCCTAGTTCTCCTCCCCACTTGAACATTTTCTTCCTGTTCCACAATATCTATTGTACATTCTAGTCCGGATTTACACTTTTGGTTTCTTACAATAGAGAATGTAATATTTACACATGTGTGTCCAACTTATTTTACTTAACAGTATGGTCTTAACAGCATGGAGGATGCATCCATTTACCTAGAAATGTCTCAAGCTTATCCTTCTTTATAGAAGAGTAGTACTCCATTGTATTAAAAAAAAACACCTTTTCTATTCATTCATCAGTTGATGGGCACTTGGACTATTTCCAATATTTAGCTATTACAAATTATGCTGCTCTAGACATGGGTGTGCATATATTGCTGTGGTAGGTTGCTTTTAATTCTTTTGGGAAGATACCAAGAGGAGGAATAGCTGGGTCTAATGAAACCTGTAGTCTTAGATTTTTGAAGAATCTCCATATTGGTTTACAACAGTGCTTGCACCATTCTACACTCCCACCAACAGTGGAGAAGAGTTCCTTTTCCCACACAACCCCACCAGCATTTGTTTTTGGTTGGTTTCTTGAACCATTTTGGGGGAGGATGAGACGGAATTTGCATCTCTCAAGTGACCAGTGATGTTAGACATTATTTCATATATTTATTTGCCATTTCTTCTTTCCCTGAGAAATATCTGTTTCTTTTAGATGCCCATTTTTTATTTGGGTCTTTAAATTTGGGGTGTCTGATTTTTTTTTGAGTTTTTTATGTATTCTACAATGTCATCCTTTCTCTGAGGAACAGTTGGCAACATTTTTTCCCCCACATTGTGGGATGTCTCTTCACTCTGTCAGTGGTTTCTCTTGCTGTGAAAAAGTTTTTTAGTAAGATGAGATCCCAGTCGTCGATACCAGTTGTGATAGTTCATGTGCATTTCGAGTTTTGTTTATACGGTCTTCAAGAGTTCTACCTATTCTTTCTTGCAGCAGATTTAGTGTTTCTGTTTTATTATTTATATCTTTGATCCATTTTCATTTTAGTGTAGTGCGTGGTGAAATATATGGGTCTAGTTTTAATCTTGAGCATGTGGAAAAGCCATTTTTTCCAGCACCATTTATTAAAGAGGCTATTTTTCTTCCAGTGAAGGTATTTGACTGCTTTGTCAAAGATAAGAAAGAGGAGTCTGTCTGGCATTGTTTCTCATATTTTAGTCTGTCTATTGATCCTTGGGTCTATTTTATTTTATTTTATTTTATTTTATTTTATTTTTTGCCAGTAGCATGCTGTTTTTAGTTACAGTAGCTTTGTAGTATAATTTCAAGTCAGGGAATGTGATGCCTCCTGCCTTACCTTGGTTGCCCAGAATTTCCTTTGCCATTTTAGGTCTCTTGTGGTTCCAAATGAAGTTTAGGATTGTTTATTTGAGCTTGCTGAATTTTTCTGATCTGTGTATTCATTGCTATAATTTTACATCACAGAACTGCTTTCATTGTGTCCCAGAAGTTGTGGTATGTTACACTGGCATTATTAATTGTAGATATTATCTAATTTTTTCTTTAATTTCATCTGTGACCTATTGGTTGTTCAGAGAGTGTTACTTAATTTTCATGTTTCTATGAAATTCTTGAGGTTTGTTTTGCCATAGATTTTCAATTTCATTGCACTGTGGTCTGATATTATGCATGGGATAATTTCAGTTTCTTTGCATTTACTTAAGCATATTCTATGAGTTAATATGTGGTCTGTTTTGGAGAACATTTTGTGTGCAGCTAAGAGGAATGTCTATTCTGATGCTGTCGGGTGGAACATGCTGCAGACATCTATTAAATCAGTTTGTTCAAAAGTTTGGTTCAGTTTTAATACTTCATTGTTGATTTTTTTGTCTAATCTATATATTTGTGACTGTGTAGTATTGACATCCTCCACTAAAATTGTTTCAGTGCTCATTTGATTTTTCATATCCATTAATATTTATTTAGTTGGGTGCACTTCTATTTGCTGTGTATGTATCTATGATTTTTTTTTCTTGGTGACGGGGATCAAACTCATGTCCTCGTGCTTGCCAGGCAGGCACTTCTGCCACTGAGCTAAACCCATGGCTATATTTATGATTTTTAAGTGTTTCTCTTCGATTGTTCCCTTCCCAAGATTAAAGTGGTCTTCTTTGTCTCTCTTAAACATTCGTGACTTGAAATATACTTTGTCTACAGATAGGGTAGCTACCCATGCATTTTACTGGGTTCCTATTGCATGAAGTATTGCTTTCTATCCTTTGACTTTCAATCAAATTTCTTTTTAAATTAAATATACTTTTTATATGCAGCATGTTGTTGGATCTTGCTTCTTGATCCATTCTGCCAGTCTGTTTTGATTAGAGAATTGAGACCATTAACATTGATAGTTATATGTGATATTTATTGACTTATCCTTGCCATGTTATTTTCCTTTTGTTGGCTCCCCTTTTTTCCCTTCTATTTAATTGTTTGCCTTACCTGGTAGATTTATGCTGTTGGGGTTCATGAATGTGTAATCCTTGTTATCACTTTCTAAAATATTCTTTGGAATATTTTAGAGTGCATATTTGGTATTCATGAATTTCCTCAGGTTTTCTTTGTCATGGAAGTATTTTATTTCTCCATTAATTTTGAAAGGTATTTTTGTGCAGTACATTGATCTAGGTTGGAGATTGTTTCCTTTTAGGGCTTGAACTATTGCTCTTCAAGTTCTTGACTTTAGGGTTTGTGTTGAGAAGTCTGCTGTGATTCTGATGGGTTTTCCTTTATAGGTGATTTGTATTTACTTGAACAGTTTTTAATATTGACTTCTTGTGTTGAATTTCTGGAATCTTGACTATTATATGCCTTACTGATTTTTTTGGTACTGGGAATTGAGCTTGTGACCTCATACTTGATAGGCAGGGGCTTGTGCCACTAAGCTAAACCCCCAGCTGTAGATTTTTTAAAAATCATGGCTAAATGGAATTCTATATGCCTCACTTATCTGTATGTCAAATCTTTATCCCTGCTTGGGAATTTTTCTACCATGAATCTGTGAATAGGTTTCTTATGTCATTTGTGCTATCTCCTGATTTTTCATTGACTCCAATCAATACTATATTATTCTTCTTTGCATTGTCTAGCGGCTGCTGGATTGATTTCTGATGATCCCTTGCTATTTTAAAGAAAACTTTCTTTTCCTGTTAGCTTGTTGCAATTCTGTCTTCTATATCTGAGATTTTTTCTTCATATTGGCTCATTCTGCTGCATATACTTTCATTGAAATTTTTAAGCTTCTAGATATCTATTTAAATCTGTTTAATGGATTCCATTTCTTTACTATGTTGGGTATTCATGGTTTCCATCATTTTACTAAACTCCTCTATTTTTTATTTGTATCTCCTCTAGAGTCACTAAGCATATGTTTCAATACAGTCACCATCTCTATAGTTATCTCAAAAATCACTCTTGATTCGATTTTTTCCTAAGCTTTGTTTATTTGTTCTGTTGTTACCACTTCAGAGTCCAGGTTTATGGCTTTTTGATTGCTCCACCTCATTACCCATTACCCCCTGGGTTTCAGCTTTTGTGAGCTAGAAGTCTGGGGTTGCATCTTATTTAATTGTCTTCTCATTTTGTATTTTAAAATCTCAATTCCTGAGTTGTGCCTCTGAGTTGATGCCTCTGTAGCTTTATTGCTAGTATTCAGAACCTTTAGGGAATGACCATTTCTCACAGTTGTCTTCCAGGTGCAGCTGGCTTTGGGTTTTCAGTCTGTTGTACAATTCTAACTCTTCAATTTATTGGAGATGAGAAGTCAATGTCTACTTGGTCCAGCCCTTTGGCACTGGTGTATAGTATTTTTTTTATCCTTAGGCACTTTCAGTCTTGATATACCAGGAAGAAGAACTGGTTAGAACAGTTATGTTATCCTAGCCAAAGTGGTGCAGTTAGCAATAACCATAGCATCAAATACAGCCTAGAAGATGACAACCTGTGGTAACTATTAATTTTCCACTTTTAAACATATGAACTAGATTTTTGACTATATAACAAAATTTAAAAAGCACCAGAAAATCATATGCAGTAAATAAACCCTCAATGTAGCAATTTTACCCTTTGGGGAGAAAATTTAATAGGGGTTAGGGGAAAAGCAGAGAGAAAAAAGGAAGAGATTAGAAGCAAGGTTGGCAGCCAAAGGATGATCTCTAAACTTTGGGAAACTAGTGCAAGAGAAAAGAGAGAGAAGGAAGAAATAAAACCAAGAACAGATCAGAACAGAACAGAATAGAACAGTATAGAATGACAACAGAAAAGATAGAAACTATGTTCACATTCATGTAAAAACAAGAACAATGAGTAAAAAAGTAAAAAATAAAAACAGAAGAGAAAAATTTAAAAAAGAAAATAAAAAAAATCCACTTGTAGGTGTATTTCTGCTGCCACTTGTAAATAATGTGGACAGAGTCCAGATCCATGTTAATGAATCCCAGCAAGCCAGCAGCAGCTTTACAGCAGGGTAGAGGATAATCCTAGTGAGCCTGCACCCCTATTTCCAATGATGTTCAGGCTGGCCTCCAGCTTCTAGCCTGGCACCAGACCTACCAAGCCTGCAGCAGTTCCTGTGTCTCCCATGGTCTTAGACTTTGTCAGGATCCACTAGGTGGTGCCAGCAGCTGCTCAGTTGGCCCCTGTCCATGATGGCTCCTAGCCAATCACTGTCTCTTGCAGTAGGATAACTCACCCTACATGGAAGTCTACTGGATCCACCTCTGCATTCCACTTGTGTGCTTGTCATTGGAGGACTCTAGGGTCTCCAGTAGTTACCCTATGTCTGCAATTTCAAGCTTCCCCTCCTACACAATGACTCCAGGCTCAAGGTGATAGTGCTGCCTACCTCCTCTTTCTTGCTTGACGTTTCTCTTTTTCACTCTCCCTGTGGGCTTCACTTCTTGCTTTAGATCCTTCCTGGGTCCCAGGGACTTACTTCCCTCCTCTTCCTTACATTACTGTATTCCAGTGTTTGGATACCAAATCTTGGCAAGCCTCTTTCTCTGCTGTTCACCACTCTGTCATTTTCCTGGAAGTCAATTATTCCCCCCATCTTTTGATGTAACACCATTGTGTTATTTTAAAGGGATTTAAAGGAATGGGTAATCTATGCTTGCATGATGTTATAGTTGGGTCTTAAATGTCCCTGAAGCTATACGTGTTAAGACTTGGTCACCAACTCAAGGCGACCTTAGGATATGGTAGAACCTCTAGGAGTTGGGGTAAAGTGGTAGGAAGTTAGGTATGCCCTTGAAGAGGATACTGGTCCCCTTTCTCTCTGTCTATTTGCTTCCTAGCCATAACGATGTAAGCAATTTCCTTCAGTGTGGATTCCTACCATGATGTACTGTGCTGCCACAAGCATGTAGATAAATGGATTAGATGACAGTGGACTGAATCCTCTAAGAGCATGAGCCAGAAATCTTTCCACTCATTATTTTGTTTTCTCAGGCATTTTTTACAGTGACAGAAAGCTGACTAACACAAACCAACTTTGTTTTTGCCTATTAATTAATGAGAGAATTTGAACCATGTGTATTATTTACATAATGGGAGTGTGATCATCTTCCCTTTAGTTTTTCCTGCTTCTTTGTTTTCAGCTTTGTCTTTACATTATTCACTGCTTTCCCTTTAGTTTTGTGTTTTTGTTTGGATCATAGTTATACCATTTCTAATTTTAGCAGTAGATCCTAACACATTTTTCAAAATCTCTATTAAATATATATTTGTGAGATTGCTGAAATCAAGAAAAAGTTTTTAAAAAACTCTCCTTGGTAGAAGAATCTCAAATTTATTCTTCTTTCAGGGTTTTTTGGGTTGTTTTTCTTTATTCCTTTTCTGGTAATTTTGTCAACTGCTATTCAATTCATTATTTAATACACAATTTTAATTTTTTTCTTGTCTTTTATAATCCTGTTATATATTATGCTTTTACTTTTATTAAACTTCTTGGATACTCATTTTACTATTTTGAATTCTTCCATTTTCTTACTGTCTGACATGAATCACATTTTCAAATATATTTTTCAAGAAGGCCATACCATATATTTTCTGATATGGTACGCATTTGAAACTTTTTTCCAGTTGCATTCTGTCATGAGCAGTGATGTATTGGGATACAGGAGTTTTTAAATCTCAACTTTTATATGGAAAATATAGATATTGATGCATTAGCTTTTGATTCTCTTGGTGGGGAAAATATTGAGGTCATGCTGATTTATATCTCCTTGTAATTTCATATTCTTTCTCTCTTTCCTCTTGAATTTTTATATGGCTTTTTATTTATGCTTGACATTAAAAATGTCACTAGTATATGTTTAATAATGAATCTCTTTTCATTAGTTTTGTAAATGTTTGATGAGCCTCACCAAACAAATCTGTATCCATCTGGGGAAAGTTTTTCTGCTAAGTTTTTGTTTGTTATTTCTATAGTATTTGTTTGGACTTCTTTTGAGAAAGAGTTATTCATTAGTGGGGTTCTTGTAATTTTTGCTGCATTGTCTGTTTCCTTAAAATCTTTGAGAGAAAAATTGAAAGTTATAAGAAGAAAAAGTGTTGTCTTCTTTTTATTCTTTAGAATTTTTTTCTCCGGTTTTGAAGTATTTCTTCTCTTTCTTTTGGATTGCATTTTTGGCATTGTGAAGGCTACAGAGTTTCAGTGTTTGCTGTCTACCCTGTGGATTGTTTTTTTTTTTTTTTACTTTTTTGTAGTATGAAGTGTTAAACATGCAGAAAACTGAAGAAAACAAGCAATGAGTACTTCTGCTTCCTCTACATATATCTGGCAGTTTTTAACATTTTGCCACTTTGCTTTGTCTTTTTTTCCAAAACATTTTAACAGATCTTATAACATCTCATCCCCAAATACTTAAATATGCGCTAAAAATAGCCTTTTTCTACTTGAACACGTTAACATCACACTGAGCAATGATTCTTTTTTTAAATTTTTAAAAATTTAAAATTTTCTTTTGTGATACTAGGGTTGAGCTCTGGTCCTCTGCACTTAAGCTTCATTTCCATTCCCAGTCCTTTTTAATTTTTATTTTATTTTGAGGCAGAGCATTGCTAAACTGCCCAGGCTAGATTTGAATTTGGGATCCGCTTGCCTCAGCCTCCCAGAGTACTGAATTATAGATGTGCCACCAATAATTCATTATGTCTTCTGTTGCTCATCTTGTCATTTAAATTTCCCTGATTCTCCCAACATATCTTTTATAACTGGCCATTAAGCCTGGATCTAATCAAGGACTACACATTTCATTTTTTTAATTACCTCTTTCAAATCTCTTATTTTTTAAAAAAAAATTGGAGGCAAATTTACACAACAAAAGTAACTTTTACAATAAATAATTCAGTGGCATTTAGTACATTCACATTGTTGCGCAATCATCATCTCTACCTAGTTCTGAAAGATTTCCCTCACCCTACAATTAAATCCTATACCCTTTAAGCAGTTACTCACCACTGCTCCTCCCCTCTCGCTGGCAATCACCAGTCTGCTTTCTGTTCCTGCAGTGTTGCCTACTCTGGATATTTCATATAAATGGAATTGTAGCATGTGGCTTTTCGAGTCATGCTTCTTACTTTGTATGCGTCTGAGATTTGTCAATGATGTGGTAGTACTTTTTTCCTTTTGATGTTTAAATAATATTTTATTGTTAGCTATACCATAGCTTGTTTATTCATTTATCCATTGGTGGACATTTGGAGTTTTCTATTGTTTGGTTATTGTGAGCAATGCTGCTATGAATACTTGTTCTAGTCATCTTAGGCCACTACAATAAAATATTATAGACAAGAGGACTCAAACAGCAGACAATGTTAGTCATAATTCTGGAATCTAAAATCAAAGTGCTGCAGATTTTTCTTTTCTTTCTTTCTTTAATTTTTCTTTTGGCAGTAGTGGGAATTGAACCTAGGGCATTTGAACTAACTATATCCTCAGCTCCTCCTCTCCTTTAATTTTTTTTTTCTTAGTTTTCAGACAGAGTCTTGCTAAATTGCCCAGGCTAGACTTGCCCCAGCTTCCTAGAGTGCTAGGATTATAAGTGTGTGCCATCATGCCCCACAAGTGCTGGTAGATTTCATTCCTGGTGGGGATCCTTTTCTTGGCTAGGTTGCTTTATGGCAGAGAAAAAGAGTGAGTGAACTCTGGGTTTTCTTCTTCCACTTATAAGGATGGATTTATTGCTATCTTACTCTTCTAAATCTAATCATCTCCCCAGAGCCCACTTCCAAATTCAATCTCATTGTGGGGGCTAGGGCTTTATCTTATGCATCTAGAGGCACAGATATTCACTCCATACAATATACAAGTATTTAGGACCTGTTTTCAATTATTTTTGGTATCTACCCATGGTTGGAGTTGCTGGATCATTTAAATATCTTAATCTTGAAATGCTCCCCTTACCTGTTTTCTTTTTATTCTTTCTGCTGCAAGATGTCAGTGTGTTGTCATGACTGGTCCAGTAGTCTCTCCTGTGGCTTGTTCTCATTATTAAATCATGGCCTTGCCCAGCATGTTCTTCTGTGCCTTGCATGTCTTATAACATGGTTCTATTTTTTCTTCAGTTAATTGTTTGCTATATTGGTCTCTTCTGTTTCATACATGGCCTATTTTGAGACTGTGCCCTTCTGTCCTAATGTGGACCCAAAGTGATTTCTGCACTTCTCTGCAGTGAGTCTTTGTGTGAGGAACATTTTGTTCTGATTATTCAAGGAACTGATTATTTTGTTCATTTGTACTCTGGATTCTGTTTCTGGGCCACTAGCTTTTGTGTCCCTACTCCCTTATCCAGAAACAGGCCTAGTGTTGGTGCAAGAACATGACACTGGGTTTCTCACACTGGTGTCACTGACCCAAGCAACATTCTGTACTCTGTAGCCAGGGCCTGACCAGGTGGGACCTCCAAGGGGACAGCCCTCTTCTGTGGCACAGAAGTGATCAAATGGATGCTGTTCCTTGCTATAATTTGGTTCTGAAATGTTGTTTCAAGGTCCATATGGTAAAGGTTCAGCCATTTCTGCTGGCACTACTAGGAGGTGAAGGAACTTTAGGAGATGGGGCCTGGCAGGAGGAAGTTAGGTCATTGGGGACATGCCTTGGAAAGGCACAGTAGGACCCTAGTCCCTCCCTTTCTCTGCTTCCATCCTGCCATGACGGGAACAGGCTTCTCTCTCACATGCTCCTGCCATGACACACTGTCTTGCCACGGTCTCAAAAGCAACAGGACTCACTGTCCATGAACTGAAACCTCTACCCTGCATGTTTGTTGAGTATGTGGAGGTTTTGTCACACTGGTAGAAAAGTGACTTACACATCCTGCAGGACACCTGGGCTACATTGACTGTCCTGAGACGTGAACATATGCAGCTGCTAATAGCAATAGGTTAACAGTGAGGAGCCCACATGCATGGGAGCAGTTAGCCTGGGCATGCAGGCCAGTTGCCCCCTAAAAGGACTGTAGGTTTGGCAGGCATGAGGAACTGAAGTATTGAGCGCAGGGACTTGATCTGGTTTATGTGTGTGATTTGAACCAACCCCTTACAGCTTTGTGAGGGAGCAGTAGTGTATGGGGGTCAGCATGACCTTGAAGTCACTGCTTGCCTCAGTGGTGCTCTGTGCATAAATTAGAAAAAGGCTCCTCCTTTTTCCATGTGGGGGAAAACCTGAGGTACACTAACTGGTTCAAGCTGGTCATCTATGTGCCTGCTAGAGAAAAGAATGCTAGGTACCCAAGCTATAACAGAAAGCAGCCCAAACTCCTGACCTAGGCCGCTTTTGTTTTCTCCTGGCTGTGTTCTCCCAGGCTCACTGATCTGTTTTTCCTAATTAAGTCAGTAAATACCTATGTAAGAAATAATTCAAGTTGCACAGTAAGGCTGGAGGAAACAGTAAAACTACACTAAATCTCCACCACCCATGGGTGACGACTCTTCAGCTTCGTTCCTCGTCCCTGAACAAGTCCCTGTTTTCACCTCATGCAACTTGCTCCTTGCACTGTCTCAGGATCATGACTGTTTCCCTGGACAGGGGTGAGTCATCCACACCCCAAGAAACTTAATCATTATTACCATATCCTCAGCCAAGGTTTGATAACCCAAGGGCAAGTTTACGTATTGGCAAACCACATTTCTTCTCTAGTAGAGACCTGAGATTCCTTTAATATCACATGTTCCAATTTCCATAGGGCATAGGAGTTTAGATTTCAGTTTGCCACTGCTCTGTGATCATGGGAAATTCACTGAGTCCCTCTGGCTCTCTATTTAAAAATGAAGAAACGAAAGCAGGGGCAAACAAAGGAAGCAGAGATGAGACTGGGAAATAGAGATCTGACTGTGAGTCGGGTTTGTGCTGGATGGTGGTGGAGTCTGGAGGGAACTAGCAGGAACAGATAGGGAGTGAGATGAGTGGGGAAGAGAGATTAGGGAGAGCAGCATCACTGGAGCCAGACCTT
The DNA here is from genome assembly GCA_004027455.1 of Hydrochoerus hydrochaeris. Lineage (NCBI taxonomy): Eukaryota > Metazoa > Chordata > Mammalia > Rodentia > Hydrochaeridae > Hydrochoerus > Hydrochoerus hydrochaeris. Next base: position 205,357 of record PVLA01001569.1, on the reverse strand, counting down.
GCTTCTAAAGACAGGAAAGAGGTCAGTGACCTCGTGCAGGCACCGTCCTTCAGGATGGAAGAGGCTGGGGCCTGGCTAGGGACCCCCTCTTTGTGGGCCCAGGCCCCCTTCTCTAGCTGTGTGTGTTTTCATAACCTCTTCACTGAATGCTAAAACTTACTTGTTCTCACAGACCCTGATGAGTGAGGTTCTGCTCTGCACACTGACTGTCCAGGTGACCTCAGTGCTGGTCACTGGCGGGTGGGTCAGGGCCAGAGGGACAAAGGGGAGTCATCAGGCTGGCTCAGCCACCACTCAGAGAGGAAGCCAGGTGATTGGATAATGATTTACTTTTTGGTAAACATATTGGGTAGAAAATGGTACTTGTGAGTCGGAAATGACTAACCTGGGCTCAGGCGAGAAAGAGGAGGGCTCCCTGATGCTCAGCAGGAAACTGTGCTCATCTCCTTGGCCCATCAGAAGGTGTCGCCTCTGTGATGTCACTGTCAGCTTCTTCCCCACCTGGTTCAGCCTAATGCAGCCAAATATAAGGACTGCCACTGGGGATGTCTCTGGGTAGGACAGCCTTTGCTCGCTGGGAAACTCAGCAGTGTCAGTATCCCAGGAGCAATATCATCCTCTGGAATTTGTTCACTTTTATTGACATGCTGAATTAAGACTGTTTTCCTAAAGAGCATTTTCCTAGGCACTGAGAGGACTCTCCTAAATCAGAACATGGATGGATGGGTGACAGTTTTTCTGGGACAACATGTAAACTAAATAAACCTTACCTGGCTATTGCCACAGGTGATGATTGGACAGGTGATGGGAGGAAGGAGAGGGGGAAGAACTGAGATTGGAAAAAACCATTGGCATCAGCACAGAAGCCAAGAAACAGTGTGAAGACTTAGCGAGAGAAGGTAGGAAGCCCTCCAGTAGCAGGAGAGATGAGCATGTTCCGGGGATAGTGAGATCCTATTTACACAGAGAAAAGCAAGACACAGGAACCCCCAGGCATGTTAGAGGACAAGAACATAAGTGAATGGTGCTGGAGCAAGGGGAGAAGTAAAGAAAAGGCCTGTCACATGTGTAGCCCTTTGCACAGATTGGGAAGCCTCTTACACAGATTGGGGAGCCATGCTTATATCTTAAGGCTTCTTGGTGTCATTCATTCGGGGATTGCTGTTAGAAAACAAGCAGACATCATTGCAGGGAATGAACTCTTTAAGATGGGGTGTAAAAATTATTCACAACTAAAAAATAAAAGACGGGTTATGGGCTGTAAGCCTGGGGTAATACTGAGGAAATCTGCATGACCAAGACTGAGAGGAACACCTCCCGCCCCCCATGCCAATGCAGTCCCCATGCTCACATAGTTACTAAGCATTTTTTTTACTGAGTGATTGGACACTGTGGACTCCACTGTGGAGAAAGGCAATTGACAACAAGCAGCAGGAGTTTGGGAAATTAAACAAGCAGAGTCTGCTTCCTGAAAACTGATGGCTAAAGGTGTCCAACTTATCAGCACTGTATGACACACCACTTCCTGTAGGGTTGTTTTTAGATCTTACTTTTATTCTTCTCTCCACGGTCTCACCTTGTTTCCTCCAAGCACTTTCTGTGCATCATGGTGCAGTAAGACAGACTTTTCTTATGAACTGGTGGCAATAAGGATTAGAGGCTCTGAATGTTCCTTTGCTTTGGAATCTGTTGAAGCTAACATGTCAGGAGACTCACATTCAGAATTCAAAGTCAGTGCTTGCGCTGTGGTGCTTGTACTGTTCTGGCGTTCAAGTTAGTTTCCAAAGGTGCTGTGAGGAGCAGGGTTATGAATGACATCTTCAGATGTTCATGTCACAAGCAAACTTTCCCTGAAAGTTGCCAATCAGGCCTGTGAATGGCGCAATCTAATCTTCTCCACTTTGTGTTTGCCAGTCTGCACAGTGCCTGGCAGAAGTTAGTATGCTTCAGAATATGGGTGGTTAACAGCATTCCCAACCACAGGAAGCAGAGACAGGCTTCTTTCACTCCAGGCAAACCTTAAGGCTGTTAGAAGCCTGAATTTCTTTTAAGAGCTGTACTGCAGCAGGAAGGCACAGCTTTGCTAATAAATTTCTTGGCAAATACTAGAATTAGGATCTGATCAATCTTATGTCTGGTTTATAGAAATTGCAGAAGGTAAGGGAACATATACAACCCCATGAAGATGTGGTCATTCAGAATTAAAATATGGAAATTCTAAAAGAAAATAACAATGTCTTCATAAATAACTGGCAAGGAAAAGATGAAGGGAAATGTTGAGGAACTTTTAAGAAACTGGCATCGTGTGATGTTCCAACCAGAATAAAAATATCTGTCTCTTTAAATTTTATCATTTATTTTTCTTCATAGTGAAAACACTCAAAATCCTGTTTTCTAGCTCTTTAAAAATATACAGTACCATAGCTACAATAGCTTTATACATTTGCACCCTCTTGTGCAGTAGGACACTAGAACTTCTTCTTGATTGTGACTTGGAGCCTGTTAATCAGACTTTCTCCATTCCCTCCTTGTCCTAGCCTATGGGGTCCACCATTTATTTTCACCTCCTAGGAGTTCCACTTTTTAGCATTCTTCTTTGGAGTGAGATTGTGTAGTGCTTGTCTTTTTACCCCTGGCTTATTTCACTTTAATCAATGAACTTCAGTTCCATCCATGTTGCTGTGTTTGACAGGATCTCTTCCTTTTTATGGCTGATAGCCATAAAAACTCATGTATATTACTTCACTTCCATTTCTTGGCAGTTGTGTGCAGTGCCACAAAAAACACGGGAATGGAGGTGTCTCTTTGACATACTGATGTCTTTTCCTTTGAGTATATACCAAGTAGCAGGATTGCTAACTCCACTGCCTGCTGGAGGCTGTGCATTGGGAATACTTTAGATCCTCTGCCTGAGGGCTTTTATTTTGTCCCCAAGATTAAACATGAGGAGCACAGCAGCGTGAGAGGACAAAGGGCCTGGAGAGCTAGTGCCCTTAGTGGTGGACCTCAGCCTGTGATGGATGAACAACTAGTGGTGAAATACCCCAGATTCCTTTCCTGTACCCCCAGGGTAGGGAAAGCTCTCAAGGTGCCTCACAGTCCCAGAGTTGTGCTAGAGGGACTGAGCCCCCTAGCCCATGGTGACACCCTTTGTTGATGTCCTCTCTTCCCCAGTCACATTCCTGCTAGGTTGCTGGGAACACCTCCCAGATGCACTGTTTGCACTGAAATCATTGTCAGAGAGTCTGTTTTTTTGGGGAAACCACGCAAAAGCAGGGGCAGATCAGTCCAGTGTAACGCATGAGCTTTGTCAGCCCCAATTCAAACTAGCTATCTGACCAGGCATTTAAGAGTGTTGGGGAAATATGGACATCAACAGGTGTTGGATGATATTAAAGAATTACTTTTAAATTTTTTAGGTGGGATCATTATTTCTTCATGAAGCTAAAAAAGTATGATTATGTCATTCTGAAGTATTTACAATGAATAGGTTCTTAGGTATTTACAAGTGAAATCATTATGATATCTGAGATTTGTTTTGAAATCATTCAGTGGTGGTGGAGGGGTATCAGGGAGGGAGACACAGCAAAGTAAAATAGGCAAAATTTCAGAGATTGTTGGAACTGAGTGCTGGGCATGTTTGTCTACTTCTGTGATATGTTCAGATTTTTCCATAGTAAAATGTTAAAAGTAAACAAGAAGCATACGGACACCCTTCTGGTCCCTCTCTGAGCCCTGGCACCAGGACATGCCAGCTTTGCCTTAGATGGGTCAGCAGTGTGGCGGGCAGGCTCTGAGCATCTCAGTTCTTGGCCTTCCTCCTATTTGGAGTCCATACTACCCACACTGTACCTACCCAACCTTAGGCCGGACTAGAGCCATTGATATCACCCAGCCCTACTTCCCTTGAAATTCTAAATTCTACCTGAAATCAAACTATTTATCTGGCCTACTTGCAGCTGCTTCTTGATCAGTACCCACCTTGTCTGTTCCTTGCCAGAACTGGGGTGCTGACAGGTGGATAAGGGCAAGCTTGGACTTCAGGCATGGGCTAGAAAGTGGTCTGAACCCCTAGTGGGATATCAACAGGTTATGGTGACTCTGACCTTGGCCAGACACCTCAAGGGTATGATGGTGGGGGACTAGCAAAGATGGGGATGCTGTTGTGGCTCTGAGAGGAGGAATGGAAATGTTGGTCAGGGGAGGACTCAGAAGGTTACGAGGGGGAGAGGGTTAATGAAAGCTCGAGTAGTGAGGCAGTAACCAAATAGCCTGGAATTTTCCAAAGGGAAACTGATGTGTAGTGAGGAAACTGAGTCAGAAACCAAGTTGTGCCTGCTGGACACCTGGGCCAAGGTTCAGGTTGCATGTACTGCCCCAGGATGGCCACCAATATGCCAGGCTTCTGGAAGCAAGGGGAATGGCAGAGCTCAGCCACTGGCTGTAATTATGATGTTGTCCTTTGGTTTTGAAAATACCTGCTTCCAACCCAGTTGATTGAAGGTATGTCTCAGGCAGTGTGGGCAGAGAGGCTCCTTACCCTGGTGGTGGAGGACGGAATACGATCTAGCACTGGCGTCTGGGAGGGTAGCCGTGGAGCCTGGGTTTCTAGGGTGTGCGTGCTCCTTAGGCCTTGCTCTGGTTCCCATGTTTCTGTGTGCTGCTTGTTCTTTTTGATGGGGTGGAGAACAAGGGGTGTGAGGCTTTGGACTGTGGTCCCTCTTGCTGAGGGTTCCCTCCTCCAGAGTGGTAGCTGTGTCTCTCTTTGGTCCCACCACTGGTATACAATTCCACTCTCTTCCTCTGGGCCAGTGTCACATTGCTTACCCCTGGAGCTGCCAAAAAACTCCATGGCTCCCCTGGTGCTGCACTTCCAACTTTCACCTTTTTGTTGAGTCAGATGAGTCACTTTCTGTCACTGTGATAAAGTATCTAATGGCAGTCAACTTAAGGGAGAAAAGGTAATTGGTTCATGGTTCAGTCCATGGTTGCTAGGCCCTGTTACTTTTCCATCATGGTGGAAGAGCAGAGCAAAGAGATCTGCTCATCTCATGGTACCAGGAAGAAAAAAGAGGACAGGACCAGGAAAAATATACTTTTAAGGGCACAACCCCAGTGACTGACTTTCTTCAACTAGGACACAGTCCTAAAGTTTTCACAACCTCCCAATAGTCTTGAAGCTATGAATTCATCAATAGATGAGGTGAGAGCTCTCAGCATTCAGTCGTTCACCCTGGGCCCCAACTCTGGAATCTGAGCCGTGGGGTCTGCTACCTTGGAGCCTGAGCCTTCAATATGGGATCTTTTCAGGAATATTTAATTTTAAGATCCAAAGCATAACTAATACTAACAGTGTAATTCTAAGCACATCAAGTATCTTAATTGATTCACTTCTGATGATGATAACATTGAATGGATGTGGTATGCATTGGCCCAGTCTTTTAGCTTACAATTTGGTAGACCTGAGATTGAACCTGGCCCACGTGGCTCAGGTGTTACATGTTGCTCTTCTTACTGAAAAGTTCCCCTCTTTTCCTCTCTTCTGTCCTCTCTTGATAGTGGTGTGGACAGGCTTGGGTGGGAGGAGGGGAGTTGGTGGGTTGGTGGGGCAGGAGCAGTTTTGGTGTCTCCTGTGAAGTCTGCTATGGCTGTAGCTGGTGTCATGGCTGGAGGCTTATGGACAACTCCAGATGTGAGATAGCATGAGTTTTTCAGCTTTGGATCACCTCTGATTCCAGGTGGGCAGGAAAGCTCCACTCACTTTGTGTTTTATGTAATTCCACTACGCTGATGGACCAGGCTTTTTCCCTGAAGTCTTTGTCCAAGGCTGGACCCATTAGGGCTTCTCTTCCCTTCTGGCCTGCCCAGATCCAATACAGGGCAGCCCTTTCCCATGTGCCCCTACCCCATCCCCTCCGCCATATTTCACTACCTCTTGCTGTGTCAAGCCCTAGAGCAGGCTGACATCTGTCTTCTCTCCAATCAGGAGCTGGTGAGAACTGCTAAAGGAAGTCTTGTAACTGTGTTAATGCTACACATTTATGGGCTCAGCTTCTGAATAAGCAACTAATCCTCTCTTATGTCCCAGAAGGGCTTCTTCTTCCTCTTTTCAGAGTGAGTCTTCCAGGCCCTTGACAATCCTGAGACCTGTGGCATCAGGTCTGGCTTCTTCCTCTTCCTCTTTGGTTCAGTTTCTCTTTCACTCATAGTTGATCAAGCATGTCTCATTTTTAAATCCTTCGGTTGACTCTGTCTCCCCTCAAATTTTCCTCATTGGACATGTTTCTCGATTACTAGACTTAAGCGCATCTCATCTGTTTTCTCCTAATGAGCATGGCCGACCCAATGCAATCTGCTTGCCTCCCCATCACTCCATGGAACTACTTCACAGTGTCTTCCCCAAAGATGAATCCAACAGCCATTTTTGTCTTTGTTTGGCAACTTTTCTCTGTCACATATTTTGAGTATCTCTTTCTTGAAACAATATCTGTCCTCACTATATAATGCTTTTGGTGAAACTGTGAACTCTGTACTCTCTACCTTTTCTTTTCTGGTCTCTCTCCATCTCTTTAAAATCTGGGATCCCTAGGAGTTTGCTGCTGGTTCTCTTGTCTTGTCACTCTCTTTATGAGTGGTACCATTGTTGTCACGACAATCTATTTAACCACTTATTGATAATTCCCAAATCTATACTTCTATCTCCTACCATTTTCCCTAACTTTAGACAACCTTCCTGTACATCTCTACTTGGACACCCCACACATACCTCACTCTGGTGTTCAAAGTTGTGCTTTTAATTTGAAAATCCAAATCTCTCCATTGCTCCAATTGTTAGAAATGATAAAATTGACCTTTGCTGAATGAAGAGCTCTGAGCTTGATTGTCCACACATCAGTCCTGGCTTCTGTTCTGAGTAGCTGGGTAAGCCTGGGCCGGTAACCTACCTTCCCTATGTCTCAGTTTCTGGAAGACAGACATCCCTGCATTAAGGATTAAGTGAAGATGAAATTAGATAATACAACAAAGTTCTTATCACAGGGTTCAATATTCAGTGTGATCAAAATACATGGTGAATGTTTAAATTTTAAAACAAAGTTTATGATAGTAAAAGACGCATTGCCACTAATACGCTTCAAAATAGTCCCCCTTCTTTCAAACACATATCCCATCATGCTTACCACTTTCTGAAGCATTTCTGGAAGTCCTGTTTTGTGAGTGATTTTAGTTGTGCTGTTGTGGCTGCCCTAATGTCCTTACTCAGTTCAAAACATTTACCTTCCATGGTTATTTTGACTTTGAGGAAAATCCAGAAGTTGCATGGTGTTAGGCTCAGTAAATAAGGTGAATGAGGGCACAGCCTAATGCTTTTATTTAGCAGAAATTGCCATAACATTTGGAATCAATTCAGGACATCAAGGCATCTACAAAAGACAATCAAGGAAGAAGGCTTGCAGAGCTGCTTCAAAAAGTGACAGAATGATGGGATAAGTGTTTCAAAACATGGAGGAGTGTTTTGAAGGGGATTCATGGCAGTGTGTCTTTTACTGTAACAATTGAAAATTTTGAAATTTTAAAATTCACCATATTTTGTGATCATATCTCATATACAGTAAAGTCTACCAAGCGCCCTTGCTATCGTTTGGGTTTGAAATGTCCCCCAAAGCTCATTGTGTTGAAGATTTGATTGCCAGCTGTTGGGCTTTTGAAGTGATTAGAAATGAGGACCCTAACATCCTCAAACGATAACACCATTTATATAGTCTGTTGATTTCCATTTTAAAGTAGTTACAAATTCCATGGGTCTGATTCTCATGAGACTTTTAAAGAAGTAGATGAACCATCCATACATAAAATGATCAGAATGTTTATTACTACAAATAAACATTCTGATCATTATACCCAACTCAGAGGCTTTAGTACTGGGGATTTAATTTGTTTCTCCATTCCATAGTTCCAAATAACTAGCTTAACAAAGCTGAACACAATGGCCATTTCATACCCTGCACCATATTGGGAACCAAAATGCAGCCAGGCTCCATGTTACTTGTGGAGGTTAGCACCTGGACTCAAAGTGAGTGCTTCTTCAGAATGATTCTGTCTAAGCTGGTGTTTGTTCAAATTTTTGTCTAGGAGTTGTCATGTCAGCAGTCAATGGGACTTTCCTCCTCTGGTCCTTTCAGTGGAATCATGTCCTATTTCACATATCAGTTTTTTTTTTTTTTTGTAGACTGGTCCCAAAATAACATGTTTTTAGTATACTAGGGACTTGCTAGGTTCTTGAGTTCTAGTTCTGTTTTCCAGTATTTCATTATGTCTCTTCCTTGTGTGCTCAGGCACTGCCGTGTAATAATGTATGTGTCTGCTCTAAAGCCGTGTGTGCTGGTGGGATTTTATGTTTATGTGGGTTTTTTTTTTCCCGCTGCAGTGACACCAGGTAGAACATTGGTAATCATTTGCTTATATTTATATTTATAAGCCATATGATCCTATTGTTTACTACGGTGTGGCCATCTTGTGACTATTAGTCACTGAGTTTCCCTGTTTAGAGCGCTGTCGGGTACACATGCTAGGTACTCAGTAAACATTTGTTTAGTAAATGATGCCTATTTCCTTGAATGGATCTGGGCCTCACTGAGGATTGGGTTTCTCTATTGTTTTTCTGGAACCCTGCAAAGACTAAGCCTGGATCGTAGTAACTATGCATTGTACACATACCTGGAGACAGGAGCAAGAAAAAATTGCTGTTACCAGTAGATGAGTTTATTAAAACAGTTGGACAGAGATTTATTTCCTAGATCTTATACTGACCCAATCCCTTCTTATGGTATTTTCTTTCCTGCTGCCTCCTGTGGATACTCTTCTTCTGATTACACCTTACTGACCTCTGTCTCAGAGCAGGATGGAGTTCATAGATGAAGCAAGCTTGCCTCACAAGCAGGCCCTCTCGAATGCCATGTTTCCTTCCACTTTTGATCTTGGAAGAAACACCAAGAAGCACAGGACCTGGCCTCCTGAGTGCCTGTCTGAGGGCCAGATGAGGAGAGGAACAGTATCAAGGCTCACAAGGTGCTGGGCAGGTCAGCTTCCCTCTGTCTTCCCTCCTGTAGTTTCTTCTGAGGTGCAGCTGGTTCTTAATGACATTCTGAGGAAGTCCCAGAGCTGACAAACACATTTGCCTACTGGCTTGGCTTGCTTTAAGTGACTGCTTTGGTCACACACTTTGTCACACATTCCTTGTATCTCTCATGCTGTACTAGTCAGCTTTCTGGTTGCTGGGACATAATACCTAGCACCTACAACTTAAAGGAAGTAAGGTTAATTTTGGTTCATAGTTTTTGTGGATTCAGAGCATGGTCAGTGGCTCCAAAGCAGAAACAGTATGGGGAAGGGTCTGGCAGAGGAAAGTTGTTCAAGTCATGGCAGCCAGGAAGCAGAGAAAAAAGAGGATCCCGGGCAGGTGGGGGAGGAAGAATGTACCTGTCAGTGATCTGCCCCTCACCAGATCCCACTTCCTAATAGTGTAGTCAGCTATAAACTCATCAGTGGACTAATCCACTCTCTGAACATAAGACTTTTGGGGAACATTTTATATTCAAACTGTAACATCTGGCCTAATTTTTTTTTTATAGGCCTGAACTTGTAACTCTTAGAAAAATTGTAAACACTTGTTTTGTTCATGAAATTAGGTGCTTTTGGGAACTGGTTTATGCTGTCAGTGGCCTTATAATTAGAACCTTTTAAAATTGTTTTCAGCTTTTAAAAATGTTTTAAAGTTTCTATATACTTATCAAAAACAAACAACAACTTGATAACTCACTGAAGGCCAATAGCTTGTAACTTGTTTACAGCATAATTAACAAGTTTATGACATTATGAAAGAAGATGGGTCAAAGTTATAATTATTACCTGAGCAAATGTAGTTTTACATTTTGTGAGTTAGTATAAGCAATCCAAGCTATGAAGGATATGTTTCATTAAACTAAACTTTAATTTCATGTTTGTAAAGTTCATCATGAACATATTTTTTGCATTTTATGGTTTTTTTCTCCTGTCTTACAAAATTAAAAAGAATTCACTTGGCTTATTATGATCCTGTTTAATATTTCTGGGAAGCTTAGAGGTGGAATTCTGAGTGTAATTACTGGTATCAAATGCAGAACAGATATTAAAAGGTCAGTATATTCATTTTCATGTTTGGGAGTAAGAGCTCAGTCACTCGTTCTAGACATAGGAAAATTCTTCTTGCATTTGAGACTTGCTAACTTCTTTTTAGACATAAGTTGTAGGAAAATAAAGCCTATTGTCTCATTAGATAAATAAGTGTTTATAAAGAATGTTAATTGCACTTAGTTACACAAGAATTCAGCTCTATACGAAACTGAGTGGAAACACTCCATTTGAAGAATGATTAAAGCCATTGGAAGATGAGGTTATGCTTTTAGACACAACAACTACTGTGTGTGTAAGTAGTAGTCTGCTTTCTGAGGGTTCAGTGCCTTTCTCCTGTGTAGGATGCATCCCTGGGCCTGGTGTGTGGGCATGGGAAGCAGGCTGGAATCACAGAGCTTGGGGTACACAGCATTTACATAGCAAGTCTCATCATTGCGACAGGCCAGGCTTTCATTAGTGCTGCCTCAGTGTGCTGTCACCTCTGAGGTCCCAAGCTGAGGGAGGACTGTGACCATCGTGGTATAGGAAGAGTAAGCATGAAGCATGCAGGGTTCAGGTGCGGCACCAGCTTCCACACCCAGCTGCACATTATTCTGGGGTTCAGTTTTATGTTGGCTCTATTGTTGTCAGGGTGTCTGTCTCCCATACCCCCCAGAAGAAGGCTTGATGCTTGTGGAACAAGGGCTCAGGAGACCTATCCATGCCTGTGTGCCTGTGTGAATGAGGGCTGAGTGAATAAATGGGCCTGAGGCTCTCTCATGGGGTATAAATTGTGCACCTCCTGTTTGGATTTGGTCACACATCATGCATCTCCATCCACTGCAGTATTAGGATTTTAAAATGAATTTTGATAAGCTCCCAGTAGACATTCTGAAGGGTTCATTAGATCACAGGCTTTCAGGACCCTAATATGGATTTATTCTAGCAGCAGGGTCACTGCTCAGTGATTCAGAGTTTGTGATAATTTTACAGCACATGGCCACTGTGAATAAAGAGAATCTGCTGGTTTAGGTCTCTGTGCCAGGGGCTGTGTAAGACATACGTGCTTCTTGGTGAGCTCCAGAAATGCCCACACTTTTCTCCAGAGAAAAATAACCTCTGGGAAATGTGATAACCACTGATACAACCTGTAAATCACTTTTTCAGTTTTGAGAGTTTGGATTGCATCATTTTTAAGTTAATCATGTATTTCATCCATCATTTGTGTTCACTGAAGAAACATAAAATACAAAGGAAAAAGTCATCCATGTCTCACTAACATATTGGTACCCTTAGTAGTGAATGGTTTTATATGTGTGTGTATGGATATATATATATATATAGTAAAAATGATACATAGTGGTTTCTAACCTGCTTTTCTCGGTTAACATGTTTGACTGTGTGCATCTGTACTGATAAATATAGATCTGCATCACAATTTTTAGTGGCTGAATAATATGGGTATACTGTAATTCATTTAATTTTTGTTGGGTATTAAAGTCATTTTCAAATTTTCACTAATAATAAATTTAGTGAATGATTACCGTGTCAGGAGACTGATTTAAAATGTTCATTGTATTTATTGCCCTGAAGCCTCTTAAAAGCCTTAGGGAATAAGCATTGTTCTAGCCTGACCTAAAATAATTAAATGTTGAAGTTAGGATTTCATTCTTGGAAATTTGGCTTTACAGTTCTTGCTTCTAGCTGGAATAATATATAGTTGGTGACTACATGCTATCACCTTGATGCATCCTTTTAACGTTTTGGGGGTGATGTGTATCTGGGAGGCAAAGTTGCTGAGTCAGCAGTCCTTGTTTTATGACCTTTGCCAGTTTATATTTCCATAAAAGTTTTTCCTCAAACAGTGTAAGAGAATGTTTATTTTCATGTCTTTATTGATACCAGGAAAAAGACTGAATTTAAAAATTATCCTGATTTTCATTTAATTAATCAATCATGAACTGTTTCCAGTACCATTTGCATTTTTAGTTCTGAGTCACCTGCCTATTTATACTGTGTTTACCTATTACTGATTTCTAAGGATTCTTTATATTTTTCACATATGATTGTCAAATTGTTGCAAATGATTTTCCCTAGTTGATGATTTACAAATTACATCCTTTTCAGTTTTACTTTTTTTTATTGCAGAACATGACATATGTTCAGAAAATTCTTGGAAAATATGTATATAGGCTCAATGAAGTTAACAACCATATTGTCACTAGGTCAAGGAATAAATTCTTGCCAGTTTCCCAAATGTCTCCTGTATGTTCATTTCTGATGCTATCTCTTTCCAGGCCCCTAAAGAAGACCTAGGGATTCCCTCATCTGGTTCTTCACCTCCATCCACATTGTTCCAGAACTGGCCTATGTGACCAGTAGAGTATGGAGGACACAGTGACACGTGGCTTCCTGGATTGAGTGTAAAAGATTGCAGCTTGCTCACTGCCATGGATGAGTAACAGTGGGGGAAGCCAGTTACCATGACCAAGAACACTCAGGCAGCCCCATGGAGAGGCCCAGTATTGAGGAACTAAGGCTCTCGGTTCAAAAGGCCTGGAGAACGGAGGCTTGCTAACAACCTGGGGTTTAGTTGGGAAGCAGAACCTCTAACCCGGAGTCTTGGCTGACAGCTTCACTCCAGGCTCTTGAGAATCCAGAGCCAAATCGCCCCACTGAGCTGCTCCTGGATCCTGAGCCTCAGAAACTGGCTGATAATGTTTGCTGTTTCAAGGTGCTGAGTTTGGGAGTAATTTATTGCATAGCAATAACCAATTAATATAACTATCTGACTTTCATAGTAATAGTTTTCCCATTTATAATTGCAGTTTAGCATCTGTGTATCTGCATCTCTAAACAAGTAGTTTACTTTTGCATACATTTCTGCTTTACCTATATATGATTGTATTGTACTTTTAAATAGGATCTTACCTCAAGATTTTACATGTAAATTTATCCATCTAGTTAGACATAAGATTCTTTTTATTTGCAAAAATCTATTGTATACGTCTATAACTTGGCAGTAGTTAGGCATCTCTTTCCCTGTTGATGATCATTTGTGTTGTTTCCAGTTTAGAATTGTTAAGAATTCTGTAGCATCTTGGGCACTTTTACTCCTTGCTGAGACAAAATATCTGACACCCAAAATTAAAGGGGGAAAGGTTAAAAAATTATTTTAGTATGTTTAGGTGTGTGGGATTGATAACCATATTTCTAGGTTCTTGCTGGATTGTTGAACAGATCTGTTTGCACTTTCACTGCTTGAGTGTCCACTTTGTGTGCTTTAATTTTGTAACTTGAAAAACTATTTTTAAAAGAATATGTAATTTATCAACTAAGTGATTTCTTACTGTTTATCTTCTTTTCTTGAAATTCTGTAATATTTCTATCGTTTTTGTTTTTTTCCTCTTTAAATAAAAAAAATAAAAAAAATCTACCACAATGATACAAGGGAAAATACTTTTAAACCCTAAAAAATTATTTTAATGTAATATGATTTATTGATCTCTTTCCACTTTAACGCTTTTTTGAACATTAGCCTTTCCTGTGATAGTTTTCTGACTGTGAAATCATCTTTAGAAAGACCTTCTCCCTTTTGGTTGCATAAAGTAGTTTAATAAAACTACTATTATAGTTTTATTGAAGTATAATCCATTAGTTTCCTTGGAACTTTTTGAATCTGTGGTTATAGAAGTGTTTTAGTTTTCGAGTATGATGAATATAGTTAGAAAGCTGACTGAGTTATGTTGCCTCTTTTCATTGGTCCTAAATGCTACCTGAATTATAAAGTGCGGCTCCATATGTGGTTCTACTTCCTAGCACCCTACTCTGTTCTTTGAGCTTCCTGTTGGCTATTTTTTCCCCCGTGACTGTTTTTTGTGTATTTGTTTGTTTTTGCTGGACTCTGCTCTAAATCTCTGGCAGGGCATGTCCTTGCTCATTGCTCCTGTTTTTTGTTTTTTAGCGTTTTTCTGACTTTTTTTCTCCACATTTTGCTTTCTAGGTGAGCTTTCGGATCCCTTTATCAAATACTTTAAAAAATTATATTCACATAAGAATTATTATTAGACTTGTGCTGTAGATTTATTTGTGGAATAAATAAATCTACATATTGATTTGTTTGGTATAAATTAATCTTCCCACGTAAGAATGTAGCACTTCTGGCCATTTCCTTTGGGAAATTCTTTTATATCCTTAGTGAGATTTTATAGATTTTATTTCAACTTGCATCTGCCACATTATTCTTATGTCTTGTTATGTCCAGGCTAAGAGTTTATGAGGGGTGGCTGCACCCAGGGACCACGGGAACTACTTCTGTGCTTCCTGCAAGACTTGCACGAGGGGCCACTGAGGGCTCTTTTCTCACTCTGGCTGTTCTGCTGAGAGTGGACTTTGGAGACACAGGTGAATGTTGGGATGCTGCTGCTGAAGCACTTCACCCAGGTACTGCCTGTGGATGGAGCAGCTGGAGAGGCTTAAGAAAAGGATGCTTTTGGAAAAAAAAAAAAAAAGATTATTGAGCAATGTAGTGTGCATTAAAATTCCAGACAGAACCACGCATCTTCCTGAGAAGGGAGTGGGCAGCAGTACTGTCTGTGGGACCCGCCATCGTGCCAGGCCTGGGTCCGGGGGGATCTGGTCGGGAAGGCCTGACGTGCATGAGCATCTGAGGATACTGCCTTCTCTCCCTCTGCCATCAGAGTCCAGCACGGCTGCACCCAGGGCTGCCAAGCGATCGCTGCGAGTTCCGGCTGAGCCTGGCTTGTAGTTTCTGCCGTCCCCCTCTTCACCAGCTTGTCATTCAGGAGGCCAGAACGAAAGAACTTTGTTTTTGAGTTATGAATTCATGTTTCAAATCCACTTTTGTTGGGATGACAAATAATGTTACCTGTTAAATTTAACAGGTTGGTCAGTGTTGATTCTTGTGATATAGGGGAACTCTACACTCTGAAGAGATATTTAAATTTGATGTTAAAGGAAAGAGGGCAAAGTTCTTTAAAAAATATGTTATTTTAAAAAGGGCTTCCTATTTATCCAGAAATATGAATAATTCATGGCTTTAACCCTAGAATAAGTATATGTCATCATGTTATCACCATGAGGGAAAGTCTCAATTATTTTGGTGAGGAGTTTCAAGTTTTTATTTTCACAAAAGTAATTCATCAACATGCAATAGCTATGGAAAACATAAGTTCTCTTCACATAATACTGCCATTTCATTTTAAAATGAATTTTAATACTAAAATTATAGGAAGAACATATTATCTGAAAACCAAGTAAGTTCAGATTTGAAAGAAATTTACTTTTCCCCTTATTTGTTCTTATTCTTTTTCATCTTGCTAAGAACCAGTGACTATTTTGTGTGAGGCTACAAGTTTGCATCTGGGGGTGAACAGCACTGTGGTTGTGCAGTTGACACTCTGCCAGCCCTCTTTCCGCCGGTGGTCCTGGGCAAGGGAGAGTGGGCTGAAGCACAGACACTACACACCCTGGATTTCATGAAATCTAATTTAAATTATACCCTTGGAAAAACTGAAGCCGAAAACATTGCTCAAATATTTTTGGTGTGGTTTCATATTTTTTATTTGGTCCATCTCTCTGAGCCCACACACTTTGGTCCTCCGTATGGTGCGTGTCCCCGGTGAGGTCCAAAATGAATACATTAATGTATGTGCTTTCCTATCAGTGCCTGGTGTTCAGGGTGAAAAAAACAGAGGAGAGTATCATAGAAGGCTCACAGATTTTTTTTCTTTTTTGGAAATACAAAGTGCTTTTTGTGATTCTGTGCATGAGCCATCACCAGACAACTTCGTCCAGAATGCACAGCAGTGCTGTAATATGGCTCAGCCTGGTGCAAAATACCTCATTTTGTATAGAAATGCAGAATTGCTTCATGTAGATAGAACAGAAAGAATCTTTGCTTTATTCACATATGAATAAAACGTCTTTGTTCATGGGAAAGAAAAGTGCTTCTTATTGTTTGGAAGCCTGATGAATTTTAAATGAAGCTGGTGGCCCACTATATTGTATTTGTTGGGGGGAAAATTAGCTTTGCTTGTACAAGTTCAGAATCTAATGCCTAATTGGTAGCATAAATGGTTTTGCTTTCAAGTTTGGTTATTATGTGAAGAGAACTTATGTTTTCCATAGCTATTGCATGTTGATGAATTGCTTTTGTGAAAATAAAAACTTGAAACTCCACTCCAAATTGTATAATTTTAGCTTAGCCTTTTTTTGGTGTGTGTATATTCTCTTCCACATAGAATTTGATGTAGTTTCTAAGAAATTTAAAAACTATAATGTAAGCCTAATGTATCATGATCCATGAAAATGTAGATACTTGTAGAAAGGTAAAGTGGTATGGCATGGGGTATATTCACATGAAAGTAGCCATGTGGAAAGATCCATGGGGTTGATAATACTGATCCACAGATTTGATTTTGAGCTTCCTGGCAGCCAAGTGAAAAGAGGGAAGGAATAGGCCAATCCATTTTCTGGCTCTAAATGGACTCCTTGAAACATGCCCACCACCAAACGGGGTGGAACATTTAGGCTTTCCCGAAGGAAGGCTGGCCAATAAGAACGGATTAAGTATAGAGGGCCCCTGTGGACCCTGGCAGCCCAGTGTCTGTGCTTGAGCCCACTCTCCTTTGCCCAGGACCACAGGCAGAAAGAGGGCTGGCAGAGTGCCAGCTGTACAACCACAGTGCTGTTCACCCCCAGATGCAAACTTGTAGCCTCACACAAAATATTCACTGGTTCTTAGAAAGATGAAAACAAATAAGAACAAATAAAGGGAAAAGTAAATTTCTTTCAAATCGGGACTTACTTGGTTTCAAATAATATGTTCTTCCTATAATTTTAGTATTAAAATTCACTTAAAAATGAAATGGCAGCAGTAGTTTAAAGTTTTTGTGGACAGTGGAAATTTTGTGCCCTTTGGTGGACAGTGGAAAATTGGATATGGTTTATTACCTTGTAAGCCTCTGGCTGCTGCTGCTGCAGGCACCTGCTTCTTGTGCAATCCTGAAGTCTGGAAACTGCTGCTCTCTTGGGTTCGAAGCTGCTCTCCCACTTGCTTTGCACCTGAGATTGAGGGTCCTCTCTTGGGTATTCTCCTTCCCCATCAGAACACCTCAGCTCCCAGGAAGCCACACTCTTGGCCTTCACCATCCTCCATAGGCTTCTCCTCCAGCACCATCCCCTGGCTAGGGCTCGTGTGGCATCACACCCTGGTTCCAAGGATTCTGGGTAAGAGGGTGTTTGACAGCTGAGGCAACACTGGACCTAAAGGGTCCTTGGAAGGACAGTCGCTCCTCATGGGTCTCTGAGGCATGACTCACTGCAGCAGGCATTGCATGTGGTTCTAGAGTCTCAGCCCTGGCTTCCCTGAAGAGGGTTAGAGAGACCTTGACAGACCCTCAAGGTGAATAAGAGCCATCACCTACCTGAGGTACTTAAGGGGACTTGATTCACCCCTGTTTCTGTCAATTAATGGATGAGTTTTGAAATTCTTCAAGGACTCTTGCTGGGAAGAGCTCAGTAGAATGGTGGGGTGGTGAGGTGGTGGGGTGGGTGGGAGAGTGGTATGGCCAGGTGGTAAGATGATGGGGTGGTGGGTGGTGAGTAAGGTGAGGGTGCCTCTCTGTTACCCAGCCACAATGATCTTAGCTACTTTGAGATGCAGATTCATATGGTTAAATGTATTTTAAAAAATCTTTTGAGTAAGATGTACTTAACAGTATTTCATTTATCTTAACTTGGCATGTATTTAGTATTAATCTAACCCTGGGCCCCTTTTAGTTCTTTCATTGTTTTAATTTTAAAACCATCTCTATGTTCAGAAGTCACATAAGTCCGTGTCTTCCAAGGGTTGGCTTTTGAGTGGTGGGCACAGCTGAGAACAGATGGCTTTGCTTGCCTGGTGTCGTGATGGCTGCCCCCTCTGCTCCCTTGGCTCCCTCCAAGGTCTCTGTGGAGCTTGATCTCTGGTTCCCACCTTCCCTGGCTGTCATTTCACTCGAGTATCCCTGCAGCTCCCTTGAGGAGGTGTTAACCCACAGAGAGCACTTAGAAGCGCTCATCAGCTAGAAGAATAAGCTGCAAGCAGTGTTTCTTCTGCTTCTTGCATTTTAAAAAGGTTATATCTTTTTTTTCTCCTTTTCAGCTTTTAGAACAATCTAAAAGAACTCTTTTGGAATAGATTTTCACAGCATCATGACCAGTCCAGATGCTCCTCTTCAGACAGGTCTCAGTGACTGCATATTGGGATCTTCGAAGTCATACACATGTTGGACGTTTCCTGTTGGAACCCTGTATGTGTGTCACTGCTGAGTTATTTGTGATGTTTTCCCCTCCCTACTTTCCACTAATGTATGTCCCTTACAGCAGGGAGCTAGGAGGTGAGGGGCTAGACAGCTCTTTGAGAAATTGTTTCAGATTGAAGTCACAGTTTTGGACATTAAACTTGTGGAATGTTGATTGCTTGGCAAAAGAAATTTGTTTTCTGTGGAGCAATCATGGCTATAGAATGAATGCCGTAGGATAAACTGACATGGTTTCAGGTGCTCTGATGACCTTAGTCAACCTCCCTTTCCAGATGGGTGTGTCATTTGGTGTCCTTAGGGGTGCTCCATGCTTTGGCTGGGGGCTTTTTCTTCACCTGGGGACCCCTCCCCTCCTCCTAGACTCTCCCAGTGCTGCTCAGTTTCCAAGGCTTGGTTCCCACCCATCTCCCAGGGCACTTTGCCATACTCTTTGGCAAAAGAAGTGTGTCACACTTCTTTGCACACATTCATGGTTTGCGCATCTGTCTCTCCTGCTGCATCATGACCCTGTCTCATTTCTGCTTCCCATTAGGCTTGGGCCACTGGAAATGCTCAGTGAAGTAGGATTTTCCCATCTGAACCTAAAAGTGGCCTGAGCAGAAAGTCATGAATGCACAAGAGCCACAAATGGATGAGTGTCCTAAGTGACTAATCATCATAAGTGAATGGGATGGGCTCAGAGCACTGATGATAGTGGGAAAACTCTGATCCTGTAGGAAGTTTCAGTTTACTTTAGAGTGGGACATAGAGAAGACAGTGAGGAAACAACTTGTCCACTGGGATCCTTTCTGCTGCCCATGCTTTCCTGAGCTTCATAGTGGGTAGACATAGAGATGCTCTAGGGAAAAACTCTCAGTGCCTGGAGATTGAGATACTATTAAGTGAACAAGAACTTTTTGCAATATATTGAGATGTGACTATTCCTGCTTTCCAAAGCAAGGACTGGTCTCCTTTGAATATTGAGAATGAAAGAAAATCTTCGTTGAAAAACTTTTCCCTCTGTAGTTCAATCCTATTTTGCAAACCCTTTCAAAGGCTAAAGTGCACTGGAAATAAAGGGGACGTCATATATTCAATTTGTTTTCAAAATGGTATAGTTTAAAGAAGGAAAATTTGTGGTGGCAGGGGTTAATTAAAGCAAATAAGGCAAAATTTAGGGAATTTGGGCAGGGTATTGGAAATACTTTGTAATACAGGGAAATTCTTTGTCCTGTTCTCACAATTCTCTGTAAGCTAGTTATATTAAAAATAAAGTATTTAAAAAGGCAAAAGTAATTTTTTTTTAGTTTAAAAGAATGAGGATTGCTGAACAGTCCATAGGCAGCCGTGGTTGTGCTTCATGGTTGAGGGTCTGTTCAGATAGAACTGCATTTGGGCAGGTGTCTGTGAGCCCCTTGTGGTTCTGGCATTTAAAAAAGAAGTGAATTAGCCTTATTCACAGCTGCCATAGGTCAAACTTCTGCCACCAGTGTGTGGTCAGTGGAATGAGTAAATAGTTTCCCAGGGTGTCCATGACCTAATCCCTGGAATCTATGAGTGTGGCAAATGGATCTTGTAGATGAGATTAGATTAAGGACCTTAAAATGGATTATTCCAGGTGAGTCAGTGGCCCCATATAATCACAGAGGTCTGTATAAGTCAAAGGCAGATGGAAGGCAAAAAGGCAATGTCAAGATGGGAGTAAAAGACTGGTATGATGTGATGCAAGAATCAGGACTGAGGAGTGCAGGCGGCCTCTTGAAAACAGAAAAAACAAGCACACAGTTTCCCCCAACGTCTCCTGAAGGAACCAGCCATGCTGATACCCTGATACTGGCCCTGCAAAGCTGATTTTAGCTTGCGGACTCCAGGACTGTACGGAAATGCATCTGTGTTGCTTTAAGCCACCGATATTTCTGTAATTAATTGCTGGAGCCAGTAGACACAGATTGCTGGATGAGGGAGTTCCATACCGGTTCATAAGCAGAAATGATGGCAAAACATGAGTTCTGGACCATGCTCATTAACATTTCAAAGAGTTGTCCCCTGGCTCAGGCAAACTGTTTTTATACATTGCTCACTTGCTGATGTCTTAGCTTGGTCCCTATCTTTGATCGCCTGTATGACAAATGGAATTGGAATGAATTTTGGTTCAGAGCTAGCAGGCTGAGGGCCAAGTATCATTCCACTGAGATGCCACAGATGCTGGGAGACTGTTTTGCTTGAAATGCCTGGCTTAGGTGGCATGTTGTGGTTTTGTCTCCAGGCAAAGGGGAGAGGTGTTGGGTAGTGGGGAGAGGGAGGGAAGGGGAACTGATTCCCTAGGCAGGGTTCTGCAATCCGTGTGAAGGAGGACACTCTTCATAAAGGACTCCTGTGCAGATTTAGATTCATTACCTCATTACTCAAGGAGGTATAAACATAAAACTGTTAATGTATGCTTACAGCTCAAAGACTACTGTAAACTCCAAAGTTAGTTCAAATCAAATGCAAATGCAGCTCCTGACCCCCCCAAAATTCAAATTAACATCACCAAATTAATATCACAGGTAACTGTTGTTTTGCTAAGTCTAAAGTTCGGTGTTCTCAGTGTGATTACACACACATTTGTAAAGTTCTGACATACTGTATTTGCTTCAACAGAACTATGTTTAATTCACTACTAAAAAAATACTGTGTGGTTGAAACAAGCTTATACAGTATAGAAGCAAATATATCACAGTGACTAATCAGCCTACCAAGGAGAGTTTTCAGGCTCTGATACAAATATTTAGTTACTTGCATTTCTGTAAAAAAATCAGAAAAGACCAAGGCAAAACGGTCCCTGCTTCATAGGTAGAGGTTAAAGCCTGGGAAGTGACAGCCCATGAGGGGCGTGGTCAGACTGTATTGCAAAGGGGCTCACAGGGTGGCAGGACTTTTGGTTTGCTGGCAATGTTCAGTGCCGTGACCCATGTGGCTCCTGAGGTTTTGGGGTGAAGAAGGACTGTGAAAGGATGAGAAAATGAAGAAGAGAGAAAGCTGGAGTCAGATGGAGCCCTTATTCTTCTGATGGGAGGAAAGGTACTGCTCAACCAATGCAGCCTGTTTGTTTATATGCTGGGAAGGATGATGTCAATTTCTGCCCCTCTGACTAGCAACCCATTGCTTGGATTGTCTAGGGGCTTGGTGTTTTTCTGGGCTGTAGCAACTTCTTCACTTGGCTGACCAGGTGCTCTTTGTTTTCTGGTAGAGTCATGTCTGGGTCATGTCCAGCTTAATTTCCAGCTTCAGAGGCTCCCAGTAGTTCAGTTTCATGGCTTGAGTTGTTCTTTCTTCCTTTCCTTTCCTTTCCTTTCCTTTCCTTTCCTTTCCTTTCCTTTCCTTTCCTTCCCCTTCCCCTTCCCCTTCCC
The DNA here is from genome assembly GCA_004027455.1 of Hydrochoerus hydrochaeris. Lineage (NCBI taxonomy): Eukaryota > Metazoa > Chordata > Mammalia > Rodentia > Hydrochaeridae > Hydrochoerus > Hydrochoerus hydrochaeris. The sequence continues at coordinate 183,510 of PVLA01001569.1, read as the reverse complement.
CTTCCTCTTCCTTTCTTTCTTTTTCTTTCTTTCTTTCCAGCTTTTAAAGGCATACCATAAAACATAAGTGTGCAGGTTGCTGGACTTTTATAAACAGTAGCGTCCCCCCATCAAAACCAGGACATAGGGTATTACCAGAAATCCCCCCATGTTGCCCTTTACAGTTACATCCTTAGCCTACTGCACCCCAAATAATTACCATTCTACTTTTGTGGTGTTCACTTACTGTCTTTATTTCTAGTTTTACAACCTAAGTAGGCATTCCTAAATACTGTGGGTTAATTTTGTCCAGTTTTGAACTTACCAAAATAGGGCCATGTTGCAACTTTTGTGTTTTGGTTTCTTTTCATCTATTGCTTTATTTTTTAAGGTCCATCCATGTCCTAGTGGCTGTCATTTCTTCCTTTTTATGGGAGTATAGAATGTCCCTGGAGAGCTGTACCATGATTTACTGAGCCTTTCTGCTATGGGGAGACTTTGGGGTTGCTTTTGAGTTTTGGCTCTCACAGGTAATGTTACCACAAGCAGCCTCACTAATAGCTGCTGGAGAGGGCATGTCCATAAGAGGCACTGTCGTGTTGCGTGGTGTACGCTGCTTGGAAACATCGTCTCATCCTACAGAATGGCTTTCTGTAGTCATTTTCATCTTAATTTGCTTTTCTGATTTTGACTGAGTTTGAGAATACTTTCCTGTCTTTATTGACCATTGGATTTCTTCTGTTGTAAAGTGTCTGCTCAACTCCTTTCCTCATTTTTCTGTTGACTTGTCTGTTGTGTTATTGATTTAGAGCATATATATTCATTCTTGATAAATGCCTTTGCATGTTTGACATTGTAGTACTTCTTATTGTGGACATCATTTCTTACTCTCTCAGTGGGATCTGTTGATGAGTTTACATTCTTAATTTTAAAATTGTCAGGTTTCTCCATTTATTTCCTAAATGATAAGTGTTTTTGTATATTGTTTAATACAATATGTTGTAATTAATACAATACAATTGTTTAATATGTCCAGATTATGGTATTATTTTTCATCTTCTAAGCCATGTCATTGGTTCACACACAGTAGTGTAAGTCAAGCAGCGTGGTGGGTCTGAGTGGTTACCCGGTTCGCTGGATAACTAGTTAGCTGCCTCAGAGTCATGAATGGTGGCAGGAGACACAAGACTCCTGGGTCGGAAACACATGACTCCCTCTTTCACTATAGTCACAGGGCCAGAGTATCTGTGTGTCCTTGAGCTGTGTCCTGGGTCCAATTTCCCACAGGCCATATGTACAAGTGATCCTTACCTGCAGTGGCTTGGGTTGGAAGCGAGGAAGGCATGGCCGAGGGAACTGGAAACTCTGACCAGTGGGCTAGAAGCTTCCCTGCCTGTTGCCCCTGAGGGAGATACTATCTTTGTTATACTGGACAGAATATAAACCTGCTCTTTTCCTTAGGGAGAGACACTATGTCTTCAGAATTTAGAGCAAAGGTACTAGAATGATCTCCCAAAGCTATAACCTACTTGATACCTGTTTGTGTGTGGCCAGGTGAGTGTTAGCACCATCCATGCTGGTTTGCAACTACCCCGTCATCTGGACAAAGCTGTTTTCCAGGGGACAGGTACAGGTGAATTAGATCCGGCTTGCTGTTCAGGGGAGGTAAGAGGTGCCAATGGGCTGGGCTACCCCTTTTAGAGACAGAATTGTCAGGACATCACAGGATGGTGGCAGAGGGGAAAGGGCTGAATGAGGGAGATGTGTCAGGGGTAAGAGTTTGTTTCATTGGATCTTAACACATTGTGTTTGGTCAGGAACAGTGGTGCATGCTTGTAATCTCAGCCACTCAGTAGGCGGAGGCAGAAGAATTGCAAATTTGAGCTGTTCTGTGCCTGAAACTTTCATCTTCAGTATTGCTTAGTGTCACTGTAGCAGAACTGTAAGTTTAATGCTCAGAACCCAAAATATTATTTTTTATGGCTAGTCTTCCTTAAACCCATCTTATGTAGATATTGACTTGTACCTGCTCGTTTCCCTTGCCTGACAGCAAATGGAGAAGAGGCAGGCATTGATGATCTCTGTTTTGCAAGTTTGTTGAATCTTGTTTAGCTGACCCACATGCTAATGGTCACGAGACTCTTACTACTTTGATTTGGCCCTGGAATTGAGTCTGAGCCACTGTCTTTTTGCCTTGTCATCATTTGCCTGAGCCACATACTTTTTGCCTTAAAAAACAAATGATTGTTAGGAAGCAAAATCACTGAATTTTTTGAGTCAATAATTTCAGTTCAACAAAGAAAAGGCAAAATATATGCAGGGTTTAAAATCTATTTTGGGATTACAGAATAATCTTTTCTGATTCAAGTATCCAATAAAAACTTCTGTGTGATGATAGGAAAAGACCTGTGTAGGCTAGCACAAGTACAGTTGAAAGACTGTAAGATTCTTGTTTAAGTTGCTTAAATAATGCCACCCACCTAGTCATAGAGATGAGATGTTCAGCATTTTAAGAAAAGCAGATGTATCCAGATCTGAATTTATTTGATGAATAGATACAAGGGTGATTTTTGCAAGAATACCCTTTTATTTTACCAAAGAATTTTTTGAAGGTACTTTAAAAAAAGAAAGCTCCTAAAACAAATTTAAATAGTTCTAAATTATGAAAAGCAGGCTGATGCATAATTTTTCAAGGGCACATCCTGTGAAGGAAGCACAGTTGCAAATTATTGAGCAAGGTCACAAACATTTTCACGGGAAGGAAGAGTGTGATATTTATTTCTACCTTTTCTTCTCTTATCAACATCTCAAAATAGACCAACAGTACATTTTATTGTGGCTATATATTTGCTACAGCATGTCAGTGGCACCTCATTTGACTTTAGTCCTTTAGCCTTGAGCAAAAAATGACATTGTGGAAACAAATCCTGTATAGATGCTTGGCCCCGTCTATCTAGGAAGAATGGGTGATCGACTGTGGGGAGGGGAGCACAGAAAGGCACCTAAGATCGACTTTTCTTATAAGAGATTTGGGACATTCCAAGATATTTCAAATAGTAGTGATGCTTTCAAAACTTTCTGAGTTGTGAATTAGTTTATAGGTTTCGTGGGTTTTGGCTTACATTTGCTTTCTTGAAATCCTGGAAATATCTGATCTTATCTTTTAAATTTTTCAGTAATAGTTTATTTTTCTGGTGCTGGTAATTGAACCCAATCCCTTTGCACTGTGCTACACGCCCACTCCCTGTAAAAATTTAAGAAAATTTTTGAGCAGGGTCTTACTAAATTGCCTGGGTTGGGCTTGAATTTGTAATGCTAGTGCTTCAGCCTCTCAGAGTACAATAGGTGTGCACCACCAAATGCTGCTTTTTAGATGGAGATCCAACTGTAATTTATGTATATAGTTTGCCCTAAAATACTTCGGTGCTTTCTTTCTTCTGTCCATCTCTTTTTTTTCCACTTGCTCTCTTTTTTCCTATTTTGTTGTTACAATTCTTGTTCCCCAGTGGTCAGCCTGACTCCAGTCTCCAAACACAGAAGAATGTAAAATCAGGAAGGTTTCTCTTCTCTGAGGCCAACGAGTTGGCAAAAACTACAAGGACCCCTGCGACATCCCAACATCTTCTGGGAGAGTGAGTAGGGCAGATGGTGCTTGGTGTTCAACAACCTTAAAAATAAGGAGGCATCAGAGCCCAAAGGAAGTGAAGAAAGTAGACACCCAACCACACTCTTTGGGTGATCTTTTATTCCCTTGTGACATTTCACTAAGTCTGGCTTTTCTTGGTACATTGGGAAGTGTGGCCATTGTGAGAGGAGGTGATGGGTAATAGAGGAATTTGGGAGCTCCGTGGGGCTATGGTGGCGCTGACAGTTTCTGTCCATAATGTGTTGGATGATCAGCCCTTCTGCCTAAGAACATGTCCAACTCTGTGACTAGCTGGGTGTTTTTTTTTTTAATTTAAACTCTACATGCATTGTTGTTTTCCCTTGAAGGATGCATCTTTTCATGCATCTATGCTTTTTGTTCAGCTGGATTTTTCTACAAGAATTTCTTAAACTTTTTGGTAATATGTCTCATATAATTCTTGTCAAGTGTTCCATACAAAAGCACAAGTCAGTAATTTTGTGCTCTTACTTATTGCAAAACCACTAAAACAGGTTTGCTTTCTTCCATGAATCCTCATGCTTTTATTTCTCCCCAGTCTAGCAATTGCATGATGAGAAATTCTTTTTCATCTTCTTAACTTCACTGGCAGCTTACAAGCCAGGAGAGCACATGTGTAGAGACAGTGAGGTTCTTGCTTTCTCATGCCCTACTGTACCTGTGGGTACCAAGTGTCTGAGTCTATTTTTTGTTGCTATAAAGAATATAGCGAATTCTAAAGAATTGATGATTTATAAGGAATAAAAATTATTCATCTCATGGTTCTAGGGTTTCAGGTCCATGGAGCCACATCTGGTGAAGTTCTGCTTGCTTGTAGGAACTCTGCAGAGTCCCAAGATGGTGTAACGCATCCCATGATGAGAGAGGACAAGGTAGCCAGAGAGAGCTTGCCTTTATAACAAAGCCACTCCCATGAGAATCTACTAATCCATGAATCAGGATCACCTCTTACTTGTGTCCCCTCCTAACATGTCACAGTGGGGATTGAATTTCAACATGAGTTTCGGTGGGGATGTTCAAACCATAGCTCTAAGCAAAACAATGTTGTCATATCTACTATCATTTAGGATCCAACTTTTCTGAATTTTGTTGGAGAACAATGTCAGAAATAGAAATGTAAACAGCACCCTTTGTATGCCCGCAGGTGACTTAGGGGACCTTCCATTCTTCTGTTTGGGTGGTAACTGGCTGAGGGCCCCATCAGTTGGCATGCACTGTAGTAGTGCTAGCCATGCCAGGGTCAGTAAGGCAGCTGAGATCTTGCCCTCTGAAGGCTGGTGAATGTCACATTAGCACTGGGTGTTGTAAAGGGATCTGCAGGAGGACACCTTGCTGGGCCACACCTCCAACGAATGTCTGAACTGAGCCTTGAGGACAGTGCCAGTGGGGTAGGAAGACTTTCTGGAAAGTGGGAGTGGCCTGACAAGGTGGGACAGAGTAGTGAACTCCAAGTGACTGAAGGTTTAGTGCTTATGAGGATGGTGGCAGTAGTTGAGGCTGGAGAGAGGCCGGTGGCATGCAGATTGTTGAGGCACAGGGCTTCATTTTAAAGGCCACAGAGTCAGTGATCCATGTGGAGAGTCATGTTATGATGTGGGTGTTCTGGATAGATCACTGGCAGCAGTGTGGGGGAGAATTTGAGGAACTGTGGTTTGAGGCTCCTGAGTAGCTCTGGGATGAGATGATGGTAGTTGAGCTGACGGTGTGTTCCTGGGCATGCAAAGAAGGAAAGAGAAGCAAGATGTTAGGGATGTAAAATGAGGTGTGTGTGTGTATGTGTATGCATGTGTGCATGTCTCTACCCCTGTGTGCACTCCAGAAAGTTCAGTGGGTCCTTGGTGGCCCTGAAGGTCTCTTTTGCAAAATGTGAATCAGCCTTCCTTTCTTCCTGGAAGCTTTAGCAAGTGCACACTGATGACTTCCTGGCTGTTTCTTTTTAATTGAGGTTTTGTATTCTTTGTTGTTTCGTCATGAAGGATGCATCTTCTAATTTTCAAGGAGAGATCACATAGTTCCATGTGTCTCAGTGTACTTTATTTTTTTGGTAAGAGGACAGATGTAACACATATACTTGTGAATGTGTGTGTGTGTGTGTGTGTGTGTGTATACATTAACATTTTGTAAGGTCTAGGACAACTTTCAGATTTCACTTTTATCAACTTTGTTAGTGGTAATTCTACTAACTAAGAAAAGATAGGCAGAGAAGGGGAATAAGTTTATAAATTTTTGGTTTGAGTGGTTTTTGGAATGTCTAAAGAAAATTTCCAGCAGTCAATTGTTAAAAAAAAATTGCCATTTAAGAGAGAATCTTGGGCTGGGGTCATTGGTTTCCTAGCCAGTAGCATATATCAGTGGTCAGTACATCCATGCAAATAGATGAAAGCATCTTGGGGGTTACTACACTTGAGGGATGAGGATCCAGAAGGCCGATGTTGTAATCCTGGTTGCAGACGAAAGTAACTGAGGAGGGTGTGGGGAAGACAGGGACCAGACGGGCCAAGACAATGGATAATTTCAAGAAGACAGTGGTTAGTAGCATCCAGATGCCTGAGAGAGGTCATCTAAATGCAGGGCCAAAACCTGTCCTCAGGGTGTGGGAGTTAGAAGGTCCTGATGAGAGCAGATTGTGAGGGGCATTTGAAGGGGATGAGGAGGGCTTGGAGGATAGAAATTCAGCCCCAGCACCTACTGATTGGGTTTATTTTTCTCCTATAACATGAGCGCAGAGGTGGGAGGCTGCCAGTGTGCGTTTTGGGGTCTTCATCTTCGCTGTTCTTAAAACCTTTCCTCACAGGTCTCGAGCTGAGCCTCAGAATCCTGTTTGTATTCCAGGTTAGAAGAAGAGAGAGCTGGCTCCTTTCTGTTAAGATAGTAAAAGCTTCCCAGAAGCCTTCACCCAGCTGGCTTTTGCTTAGGCCTTGTTGGCCGTAATGAGACCTGTGACACTTGTGCTTGGAATGAATGCTGGAGAGCCCGGACAGTTCTGGCATAGCAATGCATTGCCTACCCCAGACAAATGGCCACCTGGAACAAAACCCGAGTTCTGTCAGCAGGAAGAAGACGGTGTGTGTTCCTTACATAGGCAGCTGGCAGTGTTGGCTAAGTAAGTTAAGAAGTGAATAGGAAGTGAGGAAAGTGGGACAATGTCTAAGGTTGCTTAAGCAGAGGCTGAGGCAGGAGGGTTGTAAATTTGAGCTCAACTTGGAGAATGTAGCAAAACTTAGACCCTATCTAAGAAAAAAGGGGAAATGAGAATGTAGCTAAATGCAAAGGTCTTGTGTTTAACCCCTAACACCACAAAAAGCAATCACCACAAAACTAGAGGTGGTTCTGAGGAGTAGGGGTTAGAGAAGGTGGTAGCTGGGGAAGAACTGGGGATTGATGGGAGGTAGCCTCTGAGACTGTGAAGGGCTTGAGTCCTCTCAGATCTGATCTAAGTGGGAGGCTGAGGGTGTACAGAGGTGTCTACACACTGGGGTGATGCCGCAGGACCTGGGGCAGGAGAGGGCTGTGCTTTTTCCCTAAAGTGGGAGAGGGGTTCTGAGTACAGGAGCCTTCCAGCTGGTGGAGAGTGTGCGGAGGTTGAGGACCTGAGACTTTATTTCCTCACCACTCTTGCTGTTCTGTGTCTGAGCATGTCCTTTTTGTGGATTACTGCTTTCTCCAGGCAGAGTGTGTGTCCCTGTGTGGCACAGCTCGAGCACTGACTGACAGTGACCGCCCTTCTGCAGCCGGGATAGCCATTGCCACAGGGAGGGCCAGTCGTAGCCACCATGGCTGTGAGAGGGCAGGTGCAGGGGAGAAGGCAGGGAGTTCTCTCTCCTCTGGGTCTGGAGCTCGATGGCTTTGCTCTCCTGGTCCCTTGCAGGTTCTCAGAGCCCTGCACAGGTGAATCTTTCCCTGCCAAACTGAGTTAGTTAGTGGTTAGTGCACTGCTTTTTAAAATCTCTGGTGACACCTCTGGTTAGTGTACTGCTTCTTAAAATCTCTGGTGACACTGTCTTCTTCCTGAGATCTTCTTTCAGAGGATTCCTTAATCTTCTGGGTTGCATTTCTGGTCCTAGGGTCCCAATCTTTCATCTTCAGTGACCTCGAGGGTACAACTGGCTGTGTTTGTGTTGGTCTCTACCCTGCTGCTTGTCTTCTCTCCCCTTCCCTCCTGCCCTCCTGTTGGTCTAGAGCAGTACCCTCTGAACCTTTGCATCTGCCTGTAGGTTTTTTTTTTTAATTAAAAATTCACAGATTCATTGACTTGTTTCTGAAGCTCTAGAGGTTCCATGCAAGCCAAGCAAAATTATTAAGGAAATTAAAGCACTAGACTTTATGACCAAGAAATTAAATTTTTTAAGAAAAATGAGTTAAATAAAAAATTAACTCCAAGTCCAAAAAAACAACGTTTAGAAAGAAACGATCATTTCCAAATCTTTTCCTCTGATTTTTCCTCAGCATCATTAAATATTACCAAACCATAGAATTTGCAAGGAGAAAGAGTGGCCTGGGACCAGGGATTTAGTTCAGTGGCATAAGTGCCTGCCTGACAAGTGCAAGGTCATGAGTTTCATCCCTGGTATCTCAAAAAAAAAAAAAAAAAAAAAAAAGTGGCCTTCATTCAATGCTGTACTTAGTTTGAAACATAGAGGGCACTAAAAGTTTTTTTGTTGTTATTAAACAAATGTCAGTGAAGGTCTCATTGTGGGGTGGTTGAAGGTAAATATATAATTTATTGTCCCTTTTATAAAAGGAATTGTGTATGTAATTTAGCAAAAATGTAGAATTGTCTAAGACTGACTATGTCCAGGAATAGGGGAATCAGGCCTTTTAGTTCTTAAAACTAAATAAAAATATTTAGTAAGATTATGATGGTGGTGTACATCTGTAATCTCAGTACTTAGGAGGCTGAGGCAGGAGGATTGTTGGAAGTCTGAGACCAGCCTGTGCTACAAAGTGAGCTTAACTACAAAGGCCAGCCTGAACTGCATAGCGAGACTCTGTCTCAAAAAGGCAAAAAAAAAAAAAAATTCAATTTTATAAGATATCATCTGCAAAAAAATCACAAGTCAAGGGGCTTTTTATCTAACACTTTATTTCAAATAAGTGTTCTTACTTACTTGCTTTTAAAAACTGAGGCATAGGGGCCGAGGATTTAGCTCAGTGGCGTAAGTGCCTGCCTGGCAAGCGTGAGGTTATGAGTTTGATCCCTGGTACCAAAAAGTGAACAAACAAACTAACAAATGAACAAAACAGAGGCATATTAACTGTGCTAGAGCTGTCTCTAGACTGATATTTATTGTTGAGCATTAGGAATACAATATCCTCAGCTTCTACTTTCTACTTCCTTTTGAAGGTGCTAATTTTTTTTAGCTCACACAGGATGATTTGGGGAGAATAAAATATGTTTTTGTAGCCAAATTATTTCAAGACTCACTGTGTCATTCTACTACCTGATCTTTGAAACACACCTGAAGAGCTACTAAGCATAGCCCTTATTGAGTCTTTGTCTGCTGAGATGATAAAAAGTGTATGTAAACAACACATTGCACAAGGAAAGAAGGAAAAGAGTGACTCCTTCCAAAATCCCAGAATGTTCTTGGGTTCCTGCATAGGCCATCGTAGCTGGCCCTGGTCACAAATGGGTCCCAGGAACCCAGGTTCCAAGAAAGAAAGCACCTTCATGATTGATTATACCCTCACTAACCTTGCCTTACCCATGCAGGGTCTTCTACAAAATCAGTTATTTTCCTCTGAGCTACATCTTCAGATGTTTTAAAGTTTTATTTTGAGAAAAAGTCTCAGTAAGTTACTTGTGCTAGCTTCAAGCTTATGTTCCTCCTGCCTCAATCTCTTGAGTAGCTGGGATTACAGGTGCCACTCTGATCAGCATTTACAAAGAAAATTCTGAAAGACCATGTTTTGCTCTGAAGGAACCAAACAAATACCATTTACAATTAAACTTTGCAAAAGATCAGGCTCAGAGAGGCCTAAACTAATGATCACTGGCTTGGGATGTGTTCACAAGTTTTGAAAGAAACATATATAAAAAGATTCATGGGACAAATAAGAGACTCATTTAATAACCCTATATGAACACAGCCAACAAAAAAATACAAATGCAAAAAAATACAAATATAAATACCGACATCAGAGCTAGAAACAGGAAAAAAGTAGCACCTAAGCTGGAGAAAGTTCATATATTGGGGAAACTGCTGGAACACCCTGTGGGTATAGCTTCTGAGAAAAACTAAGGTTTGTATAACAAAACCCCCATGGAGGCTTCAGGTCTCCCAACCAGAAATATGACACATGGATACTAAAGAACGACAAAGAGAATATTGTGCAGTTGAGGAGCTCTGGGATAACAGAAACGTTCTGTGAAATAAAGGCCACAAGTCCAAAACCTCATGGTTTTTATTGGTTTTAGTCAATGAGTTGGGTAGGGGTTGAAACAGAGTGCTAGGGAAAAGAAACTTTGCAGGCATTGGCTGTAAGGAGAAACAAAGCAATTTTGTGCCAGGCATAGAGGCTCTCAAATTAGTAATGTGATTGATAGCTTGACGTAGGCAAGAATGGCACCTTTACTGCCAGGAAAATCTAATTCTTTTTGAGTCCCATAGCCTTAGCTGAGATGCTGTCTCATTTCTAACCTCTGAAATCTCATAGACTTTTGCAGTTCTCCCCTGCATGCTGCAGTGAGGTACATGGCATCTTGGCTAGGTTCAATCACATTCTTTTGGCCATTTAAGGAAACATCTGATGGTTCAATATAGCCAGCTCTGCATATCTCAATGAATAGGGTTAAAGTAAAGGTCAGGGAAAGATCGAGGCAAGGGGCTTCATTTCTCAGCAGAACACAGATTGACAATCTCCCACATTTGCAAAATGTAAGAAGAAACCCAAGCCAGCTGTGTTGGCACATGACTGTAATTCCCAGCATTCTGGGAAACCGAGGTAGAAGAATTACAAGTTCTAGCCCAAAGTGCGCAGGTTAGTGACTTACCAAAAGAGCAAGAATCTTATCTTAAAGTTATTTAAAAAAATTTTTTTTAAAGGAGAGGAGTTGTAGGTCTTTGAGAAAGCCCTGGGTTCAATCCCCAGCACTGGGGTGTGGGGCCTTAGGGAAAATGAACCTATTAGTCCTGTATAATAATCCTTTATTTTCAGCTGTGGGAGATGAGAGGGGGTCACCTCTGTACATACTGGCACATTGCTTCCATTGGAACCCTTTTCTGAAGGGGTCCACAATTTAGAATCAGTTCCTGTGGGAACCCAAGTCAGGCAGGCCTTCCTCCTTGTGTAGTAGGCAGGAAATCCAGAAAGAGGACCTCACCAGGGAGAGTGAGGCTGAGCTGTTTTCTACTTTCCATCTCTTGTTCTTTGGCTGGGGTGTTTCCTTGACTCTGTCTTCCCAGGAAGCTAATTCTGACTTCAGCTGTTTGTTCTGAGCATCACACCTTTTTTTCATAGTGGTGTTTTCTTGTTTTATGTATATGACAACCTCCTAAATTTTTCTATATTAATGAACACTTAAAATCTTCCCTTCTAAACCTAGATTCTCTCTCCTGCCTTTGGATCATTCTAAAGTTTTTTCTCTCACTCTTTCTCTCATAGTGCTATTTTCCTCAGATTTCTGTGATCCTTGACTTTTATCCTGTGTTAGTGAAGGGCCATGTCCATCACTGTGGGTAGCTGTGTGGGTGGTGTTTGTCCAACAGTCCCTTGCTGGAAGCACTCAGTGTGGGCTGGGTGCGGTGATCAGTGAGTTCAGTGGTCCAGGGACCATATAGGTTTTGTTATTACCCACAGATCACAGAGATGGAACCAAAGGCACAGAAAGCTCCAGTAATTTTCCCAGAGTCACTTCCTTATTGAGCAGTGGAGCAGGGATTGGAACTAACATGATGTAATTGCAGAATTTGTCTTTGGGTATAGAGTAGGAATGTGAGGCTGGGGAGAGGGCATCATAAATCCTCCTTGCTTTCCATAGAAATTGTTTTTTAACTAAGTACCTTGATAGTCACCAAGGGTTACTCTTGTTCTTTTTATGTTTACTTAATTTAGAGTTGGAATTTCTCTACATTAACTTTTATCTTGGGAGCAGTTTTCTACTGTGTGCATATTGGTCAGCTATTTTCTCAGCTCTCTGAACTCATCTGCTCACTGCCTTCTAGGAATTTATTACTGTTTATAATCTTCAAATGGTGCCCTTTTTCTCATTTTTGAGTTTTGTTGTGGTTATAACTGAGCCTCCCTCTATGTAATCTCCATCTTGATCCAATTCTTGCAATATTTACTGTATGCATTTTCAGTAGTTACTCACTTAGGTTAGGATTATTATTTTTATCATGCTGCTGTAATAATTAAACTTGAAGCAGCATTTGGTGTGCAGGGGACCCAGTGACAATATAATGGCTCCCAAGATTCTTGCTCTGTTAAATGTAGATTATTAGAATCTGTATGGTTGAGTTGTGACTGCCAAACAGGAGCTTACTGGATTACTGGACATGAGCATTATTTCGACCACTCAGAGGAGGAGGGTGTGGAATAGCTTTGCTATTAAACTTGCTTCTTGATGAATACAGTGTGTGCAAATATAAAAAACAATGAACTCGGGGTTTATGGGAGGAATAGTTGAGAATTTTAAAATTGAAAGAAAACCTTTATACATAGAAGTGATGGACTCATCAATATATAGCTTAATGTGTTTTAACAGAGTAATGTGCTCGTGTTACCCACATAAGATGCAGGATGTCACCAGCACACCAGAAGCCTCCCTTCTAACCCCATCCAAAGACAACCACCAGACTGACTTCTCTCCCTGCAGATTAGGGTTCCTTATTTTTAATTTTATGTGAATAGAGTAATATAGCATGATCTCTTTATTTCTGTACTTTATATTATTAGACTCACACTGCACAAGTGACTTTTATTAGATATCTGAAATTTACCCCTGTGGTTTTGTATCCTATCATTAAATTATCATGTAGTACTGCATACCAGAAATAGTCACACTACATTTATTCATTTTATTTTTAATTTTAGTTACTTCCAGTTTTTGGTTGTTCTGAATAATGCCGCTTATACCTGGATTTAGGTGCACAAATGTAGAATAGAGTTGCTCAGTTATAGGATGTGAATGCTTATATGTTTAGTTTTAGTAAATCCTGCCAAACTGTTTTTCAAAGTGGTTACACCAATGTGTACTTTACCACTAATGTATGAGTCTTTCAGTTGCTCCATTAATCCTTGTTGTTTTAAAATAATTTTAGCCATTCTTGAAGCAATATGGTAGCTTCTCTTCATTGTATTTCCTTGATAATAGTAAGGTGAAAATATTTTCATATGCTTGTTGGTAACTTGGATATTGTCTTAATGCATTTGGGTTGTGATAGCAACAAAACCAACCCAGCCTGTTTCTCATGGTCCTAGAGACTGTGGTGTCCAGGTGAAGACAGTGATAGATTTGGTGTGTGGTGAGGCTCACCTCTGTCTTTTCTCTGTGTCCTCCCATGTTGGGAGAGGCAAGAGAGCTCTCTGGGATCTCTTTAAATAAGGGCACTAATCCCATCTAGGAGAACTCCACCCTCGTGACATAATCACCTCCAAAATCCCTGCTTCCCAGTGCAGTAAACTTTCACTAGAGTTTAGGATTTCAGCATCTGAATTTTGAGAGCATACAAACATTCTAGTCTTAAAAGATGGCTTTCTTTTGTGAGGTTGCTTGTACAAGGTTTTTTTGCTTGTTTTAGAAAATACTGAAGTCAGGCATGAGGGCACACTCTGGAAGGCTGAGGTAGGATCACAAGTTCAAACCCAACTCAGGCAGTTTAGGGAGACCCTGTTACAAAATAAAGAATAAAAGGGGATATAGCTTAGTGTGAAAGTCCTGGGTTCGATTCCCATCACATAAACAGCCTACCCCCCACTGACAGTCTGTTGTTTCAGGCTGTCTCGCTGTCTGTCTATCTCTCTCTACCTTTCTCTCTTCCTCTTTCTCATTTAAGTACTGGTTAATGAACCCAGACCTTACACAATGAACGTCACTGTGCCTCATTGTATTAAATTTTGAAACAGGATCTTCCTAAGTTGCCGGGCTGTCCATGAATTTGTGATTTTCCTGCTTCAGCCTCCGAATAGCAGGGGTTACAGGTGTACATTGCTTTTTTCTTAGTAGCTTGTAGTAATTCTGTGTGATATCTGAATGTTATTATTTGTAGGACAGATGTATGGAAAATATCTTCCATTCCATAGCTTGATGTTTTACTCTCTCACGTCTTGTAAAGTATGTCAGTCTTTTCCCTTACAGTTGCTATTTTGGGAATTATAGCAAGGTTATATTACCTTTTAAAATCTATAAAGTCTTATTTGTGTATCTGTTTTTCAGGTCAATAAGGGATTATTTTTGATGTATGGTATAAACTAGAGATCTTTTTTTTTTAAATCGGTACCAGGGATCAAACTCACGACTGCATGCTTGCAAGGCAAGCACTTATGCTGCTGAGCTAAATCCCCAGCCCCTAAACTAGAGATCTTTAATTATTTTTTAAAAATAAAGGGAAAAAAAAGAATTTTGCAGTTTTAAAAGTGATAGTTTAGAGCTTTAATTTTTCCTGTCAAATCAGCTTTAGTTTAGATACAAGCTTAGATGTATCTACATATTAAATTACTATTTTAAAAATGTTTTAAAATTTCCATAGTGGTTTATCTTTGACTCAGCCTATTTAGGCATGATGTTTAGAGTATTTGGACGAATTTCAAGTATTTCTATAGCATTTCCATAGTAATATCACCTGGGACAGAGGACATTCTCTGAATGATTTTAGTTTTTGAAATTGTTAGAGATGTGTAGTTGGGTGTCAGGTATGTGTCACCATATCTGGTTTAGATTTTTTTTATCCTTTTTATTCCTCTAGTAGCTTGATAGTTATACATCACTTTATGATTCTGCAAAAGTCCTAAATATTACAAAATGCATTGTTTACATCGTGGAATATTCATTTAATTTTTTTAAAGAGGATAAAACCAAGGAAAATAAAACAGAATAAAATCAATCAAAATAAACCAGTATAAGTGATACAGGACTTCAACACCTTACAAAATCAGCAATAATTATCATAATACCTTCTGGAATCTTCATTTAATTAGTACTTTATCAATCCCCAATGACAGAAGACCTTATAGCAATTTAACTTTACCTAGCGATAGCCACTGTCTTTATGTTTTAAAGGTCTGCATATATTAATAATATTGCTACAGCAAGCAGAAAGCCTGAAACAGCACCCAGAATTTGGAGGCAGATTTTTTTTTTTTTTAAATCGACAGGCACTGATTGATATCATTCCCAGAATATCAGGCCCTGATCTCTGGTCTAAGGCTTATATGGGTTAAACAAGCAGGAAGTACAGAGGCAGAATGACTTGTCAATTGGGGATTGGTTAATATAATGTGCATCAAAGTGGCCAGCTATGCATCAGAGTGGCCAGCCATTTGTAAGAGACAGGAGCAACCAAACTGGAATAGGAACTGTTACCTGGGTAACTAACATATTGAAATATACTGGTTGGCAGGAGCATTTTCTGTTATAATATCACAATATATTACTGTAATTTTAAGTTGTAGATACTCATTTATACTTATCTTTCTGATGTTTTTTATCAGAAATTCTTTCCGAATTTCTTTCTATATGATATGTTTTTCTTTTATTTGAAGATCTACTTTGGTGTTTTGGTGAGGATTTTTCTCAGTGTTTCCATATGAATATTTATTTGATTTTGTCCTCATTTATGAAAGAAATGTTCGTTGTGCATAGAATTTTAGCTTGGAAGATAAGTTATGTTAGTGATTTGAGGGTCTTGTAACTTATGTGATTTCTGCTACAACATCAAGCAACAGTCTTTTTGTCTCTTTGAATTTGCGTATTTTTCCTTTGACTATTTTTAAGTTTCTCTCTTCATCTTTACTGTTGAACAGTGTGATTACAGTGTGTGTAGTATGGTTTACCTGCTTGAAATTCATAGAGGACATTCAACCTGTAGCTTGATTACTTTTTTGTATTTCAAATAATTTTTTTCTGTTTCTTCAAACATTGCTTCTTTTTCAGCCCTTACCCTTTTGTTGTGGAATTCTCAAAGATGCTTGTGTTAGGTATTTTCACTGTGTCTGATATGTTTACAATTCTGTTTTTTTTTGTGTTTTTATCCTCGTTTTGTTCATATTTCAGTGTGAATACTTTCCACTGACATCCTTCAGTTCACATACTGTCTTTTATCTATCATTTTTGTTTCCTCTGTTTTAATGTTTCCTTGTTTCTTGGATAGAAACATACATTGACATTTATTTTCTTTAATACATTTATAATCCATGTTAAAAATCATTTCTGATGTCAATATTGGGATTATGTGTTGCTTTATCTTTCTATTAGTTTCCCATTGTTCAGCTCATCCTCCTGAAGTGCCAAATAACCTCTTTTATAGCAGATGTGTATGAAGAATTTAACAGTTCTTAGTGATAGATCTTTCTTGAGGATTAATATATTTTGGCAGATAATGAGTGGAAAACCTGGGAGCCTTGATAGGGATTGAAATTATTTTGGGTTGTATTCCAAGCTTTCTGAGTCAGCTCTCTTTTGAGCTTCTTGTGACTCCTGGACTCCAGTGAAGCCTTCTGGGTGCTAAAATCCCAGGGTCTTTACTGAGCATCTCTTTTGCAAAAATCTCTGCCTAGATCTTTCGTCTTGTAGCAGCTGGTTTCTCAATGTCTTGCCTGTCTTGCCTTGTGTAGAGGCAAGGAATTGTCAAAAGCTCAGAGAGGAAGTGAACATTGCTTGTCAGGTTTATTTCTTTATGTTTTCTTTTATTTCCAGAAATTTGGCCTCATTTATATCCTGGTTTCCTTGGTTACAGTGCATTCTGACTTTCCTTTCACACAGTGTAGTGAGACTGCTGCATGCTCCAGGCTGCAGCTTTTTGCTCAGACACTCTACAGTGCTGCAAGACAGAAAATTCTCCGAAGGAAGAAAATGATTTTTAAATATATGACTCCTCACAGTTTCCAAATATATGGCTTCTTGAATCTTGGCTACCTTGGTTGCTCTGATGCCTTTAGAGATATTTTTAAAATTGAAACTATAGAAAATTTTTAGGCTTACAGAAGTGTTTAAACAAAAAGCCAGCATGTGCACACACATACACACTCCTTTACTCATTTTTCCTAATGTTAATAATTTATGTAACTTTCAGGGTTTGTACATAAAATTGAGCAAAGCCCTGTTCTCCAAGCTGATGAAAGCAGAACTTGGCTGCTAACTGTTGAAAAGAAAAAGCAAAGAAGCAAGTGGAGAAGCTGAGATTTTGGGTGCAGAGCTTCTCAAAGTGTGTTCCTCAGAGCATTGCTTCTTGGAAGTCTGTCTTCGTGTTAAATGTCTCACATGCTGAGTGAGTGAGGTCAGCACCACATCTAATATGTGCTGCCCCAGTGGACCTTCACATATGCTTCTTAGCATTTAAAACATCTGAAAGTATTTTTCTGAAGAGACTTACTTAACTTTGTTTTCCTTGTGTTTCCAAACTTACATGGCTCTTACTTACATTGGGTGTTTTGAGCTAGTGTTTTGAGGCACATCAATCACAAAATACTGTTCGGAAATAATTTCTAAAATCCAAAAGGTTGTGTTTAGCCTTTTTTTTTTTTTTTTTTTGCATTTTAGCTTAGGTTTGACTTTGTTTTTTTCTTTTTTGTTTCTTGTTTCATAGAAAGGAAGAAGGTGTAGACACCTGAGTTTATTTGCAAACAGATATTTGTACAAGAAGGTGTCTAGGGTGGTGTTGACATTTGCCATTAAAACCTCACTCCAGCTAGGTGAAGAACACAAAGACCAAAGCTTCATGTTTCCTTTGCAGTTTATTACTGATGTTCTGTAGTCTTTGAAAATAGTTTTTATTTTCCTGTTATGGATCCAGGGGGAGCTGCTAGGATACAAGGACTCTCTCCTCGGCTGCAGCACAAGCCTCCTGAGATGGGTCTCATCAGCAGTCTCCGTCTTCTTTCCCAGTGGGCAGGGGCACATGAGCCACGTGGACAATCTGAACATTTGCACTATAAATTTGCACCTTTTGTCCAGTGATCCAAGTCAGATGCAGGCTTGGTGGTGGGAAGCTGCTAGGTGAGCAGCCTGGGTTTGAAGCTGAGGAAGCCAGGAGAATTTTAGTGAAACTTTGACCCTGTAGACAACCCCTACTTCAGCTTGTGCTGTGAGTCTGTTGTCATCTTCTCACTGATCTCCCAGTCCACACTTCCGGGTTCTCTTGGGTCCTTTCCCATGGGCCACTGGACTGGTCTTTCTGAGAGTCAGAGATGTCCACTTCACTCACCTGCTTGAAAGTCTTCCTGGTCTACAGATTCAGTGTGGCCTCCATCAACTGACCCTGCTGGTCATCTGATCCTTTTTACTGAGTCAGTACCTTTCTAAATTGTTATACTGTTTTCTTACTGTATATATTAGTGAGTCTAGTTTTATGTTCACCTCTCTAGGCCAGGACTCCCATTTCTTCTTCTCTCCCCGGTGAATGTCACACATCCTTTGGGCTCTGGTCTGGAACTTGCTTGTCACCTTCTCGTTCCATGTTCTGCATCCTTCCCTCTGATTTCTGGTGGCAAGTCCTTCATCTCTCTTTTGGACCTATGCATATCTCATGATGTGACAGCTGTTTGTTCCCATTCTGCCTTTCCAGGAAACAGGGAGCACTTGCAAGACAGAGTGACTGATATTTTAAAACTGAGCATGAATTTTAAAAAAATTTTTAGTACATATTTGCAGTGTATGATTATGTTTATTGTGGGGAGTTGGTATGTATACATAAGGGAGACTGATATTTTTCATATTTGTGTCTCTAGCATACTATATTGGCACAGTGGGTAGACATTCCAATTTTGGAAATTAGAGTTTCGAATTAGATTGAATAACATTACATGCATTTGAAACATTAAATTGAAATTTTTTCAGTGTACTTAAGACTAATTTCCATACATTGCTTTTGCTGCATCCCATAGATTTTGATATGTGGTATTTTATTTTTAAAATTTTTGAAGTTCAATTTTATAGCTTTTTTCTTTTATTTTAGTTTATTAATATGCATATGTAGTACATAATGTTTACTTTTCTTGTGGGATTCAGTACTGTGATGGCATATGTAACTCCATTTTGTAACCAGACTTCTATTTTGTCCTGTACATATGAATTCTTTCTAACCCGGTTTATTCTCTGTACATCTGGCTGATGCATGCAACTGCAAGACCGTGGTTCCCACAGTCTTTACGTCCTGCTTGGCAAAATATTTGGTTCGTTACCCACAAGCAGCTCTCTGGTCTAAACATAAAGTAGTAGCTGTTACCCAGGACAACCCCTTATCCTAACCCTTAAAACCCTCAAACTTTTCCCCCTCATGTTTGACATCTCCAACCACACAAATGGGGTGTTGTCTGCTGGCTAACTAAGCTTGCTTGCCTTACACTCAGTTTCTCCATTTGGCACAATACTGCATGTAGCATGTGTACAACATAACACATCTTAATTCCTTTTTTCATCCTTTTCCTCTCCCTCTCTCCTTCCCCTCCATCCATCTTTTGATCCACTTTTATTTTAGTTTAGTATGTGGTGGAAGATATGGGCCTAGATTCAATCTTCTGCATGTGGAGAGCCAGGTTTCCCAGTAACATTTATTAAAGAGGTTATCTTTCTTCCAGTGTGTGTTTTTGGCCCCTTTGTTGAAAAAGTTTCAATGTACTTGGGGTTGGTTGTTCCTGCATCCTCTATTCTGTCTCATTGATCCCTATGTCTGTTTCTGAGCCTGCATCATGCTGTTTTTATCACAGTGGCTTTTAACATAACTTCAAGTCCTGGGATTGTGATGCCTCCCAGGTTGCTCTTTTCACCTTGGACTGCTTTGTAGTTTTCAGTCTCTTCTGGTAGTATATGAATTTTAGTATTGTTTTTTTCCAGGTCTGTGATGAATGCTGTTAGAATTTTGGTTGGGATTGCATTAAATCTGTATATCAATTTTGAAAGTATGATCATTTTGAATATTTGTTCTGCTTATCCAGGGGTAGAGGACACCTTTCCATTTTCTGATGTCCTCTTCAATTTCCTTTTTCAGGCCTTTTATTGTAGAGTACCTTCATTTCCTTAGGTTAATTCCTAAGTATTTAATTTTCCCTGGTGCTATCATGAGTGGTATTTTTCTGTAATTTCTTTCTCATTTGGTTCACTGTTTGTGTACAGGAATGCTATAGATTTTTGTATGCTGATTTTGTATCTTGCTATACTACTTAGTTTGGTTATTTAAGAGCCTTTAGTGGATTTTTAAAAATCTATGTAGAGGACTGAGTCATTTGCACATAATAATAATTTGACTTCTTTTTTTCCTGTACATATCTCTTTTATTTCCTTTTCTTGTCTAATTGCTCTTGCTAATGTTTCAAGTACTATGTTGAACAGGTGGTAATAGAGGACATCCCTATCTTGTTCCAGATTTTAGAAGTAAAGCTTTCATCTTTTCCCCATTTAATATGATATTGGCAGTAGTTGTCATGAATGGCTCTTAATCAGATTGAGGTAAGGTCCTTTTGTATCTATTTTTCTTAGTGTTTTTATCATGCAAGATGTTGGATTTTGTCACAGGTTTTCTCTGCATGTGATGAGATGATCATGTGATTTTTGTCCTCCCTTCTATTTTTTGTGATGCATTATGTCTGTTGATTTGCATATATCGAGCCGTCCTTTCATCCCTCGGATAAAGCCTACTTGATCTTCTTGGATAATCTGTTGCATTCTATTTGTGACTATCTCACTGAGGAATTTTGCATTTACATTCATAAAATAAGAGACTGGTCTATACAGTAATATCTTGGTTCACAAGTGTTTCTGTTTGCAAACAATTCAGTTCACAAGCAAAAGTGTTTGGAAAAATTTCCATTCATGAACTTCATATCTGGTGACAAATATGGTCATGGCTATCTTCTTCACAAAAATATGAAAACAACCATCTTTCCCAAAATCATAAAACAAATTAAGTTCATATACTGAGGTACCACTATAGTTTTCCTTTTTGGTTGTATCCTTGTCTGGTTCTGGAATCATGATAATAGTAGCTTTCTAGAATGACTTTGGGAAGACTCCTTCCTTTTCAATTTCACTAAAAAGCTTGAAAACTACTGATGTTAGAACTCACTGATATTTTTATAGAATTCAGCAGTGGACCTGCCCAAACCTTGGCTTTTCTTAGTTCAAAGATTATGATTGCTTTGATTTCATTCAATTTTATTGGATTATTCAGAGTTTGTGCGAAGTAGTTGTAATAATGTTTTTTATTTTGGGAGTATCTGTTGGAATTTCACCTTTTTCATTTCTAATTGCATTGATTTGTGTCTTTTTTCTCCTTTTGAGGTTAAATTGGCTAAGGATTGTCTATTTTGTTTATTTTTTTGAAGAATGAATTCAGATTCTTAACTTGTAATTTTTTTGTCTCAATTTCATTGACTTGTTCTCTGATCTATAATTTCTTTCCCTGTACTAACTTTGGGTTTGAACTATTCTTGTTTTTCAGGAATACTGAAGTGCATTGCTAGGCTCTTTATTTGGGCTCACTGTTTTGGGGATGAGAGCATTCACAGCTATATTCTCTTTTAGGACTGCTTTCAATGTGTCCCGTAAGTTCTGGTATGTTGCATTGGCATTACCATTTAGTTCTAGAAACTGTTTCCTTTATTCCTTGTTTTCTTATGTAATCCATTGTTTAGTTAAGAGTGTATTATTTAGTTTTCATGCATTCACTTACTTGCTGTGTTTTCTTTTATTGTTGATTTTTAACTTCATTGTGCTATCGTCTAATGCATGGAATAATTCTGATTCTTTCATGTTTACTTAAGTCTTATTTATTGGCTAATCCATGGTTGTCTTACTTTTTTCATTGATGAGACAAAATACCTGAAAACCACAAATTAAAGCAGGAAAGGTTTATTTGACTCACAGTTTGTAGAGGTTTTAGCCCATATTTGGCTGGCTACAAGACAAGGTGACATGGGAGATTGAGTATCACAGTGAAGAAACAGTCCATGGTAGAGCAGGTAGGAGGCAGCAAGCAGAAAGCCTTCTAGACTTTTATACCACTCAGGCCATAAACCTATTGGATGATGCCACCCACACCCAAGGTAGGCCTTCCTGTTGTCTTCACCCAGTTCTATGCTAAAGCAATCAGTAGATTAGTTTTGATACATCCTTAATCCATCTTCATTTACCCTAGATTTAACCACCTCTGAAAAGTTCTATCTATGAGCATGTGAGGCTTTGGGACACATCTAGATACAAGCCTTAGCTATGGTCTAAAAGGTTGTATTCTGTTGTTGGGTGGAACGCTATGTAGATATGTATTAAGTCCATTTGTTTGAAGATTTTTTTCAACTCTGGTTTTTTGTTGGCTTTTTTTTTTTTTTGTCTAGTTGGTCTATCTGTTTGTGATAGTGGGGCACTGAGGTCCCCCAGTATAACTGTGCTTGTGTGTATCTGGTCTTTTGTGTCCAGTAGAACTTGTTTTGTGAAGTTAGGTGTACCATTTTTCATTGCATGTATGTTAGTAATTGTTACCTCTTTCTATTGGATTTTTCCCTTAACCAATGTGCAATACCTTCTCTGCCTATTTTTTATCAATTTTGGCTTGAAGTCCACTTTGCATGAAAACAAGATAACTTACCAGCTCTTTTTGGGGAGGGGCTCCTGTTGCATGGAATATTGTTTTCCATCCTTTGAATTTTAGTCTATGAATTTCTTTTTGGATTAAATGTGTTTCTTGTATACAACACAATGTTTAATTTTATTTTACTGTTTAATTTTATATTCTTGATCTATTCTGCCAATCTGTGCCTTTAATTTGGGGGATTGAGACTTTACTATGGATAGGTAATTGCTTATTCCCATCATTATCTTATTCTCCTGTTGTTCTTTATCTTTCCCTTCCGTTTGACAGCTCACCATATCTGGTGTATTTATTCTATTAGACCTTGTGCCATTATTAGCTTCATTTTGAGGACTGGTTTTGTGGTCATGATTTTTTTTTTTTAGATATTCCTTCTCTTAAAACTGGCTTATTTCTCCATTGATTTTGATAGATAGTTTGGCAGGATATGTTAGCTTGTGTTGAAAATTGACTTCTTTTAGGGCTTGAAATACTTCACCCCATGCTCTCTTGGCCTTTAAGGTTGTGTTGAGAAATATGTTGCAATTCTACTGGGTTTTCCTTCATAAGTGATTTGTTACTATTCTCTAATGGCTTTTAAAGTTCTGTTCATGTGTTGGACTTCTGGGATTTTTGACGATGTGTTGTGGAGAGGTTCTTTCTGATTTGGGGTTTTATATTCCACATTTATTTGTATATTAATTTTTAAACCTTATTTGGAGAACTTTCTGTGTTATTTCAGTAAACAGATTTTTAAAAAATGCCATTTGTGCTACCTTCCGATTTTCCTAATTCCAGTCCATCTTAGATTAGTCTTCTTTGTATCATCTAGGAACTGTTGGATCCATTTTTCATGTTCTTTTGTTGTTTTTAAGATGTTTCTCATTAATTGGTAACTGAAAACAGCCCTGTCTTCTAGTCTGGAAACTTTGTCCTCACACTGGTCACTTCTGCTGCCCCTACTTTCAATGGAATTTTTAACCTCCTAAATTTCTATTTGGAGCCCTTTTATGTGTTTTCTGTGCTGGTCATGCATGTGTTATATTATTTTGTTTAGCTCTTCTATCTTCTTATTAGTATCATCTTTAGATTCGCTTATGATTTTGTTTAACTGGCCCAATATTTGGTTACTTCTTTCTGTGATCTTGCAAGTTGCCTTACTTTACTGTTTTGTTATCTCCCCTAACACCATTTCAAATAATTTGGGTGTGAGATTTTGGAGACTTGGGAGTTTTTTTGTTGGCTTATCTTTTCACATTTCTAGTTTTGTTTGTTTTGTGTTGAGGTTTGTTGGTTTATTGTAGAGGGAAGTCTGGAGGCCTCTTTAGTTAATGTCTGCTTTTCAGTGGTGTCCTCTGGTGGTGACTAACTCCTGGCTTTACCTCTGTTCACTTGAGAAGGGAAGTTCCAGCATATTATCCTGCTACCCAGTTATCCCAGATGGATCATGGTATTATTAATGACCCTTAGGCAATCTAGATATTGGCATTAAAAAAAATTGATTACATCAGCTATGATATATTGGCAGTAGTAGTAAAATCAGTATCAGTTAAGGCTTTAAATGTAAATGGATAAATATAAAAGGATCAATAATGTACCACCCTTGTCCATAGTAAAGAGGTCTATAATTATCATATGCACACCAAGAAAACCAAATATTGACCTGACCTGCTAAATGAGAGCTATATTAACAATAGTATAGTAATCATCAGCAACCCTAAAGTTAACTATTTATCCAGTAAAAAAGCTTAGTAGTTATACTAGTAAAGGCAGACAGGTTAAGGAACTGGAGAATGACAAAAAGCAAAATTTGAAAAATAAATTGATGGGATATGAGAAGGAGGAGAGAAAAATAAGATAAGGTACCCTATTAAGGTGTAAAAGTAAATTGATAGTGGTACAGAAGTTGCTGGAAAGAACAAACAAGAAAAAGAATAAAAAGATAAAATACAGGTAATAAGAAGGAAAAGAAAAAAAGGTACGAGGGAAAAAGATAAAAGGAAAAAAACTAAAAGAGAAAAAAAGTAGGAGAAAAATCCCAAACCCTGAAAAAATTTGATGAATGAGAGATGAAAATAATACAAAATAAGAAAAGGTTGAATCAAATAAAAATTCCTGTGATACTGAATGAGCTGATTCTTTCCCTTCTGTCTTGAGATCCAGATGGACATGATTTTCTCTGCCTAGCTCTATGGCACATGGGTCTTTGCAGTGCTCTCCTTGCAGTAGAGGCCCCTCTGCCTGTTCCTCCCAGAGCATGGCTACCATTAAAGCCTAGGTATTTCCTTGCTCCTGTCGGTAGATGAGGAGCATGATCAACCCCTTATGCTGCTGGATGTAGGCCACTAGGTTGAGACTCAAGTGGGACTTAATGTAGAGAGTGCACGTACTGGTTGCTTCCTTTTCTCTCTTGGTGTTGTCTTCATCTGGGATTGGGTGGGTCAGTTAATGTTTGCCTCTGCTGCCCTGTTCTGTGCTCCCCTGGGACAGGGTTTTGCTCCTCTGTCGTGGATCTGGTCTCTTACATGGTGGGGTACTCTAGGGTCTACTTCCTCATAAAGATATTTTTTTGTTGTTGTCTAAAATGTTTAAAAAAGTTTTCTGCAATTTATGTTAGGGATTCCTTTTTATCCAGTTTTTTAGTTCAGAATCCTAAACTTTTGTACTTATGTATTTATTTTTACTGCTAATTCCTAACTTAATTATATTATGCAAACAACAGTAACATGTTCTATCTGGTATTGGTTTATTTTGTGACCAGGTACATGGTCAATTTTTATAATGTAATTATAAAGATTATACATTTTTTGTTTATTGGCTAGAGTATAAGGGATGATCAAAATATGCAGTGAATGTTTACATTTTAAGAATTATTATAATAAAAACACATTGCCATTTATTCTCAGAATTTCCTTAAACATACTTATTCCATTGTTCTCGCCACTTTCTGAAGTAGTTCTGGAAGTCCTTCATGAATGTGTCTATGGAATATGATAAAGAAATACAGTAAATGCTGTTGGCCAAGTGCCATCCAATGGAAATGCAGGCTTGTAACAATATTGCAAGTGTCCTCATCCATTTTATTCAGATGCAGCATGGTAGAACTTCTGGTTCTTCCCTAAAGTCAAAGTGACAATGAAAGATAAATGTTTTGAATCAACTCTGGACACTAAAGCCCTGTGAAAGTTCAATTAAATACACTAATGAAAGAGGACTTCCAGAACTGCTTCAGAAGTAGCAAGAGCTATGGGATAAATGTGCCTGAAAAAGGGGAAATATTTGAGAGGGGATTAATGTATGTGTCTTTTGTGTGAGTAAATTAAAAAAATTTAAGTATTCATATTTTTCAATCATACCAATTATATGTATATGTTCATATGTGATCGAGGTTATAATTTGGGGCATTAATGGTATCTATATCCTTTTCAATTTTTAAAAGTCATATTTCTTATGTTAGTTTTTAATAGTTATATTAAACCTTCTATGTTCATGGATTTGTCAATTTCATTATTTAAGTTTTTGCTTTATAGTTTTGGAAATTATGCTCTTGGTAGATATAATATCATTATGAAATAATTAGTGGATTGATCAGACATTTATTAGCTAGAGTACCCTATATATGGTTTGCCTTAGGAAAGTATTTCTTCTCTGATAATATTGTTATAGGCTTTATTTTAAATGACAGTTTCCTAGTATCAGAATGCATATTTTATCTATTTATGTTCAATCTTTATACATGGTTTAAGTGCGACTCTTAGAAGCTACACATAAGTGGATTTTAAAAATTTACTTCATTAATTTATGTTTTAGTTCATTGAATTCATTCCATTTAATGATTACTGGTCTGTTTAGACATACTATTACTATCTCATTTGATGTTTTTTTATTCACCATTCCTTATTTTCCCATCCGTGTCGTTTCCCCCAATTTCTTATGGATTGGAGTACAGTGGTTTTCCATCAGTGTGATGGTACTGATACTATGTTATGACATAACATGGCACTATTAGTTTTGTGCTGTTACCACTAGTTATACAACAGAGATGCTTTCCTATGCATTATTTTAATGGTCTAGTATTTTTCAACCTCTTCTAACCATATTGAGCTTTAGTCCATTCAAAATATTCCATGAATACCTTATTATTTAACATTTTAGTTTTGCTCTTGTATAAACTCATATATTTTATTTTTGCTTATTTTTAGTGAGGAGTAAATTTGCCATATAATTTATCAGTTTTCATTCTCACAGTTTTTTCTTGTCTGTATTTTCCCTTAGTTCAATTTTATTTCCTTGATGTAGTACTTTCACATTACTTGATGGGTAGTACTTTTGCTTTAGTACTATACTGGCCTGAGTATATCTTAACTTGTTTTTTTTTTTTTTTAGACAGTAGTTTAAGGGGAAATAAAAAGTTCTAGTTTTCACTTACTTCTTCATAGGTCTTTCTGAGGCCATTCCCCAATGTCTCCTGGTGCCTGCTGTTGCTCAGAGATGTCTGCTGTCAATCTTGCTGCTGTTCTGGGTGTTCATAACTAGTCCTGACAGTTCTGAAAATTTTTATTCTTGAGATCTTGGTGTGTCTAAGTGTGAATTAATATTTACTTTGCTTGATACAATATGGGTGGATTTCCAAGCTTTTTAAGAAATTTTTATTGTTAAGATCTTGATGTGTCTGGTAATATTTATCTTGCTAGATATCTGAGTGGATTTCCAAACTGGATTCACACATTTCTTCAATGATAGAAAGAAAAAAGCTATTTACTCTTTAAAAAGCAATCCTGCTATATTCTGCCCTTTTTATTTGGAATGCCTCATATTGATTAACCAATATTTAATTAAAAAATAAAACTTTTGTTATTCTCTAGGTATTTTGCTTGTTAATTCTTTCTAGTTTTCAGTTTCTTTCCTGATTATGCCCAGTCTGGAGTTTATTCTATGTATCAATTTTTTTATTGTCATGACTGTTTATCTCTTATTTCCAAGTTTCCTAGATTTTTGTGTTTTTTAAATGTTTTACCTTTTATGCAACAGCTTGCTACTTATTAATAGTTGTTCCTTCACTTACCCATTTTGATAATATCCTAAAGTTACATGAGAAATCTTTGTCATCGTGTTTTATATTTTTATTAGGAGTGGATTCATTCATGCCATGTGATTTTGCTGGCTTTCTTTCCTGGTGTTATATTTTACTCATGTGCCTTAGAACTAGATCTAGAATGAATTTAAGTTTTTTTTGGGGGGTGAGTGTCTTTTTGTCACTCTGGATGCCCTGTCAGCTGCCTGTCTAGTGACTGTGGTCTCTTCCACCTGCCTGACAAGCTCCAGCACAGAGTGGTGGTCTGTCTCCTAGGTGATATTGTGGATATCTGGATCTGTCCACAGAGTGGTGCATGACTTGATGGGTTGCTTGTTCTTCAGTCCCCTTGGGCCTGAAGCTTGCTACGGTATGTGATAGCACCAGGCAGTGGTTTGCACTGGAATTTCTCCTCAACCTCATTGTCCTTCTCATCCTCTGCTCTGAGACAAAGCTAGAGTCCAGACTGTTGTCTCAGGAGCACCTGACCCCGCCCCCCATGCACCTGACCTCGCCCCCCATGCAACTGCAGCCTCCCCTACCACATCACATCCTATCATCTTTGCTCTGTTTTTGAGCATTATTTATCTGTCTAGTTTTTTTTTTTGGTATTTAATCTATCATTTCTATGTATTGAGAGCATTGTTAGTGTATCAAAATTGAGTTTATATAGTCCTGTTGACTAGAAATAGAAGCTTGAGCATTTACATTTAGCTTCCAGCACCTAAAAGAAATAACTCTGTATCCTTGCACTGAGGCCAAGGGTCCCGTGGGGACCACAGCTGTCTGTTTAATCTTTATATTCTAGGTACCATCATCGTGCCTTGCATGTTGTAGGTGCACAACAAATAATATTTGTTAAATAATCAAGTAACAAATATAGCAAATGGCTTCCATAATTAGGGTCTTATATGTGTTTTTATTTAGTGTCTCAAACTGCCAAACATGACTGGGGAATTTACGAAAAGTAAAAGCATGAGTATGGCTCTTACTATGACTGCTGTTGAAATTGAACCCATTTCTTTCCAAATCAGGGCAATACTCATCTCTCTCATTTCCAGTTTTTGTTGTTGCTGGTGGTGGTACTATGTGTGTTAGTAGGAATTAAACCAAAGGGAGCTCTACCATCTAACTACATTCTCAACTCTATGTATTTATTTATTTACTTATATATTTGTCCAAATTTTGAGACAGTATCTCATTAAGTTTCCCAGAATAATTTCAAATTTACAGTCCTCCTACCTCAGCCTCCTAAGTGTCTGGAATTACATGTGTGCATGACCAGATCCAGCTCATTTCTTTTCTTGTAAGTAGAAACACCTCACAATGAGGCACTCTGCTTTCTGAAAATAAAACAAGAGCAACCTGAACAAATTAGATCTGATTCAGATTAGAGGCTTAATTCTGTTTCAAGAGATTTTCAAGTGGATATTTTAAAACAAGGATCTGTGTGTGGGTTTCTGTGATCCCAGTTGCTGCAGGAAACTGTGAGCAAGTGTGCCCATCAGTGACTGCTGCATAACTCACCATCCCAAAACATAATGATTTAATAAAAGTCCTTTGCTGGGTCTCCGTTCCGTGGATGAGCTGTTTGGCGGCAGCGTGCTGGGAATGTCAGCTGGTGGGGCCCATCTGGGTTCCACTCATTCATCAGTTGGCCGTCAGCAGTGGGATGCCTTATCTCTGCCCCCATGGCCTCTCAATTCTCCAGCAAGCCAGCTTTGACTCATTCACATGGCACTGGTTAGAGGGGACTCAAAAGAGTGAGCAGAAATACCAGAAAGACTCTTGATGGGTGCAATGTGTCTATAAAGCCCAACTTGCTAATCACACAGTATGACTCCCCCTCCACTTTCGGTGGAAGCAAGTCGAGGGGGCTCTGGGGCATGGCTGTTCATGCAGTCTACCAAGGCAGCAAAGTGTGGCAAGAATGGTGGTGGGACCCTAACTGCATTCTCAGGGTTTTCCCTACAGAGTTAGGAACTAGTATTTTCAATGGCTTCACTACCGAACAGCAATGACAGACGTGTTCCCCACGCTGCTTGGCAGGTGGCCATGGGACTCTTGATCCTTCCTGCTGGAGGTCACACCCTGTGTTGAAGCATGAGAATAGGTCTCACTGATGCTGTTCCCAGCCTGGAAAGTGAGAACTTTCATCAGGTGTAAGGGTCCGCGTCTTTTGAGGACAAAGCACTCCAGAATTTAGTAGTTTAACATAGCACCCTTTCCTGTCCTCTGTTTCTGCAGGAGAGCAGTGACAGCTGGCCTTGTCCTTCTCTCTCATGCACATGCTATCAGCTACTGGTCAGTGAGGTGTCCAATTCAGGATCCCCTGGTGCAGCTGGGATGTTTCTCTGCCTAGCAGACCAGTCAGGGCTTGTTCTCAAGATGGTAGGGAGGCTCATGGGAGCAGGCAGAGGTAACAAGGTCTCCAGGGGGGTCAAACTGAGTCACAGGGCCCAGCCCCACTTCCCTAAGTGGGAAGTAGACTCCAGGAAGCATGGAGGGCTATACGCATTTTGCAATCTTTTGTATCTACCATCTTCGAGAAATTCCTTATACCGCAACTTCAACTGAAACACTGTCTCCATTTATATTCCCATATTACTGACACTGTGTGTACAACAGTAGTAGTGTGAACAGTAGGAGGAAACCATATTTGTATTTAAAACTACTCAGGGTCCTTTCAGTATCCATTTATGGAATCTGCTTTACTACTGACTTTTGAGTTCATATGTCAAGGTTTATGTCAGTGGCCTCCAAGCCTCATGCAATTATGGACTCGACCAAATCTAGCATTTGTGATTGGTTTGTTGTCTAGCACTCGTATTGGTGGTGTGAGTGCTACCCCCTCCTAGGGGTGGAGTCAGGATGTGATGTGAGGGCGGGAAGAAAGTATGTCTCTTTCTCTCTTGCCGGTTGGTGTCTTGCTGTTTGCAATGGCCATGAATGGCTGCCCTGCCACATCACGCTGCCTTGGAGCCAACTGAGTATGGACTGAAACCTCCCAACAATTGTAAGAAATAAATCTTTCCTTCCCTAACTTTGGTCATCAGGTATTTTGTCTCAGTGATGGGTAAAAAGTAACTAAGACATCATATTAATACTTGAAAGGCATAACATTCTGCTGATATTCTTTCCTGGACAGTGGTCAACATATGTTCCTCTTCCAGTCCCTCCTTGTTTTCTAATCTGACCCCACCAAGGCTAGAGGTGTTTTTCTGAAGGGTCCTCTGACTCACTGTGTTGGTGAAGAGTCTTTCGGGGCTTCTCAGTCACACCCTTCACCTTGGCTTGTGTGGTCTGGCCTCTGCCTATCTTGCAGGCTCTTTCTTGGGCACAGCTCTCCAAGGTCAGCACTGGTGGTTCTGAATTCTGGTGAGTGAGTATGTGTTGTGTGTGAGGGTGTGCGTGCACTCTCACACTGCTGATATCTAACATCTTATGGTAAGTAGCCCCCCTGCAGAGGATTATCTGTTCTGGGCGTCAGTAGTGCCTATGCTGAGAAAGCTTGCCCTGATCATTTCTGCTGCTGCGTCTCTTTCCCCCCTCCCTGTCTGCCTCTTCCTAGAAGGCCTTTCCTTTAGCGCTTCTCATTGAAAAGCCCTGTCCTTAAAAAGCCAGCTCTGTTGCCAGGGGTTTCTGGAAACAAGTTCCGGATAACACAGTGCTGTGTATCACCTACTGCTGAACTGTTCTGGTGATGTGCGTCTGGTGCTGTCCCTTGTCCTTGTTCTTGCTGTGCTTCCCTTCTATGGGAGTTGAGTGTTAGCGTGTTAACTCTTTCTCTGAATCCTGTGCCCCTGTGTGGCTGGATCTGTTCCTATCTTTGTTCTTGAGCACCTACCACATGCTTCACACACTGCAGGCACAGAAGAAATAAAGGCTGCGTGATGAGAAACGTGTATCTTCCCATGTACTGAGATATGATTATGCATAACAATAATTTCTTTAATGGATTTAGTTTTGAAAACAGTTTAATAAGTGAAACCCAAGATTTTGTTTTTGATAATTCAAGTCAAAAAGCATAAGAACTTACTGACCATACAGTTGATCACTTGTGCTTATTTCTGCAGCTGTTTAGTGAAAAAATAAGTGGTGCTGAAGGAACGAAGCTAGATGATGAATTCCTGGACATGGAAAGGGTAAGAGAACATTTTAATATGAAAATTGAATTAGAAATTGACTTTTTAAAGTTTCTTTTTTTTTTTTTGTAAGTATATATTTGCAATGCCTGATAATTACATTCCTCTTGAGCAATTGGTACCTATCCATGTTGGCCTAAGTCAACGTTAGAAGTTGACTTTTGTGATGATACTGTAAAGAGCATCGGAGCAGCAAACGGCAATGGTGAAATATGAGCTTGGGTTATGCGACCCGGAAGGCAGTCCCTGCTGCCTTCTGAGGCCTGTCAGACCCTCCCTTGAACACAGTCCAGGGCAGGAGCTTGAAGGAAGGAAATAGAATGTGGCTGACAGGTTCCCTCTAGTGGCCAAAAGTCACAATGCGCAAAACATGGGCCTCTTGGTTACTGGCTGGCCACAGTGATTGTGAGTGAACGTGTGTTGCAGGAACTTTCAGATCTGTAACAGCTGGCTTACTGTGTGAAAGACCACAGTCTCTGGTCCTGTACAGCGAGTAGCTTTGTCTTGGTTTCGCCATCAGAGAAGCAGTGCAAGCTTGTGTCTGTCCTTTCCCAGCTGGGGAGCAAGAGGGATGACCTGTTTACTGTTTGCCTCAGAACAGCAGTTCTGAGAACCATGGAGAGTGTTAATGTATTTGAAACAATTAGGACAATGTGACCAGCTTGGCACAGGAACAAGTGTCACACACTCCAGGGCAAGACTGTAGACTCCCTGTCTCTTACCGAGTTTCCTGGTCAGCGGAGCAGTCAGCATTGGTGGTGGTAAAGCAGGACCACCAGTAATTACCACCCTACTCAGTTTCCATCCCCTTTGAACTATACCTCTTATATTTTCAATGGCTTATTTTTATTTTTATTTGTCTCTTTGTGGTACAGGGAGTTGAAGCCAGGGCCTTCACACTGAGCTATATACCTGCAGCCTTTGTTACTTTTTATTTTAAGTAAGGGTCTCACAAAATCACAGCATTGTTCATGTTAGACTCAAAATTGCTGTCCTCTTGTCTCAGCCTCTCAGAGTGCTGGGGTGACAGGCACCTGACTTGTTTTGGGCTTTCTAAAGGGGGCCTGGTTCCAATGATGAAACTTCCTAGATGAGAGAAAGGCAGCATGGGGCTGGGGGGCAGGTTGTGTAGGTGACAGGCAGTGCTGAGGATGAAGCCCAGTCCCAGGCTGTGGCCTGGAGAGCATTGTCTTTAGGACCCAAGGAATGCTCACTTTTTCAGATGAGAGTTTTAAGGTTTTATAAGTGTGAGTGCTTTGAATTCTGGGAAGACGGTGGAGTGGTGAGGAGCAGAGAAAGAGCCTCTCCAAGATGTGGTGTCCAGATGCTAAAACAGAGCAATGCGAGGAAAAGAAGGAATGAAGTGGGACCCAGGAAGGATCTGAAGTGAGAATTGAGCCCATGGGGAGAGCAAAGAGAGAATTTCAATGAAGGAGGAGGAGTTGGCAAGCAGTGTTTTCCACTGAGTCCAGATTCACAACCTGGAAGGGGCAGTTTGAACCTGGAGAAACACAGTGAGTGCTGGTGACCCCAGAGACCTCCATGGAGAAACACACCAGTGGAACAGAGCAGTGGGTACAGCAGACTGCAGGGGCTGGTGAGTTATTCAGTCAGACATCCTCAGGATATGGCAGTTGGCTAGTTGAATTCAGAACTCAGGACGACTGTGGACTGGTTTCATCTAGTGGCTCCCAGAGTCAGGGTGAGGCTGCTGAGTTCAAGCCAGCAGAAGGTCAGGGAGCTGAGTTCAAGCCAGCAGGAGGCACATGGAGAGTTACAGGCTGAACAAATCACATTCCAGCCATGCTGTTAGCAACCAGCCTGAACTTCAGTGGAACTGAAGGTTCCGATTGCTGGGATTATCCACTACCCTTCTGTAAAGGTACTGTGAGCTTGCTGAGATTAATCAACAAGGGCTTACAATCTGTTTGCCTACATTGTTTGCCAGTGGCAGTAGAGACATGCCTTGAAGTGGACATTTATTTTTCTTATTTTCTTCTTTTTGTCTGTCTTTTCTTGTTTTTGCTTTGTTTTTTCTTCATTCTTTGTTCTTGGTTTTATAAGAGTATAAACATGCTTTCTAGTGTTTTATTTTGGTTCTTTGGTTCTGTTCTTGTTTTTATTTCTTCCATTTCTCTTTCCCTCCTGTCCCAAAATTTGCATAATTTTCCTTGGTCTTCCAGCCTTGCTTCTAATTTCTTTCTCTTGTTCTATTTTTCTATTTTTCCCCTAATCACTTTAAAATTTTCTCCCATGAGGTTAAAGTTATCATACTGAGAGCTTATTTACTGTATACAATTTTCTGATTTTTTTTACTTTGTTATATAACCACAAAAATCTAATTCATACAGTTAAAGGTGACAAATTAATAGTTGCCACAGTTTGTCATTTTGTAGGCTGTGTTTAATGCTGCTGTTATTGCTGATGGAAGTACTTTAGCCAAGGTGACATAATTGTAGATCAGTTGTCATTCCTGCTATACTAAGACTGAGCTATAGGCCAGTGCCAAAGAACCAGGGGCTGAACTAATTAGGCGGCAACTTCCTATCTTCAATAAATTGAAGGCGCAGAATCTTGTAACAGACTGAAAAACCAAAAGCCCAGATACACCTGGAAGACATTTCTGAGAAGTAGTAATTTCCTAAAGGTTCTAAATACTAGCAATAAATCTATTCACAATAAGCAATTTGCAAGCACCAACCCAGCAATTAAACTTAAATAAAAAGGAAAATGAGAAGACAGTTAAACAAGATGCAACCACAGACATACAGCTTACCAAAGTTCAAACAGGGGACAATGAAGTGGAAGAATTCTAAAGCCATCCACGTGGACTCTCTGAAATGGTAACAGAAGTCATAAAGCAGATAAATGAGGTTAGAAAAAAATTTAGACCAGAAACAATTTCGCAGGTAACTACAGATGGTAACAACATCAAAACATATGCTTAGTGACTCTAGAACAGATGCAGATTTTTTTAAAAGAAAGGTGGTTAGGGAAATGATGGAAACCATGAATACCCAACATAGGAAAGAAATGGAATCCATGAAACAGGTTTTAAATAGATATCTAGGAGATTAAAAGTTCCATTGAAAGTATACACAGCAGAACGAGCCAATATGAAGACAAAAATCTCAGCTAGAGAAGACAGGATTGTGGCCAGCAATCATGAAGAGAAAGATTTCTTAAAAATAGGGATCAGGAAAAATCAATATGACCACTGCTAGAAGATACAAAGAAGAATAGTATAAGACTGACTGCAGTCAATGAAAAAGCATATAGCACAAGAGATGTGAAAAACCTGATCAGAGAAGTAGTGGCAGAAAACTTCTCAAAAAGAATTTGGCATACAGATAAGTGAGGCATATAGAACTCCATTAGCCATGATTAAGAAAAGGCCTACATGTCAGTGCAACAGACTAGAAGATGCAGAAACATCTCCAGACATACTCAGCCACTTTAGCTTTGACAAAGGTGCCAAACACCTTATTGGAAGAAAGTCTCTTTAATAAATGGTACTGGAAAAAATGATTATCCACATGCCCAAGATTAAAACTAGACCCATATCTTTCACCATGTAATACACTAAAATAAAAAAAAGAAAGATCACAGTTTTTTTTTTTTGTGTGTGTGTCAGGAATTGAACTCACGACCTCACGTTTGCCAAGCAGGCAGTTATGCTGCTGAGCTAAACCCCTGGCCAGGATCACAGTTTTAAAAATTCAAGCAGGAATATTAATGTTTCTTCAAGGTAGAATAAGTAGAGCTTTTGAAGACATTGGTATAGGCAAACACTTTATGAGCAAAACCTGGACCACAAGAGAGGCAAACAAAGAACCAACAACTGGCATCTCATCTTATTAAAAACTTTTTGCATAGCAAGAAAAATCACCAGTGGAGTGAAAAGGCAATCCACAGTGTAGCAAAAATTTTTGACAGCTGTTTCTCGGACAAAGGATGATGATTCTAGAACATATAAAGGACTCAAAAAAAATCAGACATCCCAAATGTAAGGACTCAGTCCAAAAATGGGCATCTGAAAAGAATAGACACTTCTCAGAGGAAGAAGCAGAAATAGCAAATAAATATATGAAAAAATGTTCAACATCATTGGTCATTCAAGAAATGCAAATCAAAACAACACTGAGATTCCACCTCACCCCAGAAAAAATGGCCAGCTATTATCAAGAAATAATCACCAACAAATGGTGGAGGTGTTGTGGGGAAAAGAGGAACCCTTATGCACTGTTGGTGGGAGTGTAGACTGGTGCAACCGCTGTGGAGATTCCTCAAAAAACTAGGACTAGAGGTTCCGTCAGATCCAGCTATTCTTCTTCTCGGTATTTCCCCAAAAGAATTAAGAGCATCAAGATATATGTATACCTGTGTTTATAGTGGTAGAGTTTGTATTAGTCAAATCTTGGAAACAGCCCAAATGCCCATCAACTAATAAAGAAGATGTAGGTTTTTTTATACAATGGAGTATTACTCTGTCATAAAGAAGGATAAGCTTGAGACATTTTTAGGTAAGTGGATGCACCTTAAGACCATACTTTTAAGTGAAATAAATTGTACATACCTGTGTAAATATTGCTTGGTTTCTCTGGAGTGTCATCGATAACACATACCAAAGCTTTAGCCAATAGCTCTCTCCTTTGAGAAGGCATATTGTAAGTATAGGTAAAGCGGAAGCCAAAATGCCTTGCAGACAATGGAATGTGCCACACAGCAGACAGACAGCTGGAGGAGCTGCAAGGACACATGCTATGCTGTTTGGAATGCTATGTTGACTGCTTAGCTGTGTATAGAGATTTTGTCTAAAACTCTCGAGATGGGGATGGTGAAGAGAGGAAAACAAGCCTTTCGGCAGTTGTTGCAGCTCAAAGCAATTGGGAAAGGGGGTCTGCAAGAAGGCACCCCTGAGGTGGGCTGCAACACCACGCGTGCACTGATAGGACAAGGCCAGTTGAACCAGGCAATGAAAAGCCTACAGAAAGCAGAAGACCTTTGCTACAAATCATCTTCCAAAGACTCTGATGGGATGGAGGAGGATCCACAGGCAAAACTGGCCATCATTCATGGTCAGATGGCCTACATTCTGCAGCTTCAGGGTTGTACAGCTGAGGCTTTGCAGCTTTACAGTCAGATAATAAAACTCAAGCCAACAGATGTAGGATTACTAGCTGTCATTGCAAATAGCATCACTATGATTAATAAGGACCAAAATGTCTGATTCCAAGGAGAAGATGAAATTAACCAACACAGAAGGAGTAGAGTTAAGCTTTCCAAGAAATAACTGCAAGCTGTAGAATTTAACAAAGCTTTATTTGCTATGTACACAAACCAGGGAGAGCAATGTCACGAAATATCTGCTGGTTTACAGTGCCAAAATCCTGAGCCTCTCCTGCCTGTGTTAATGCAAGCTGCCCAGCTCTACTGGGAAAAGTAGCTCACAGAAGCTATAGAGCTGCTTCCGGAATTTTCAGATCAACATCCAGAAAATGCAACTGAAATTAAGCTGACCATGGCACAGTTGAAACTTTCTCAAGGTAATATTTCCAAAGCATGTCTAATCTTGAGAAGCATAGAGGAGTTAAAGCAGAAACCAGGAATGGTGTCTGCATTTGTGACCATGTACAGCCATGGAGAAGACATTGACCGAGCCATTGAGGTCTTCACACAGGCTATCCAGTGGTACCGAAGCCATCAGTCCAAATCTCCTGCTCCTTGATAAGAGAAGCAGCAAACTTCAAGCTGAAATATGAGTGGAAGAAGGAGGCAATTAGTGACCTAGAATAGCTACGAAAACAAAATCTAAAAGTTCTTCACACCTTGGCACAGCTTATTTCTACATGTACTCATTTGTAGATCTGAAGAAGGCAAAAGCTCTTAAAACAGTCGCCCTCATCGTTATGATGTCTCTGAAGCTCTTGAAAATTCTCCTGGTGCTACTTACATTCAGAAGAAGGGTGGAAAAGTCACTGCAGACAAAGGAGTAAGGTCAGGAAGATTTGAAAAAGAAGAGAATGAAAGGAAAATTGCCTAAGAATTACCCCAGATCCAGAAAGATGGCTGCCAGTGAGAGAATGTTCTTCCTACTGAGGAAGAAAGAAGGGTAAACAGAAGGATCAGATTGAAAAGGGAACTCAGGGAACAACGGCGAGAGCTTCCTCTGAATGGGGTGCCAGTGAACTGTGAGCCATTCACCTACCTCCCCAAGACCCAGCAGTGCAGCAGCTGTCTCTGCCTCTATGAGCAACATATATCCCCAGGACACCAGAAGCCTGCAGAGGCTCCAGAAAAAGAAGAAAGGAGCAAAAGGCTGGTGATTGTTCTTGGTCCAGGCTATTTATTTTATTTTATTTTTTATTTTTTTAAAAAATTTTATTTAAAGAGAAAAAGACAAAACAGAAAAAGGGGTAGAAACAATACAGAATTTCAGAAAGAAAAAACCAGTAAGAAATCACTAGTTGATAAATTACATATTGTCTTCTTAGACATAGTTGTTCAAGTTACAAAATTAAAGCATACCAAAGTGGACATTCAAACAGTGAGTTTGCAAAGAAGTTCAATAACAACTTAGCAACATGGTTATCAATCCTACACAGTTAAACATAAATGCAGTTATATCCTTTAGAGCACTTTGTTTTCTTCCTTTTACTTTTTAATCCATTATTTGTTTAGTTATATCCTGTTTCAGGTTGCTCAGTACCTTACTGACCTGTTTTGTTGTTGTTATTTACTTTTTAATCACTTTATATTATTCTGTTGCTTTGTTTTTGAGTTTCTCCTCATCCATGCCCCATGGATCAACTTTGGTGTAGTAGGGAGGTTTTCGGAGGTATTTTGTTACTTTGTTATCTACTTTTTTTTTGAAGGTAGCAAAATACAGCAGAACAAGACAGAACAAACCCATGAGAGGCAGTGCAGTGAAATTGGTACAGAACCTCACAGAAGGTCACCAGGACACCTGCAATAGGCACAATAGCACATCCCGTTCTGTTCACATTAGCTGTTCTTTCAATCAGGTAGAGCAAAATGGAAGGAAATATCGAACTTATAAAAACAGAATATTGAATAAAGCAGTACCATTAATCAAAACTGAGAAAAACAGTGATAAAAATATTTGCCTTCAAAGAGATGGTAGAAGGAAATCGCCCTTACTTGCCACACTGCATACGTTCATCCTTCCAAGAGATACTCAGACCTCTGGCTCCCACTTGCTAACGGGGGGGCAGAGAGGGGGGGATGGATCGACTTCTGATCCTTAGCCCATGCACTGGCAGGCCCCCAGCTGCTTACCAGGGCGGTGAGTAGGCTGCCTGTTCTCCCAGCACCCCAAGTTCCAACATGATGCAGAGCTCAGGCATTGCTGATAGTTCTTCCCAGGCTATATTTAAGCTAGCTTCAGTGACTCTAGGAACATAATAAAGGTTACACAGGGAGAAGCACAGAACTGCTCCCTCTTCTATCTCTGTATTTCCATAAAATAATTTTTTGTGCATCAAATAGTAAAACATCTTCCTCAAACTGTCTGGTTAGATTTGGCCTACATGTCCCATGGTTTTGCACACATCATGAGTATTGAAAATGATCGGGCATTTACCCACCTTGATATCTGTTGTGTCCTTTATCTTTGTTGATCTTTTGCTGTTTCACAAATAAGGCACACTGCAGCAGGAACTATTTCTGCTTTTGCAACTAGTGTCTGAAGATTGAAGATGCTTGATCCTATTGAGTCCCACTTTAAATTCTGTCTCAGGAGGCTCTGGGAGACTGAAAGTGGAATCTTCTGAGCATTCCAAATATTTTCTTAGAAATACCATGTGATAAAAAAAGACCTGATTAAAACACTGCTGTTCTTCACTTAGCTCAATTTGTGGCCCACAAACAGACTACAGTAAATGTCTTAAACAGTTTTAACCACAGATTCTCTGTCATTTGATACTAGAATATGAGCAACTGTGTGCCATTTGTGCCCTTTTCATTTTCAGACTATGTTAACATGCTGTTTTAGCACCAATGAAGACCTCAAGAAAATCTGTCAATGTTGCAAGTATTACTTTAAGACCCAATGTTCAGAGGTTAGATGGGTTTGGACTAGCTCAATCAAAAAGATTAATGTTCCTATCAAGAACATAAGTTGACTTCATTACATAGAGAGGAAATCAATATCATACAGTATTAATATCTAACAGAACTGGTTGGTCCCATTAATATACTCAAATAGCTCTTCTTTCTAGTTATGGGTTATGACTGTTCATTACCTTTCCCCAAGTAATGAAGTATTTTACAGGCAGTTTGTGATGTAAATGTTGCTTGTCTTTCCTTACCCACAAACCACTTTCATTCAACAGCTGTGAGTCATGTTAGGATGCCTACCTTCATTGGTCTTCATTTTTTGCTACCCAAGATATCATTCATTTTAGACTTCTGAGTATTTCTTTGTGATCATATTACCCTGTTCTTGTTAATAAAGTACTTCCATGTTTGAAAAAAAAAAGAAATATGAATGCCTTAGCAAAACGAATTCTGTTTTTACTTAGAAAAATTTAACTTTTTCAAGTTGAAAATCATGGGAACATTTTCACATCATTGACATACTTGGAATTACTTTTAGAATTTGCTTAACACACAGAGATAGTACACGTGGCATCGTCACCCTCAAAATGATTTGGTTAAAATGTGAAATGTGACGGCATCTTTCAGGAGTTAAGTGATGAACCTAGATCTATCTTTTCCTTCCAAACATTTCAGAAGTGACAGAAGAAATATAAAAGTAAAATATATTATCTGTTCTATTCCACCAGTGAGAAACATGGAAATATATAACATCTTACCATAAATTTTAAGGATTTTCTGGAAATATGTTAGTGTCAGACTCACTTAAAATATGATTCAGAAATGACAAATTAATGAAAAAAAACGTACCATAACACATGCTCACCATAAAATATAGGGGAAAAATAGTAACATCAAAGTAATTTGATTTTAAAAAAAGGACTTAATGGAAAAAAGCTTAAAAAAATTTTAATGAAGTTGGTATAGCTTGTTAGGAAATGATAAAAATTATAAACTATTTTGCACTACAGGCAAATTCAAGCTTTCAAAAATACATGAAGAACTGACAAAAATCAGAATAGAAGACTTCACTTATCTCTCTCATGAAATAACAGATTAAACATAATTATCAGTTGGCTCATGGGAGATTTGGTTAATAACTTTGATGATAAACCAATACAAGGTCTGCATTCCCCAAATAGAAAATTTGTATTCTTTTCAAATTTTGTAATAGAGGTGGGTCAAGGGCAAGGGGAAGGAGGACAGATTTCAGACACTGTGTGGGACTGCAAGAGGTGGGCTCCTGGTTCAGTCTCCTAGGATATGGGCTCTGCTCCCTGCTGGCTGGGCAGAAAGGACTCTCACCTCTCTGCCTCTCTGTTTCCTGATGGTGTGCCAACACATTTCCATCACATTTGTTAGCTTCAGCACGTGTACCCTCACACACACTTGCTCACTCACACACATGCATACACCTCTACACAGTAACCCCAGTTATTCTAATAGGAGGTTTGGAGTTTTTTTTTTTTTTAATCTACCTGAGTTATTCCTTCTGTGTTCACTTTGACCACCCATGTTTGCCAACATGTAAAACAGGCATTCTCTTTTAGTACTGGGATGGAACTCAGGGACTTCACACTTAGCCTTTAAAAAAAAATTTTTTTTGAGACAGGGTTTGCTAAGTTGCCCAGTTTGGGCTCAAACTTGAGATCCTCCTGCCTCAGCCTCTCAGAGTGCTGGGATTATTATGCATCACCATCCCAGTTTTGATGCTGGGCCTGGGCTGGAAGCAGCTTAGTGTATGCCTGTAAGGGCCTCTGAGGAAGGAACTTATTTTTGGTGATTTGTTTCCCAGTACTTTTTTTTTCTTCAACACAGAAAGATGTAAGGTGGAAACTCTTTCCCTGTCTGATTCCTGTCAGTGTCCTCTTTGGAAAGTGCTTCCCATTCACTGAGGGTTGAATACCTTGAAGTGAACATTCTAGGCTGTTTTAATTAACATTTAATTTATTAAAATTAAAAATCTAAAAGAACCTTATTTACAACTATAGTGATTATATATAAAACAATAACTTTTCATCTTTATTTCAAGTCCCATTAACTTATAAGTCTAACAGACTCATTCTTTAAATATTACCACCAGTTACCTATTGACCCTGTAGAACCTCAAACTCTGATCACTAACCTAATGTACAGGATTACCTCAAACTTCGTCTCAAGCCTGAAACAGAACTTTCCCAAGCACTTACATTTGTAAAGCTTAGAAACAGTGAGATGAAAAATTCTCTTAAATATTTCTAGAAGGATCTTCATATACAGCTGACCACAATGGGGAAAACTCACATTTTGCAACCTGTAATGAGGCCAGGTGTGTGTGTGTGTGTGTGTGTGTGTGTGTGTGTGAGCATGCTCACAAGTGTCTACAGCAGGTTCCAGTCATTTCTGACTGTTTCTGCACTGTTTTTACATTTCCCTGAAGCCCCAAATTTAGACATTCAACTCGGGGGGTAAATTTTTCCATTAATTGGTCATTTGAAAACTTGGAACCCTTCCTAGAGCATAGTTTTTAAATTAATATGTCATCTTTTTTTTTTTCATTACAAATCACTCTACATCTTGCCCTCTTCTTTGCCAGTGTGCAGGGGGCATCTCCCTAGTGCATATAGATCTTTCTTATTTATT
Organism: Hydrochoerus hydrochaeris; assembly: GCA_004027455.1. Lineage (NCBI taxonomy): Eukaryota > Metazoa > Chordata > Mammalia > Rodentia > Hydrochaeridae > Hydrochoerus > Hydrochoerus hydrochaeris. Next base: position 141,189 of record PVLA01001569.1, on the reverse strand, counting down.
TTTCTCATGACTAAAGGATTTATCTTTACTTGGACATTTCAGTTTACCCAGTTGTCTCCTATTGATTACAATTTTCACGACTTTTGATTCTCAGTACTATCAGTACTGTGCAGAATGGATGAACAGGCACCTTTCTGTACCACTGCTGTGGGCCATTGTGTGTCTGTGTGATGAAACAGAGTAGCCAGCAGGTTAACAGCCCTAGTAATGAGCACTTACACCCTCGCATTTCCATCCTGCATGGAACAGTCCCTCTTTCCACACCTGTATAATATACCTAATATGGGTAACACTCTTAAACACTTTTTTTGTCAATCTGCTGAGTGTAAGTTCTTTTTAATTAACAGTTCTGAATATTTTGTCAAATAATTTTATAAGCAATTTATGTTTTTCCTCATTTGTAGATTGTCAGTATATACTTTTTGCTTCTTTCTTCCTTGGGTTTATTTATTTTTAATGGAAATTCTGTGTACTGAAGATGGTAACATTTTGTCCTTTCAAATCTTTTCTATTTGCTTTTTTTTTTTGATCAAACTTGTATTCAGAATTTTTGGTCTTTTTATTTATGACCTTAGAGTTCCAGGAAAGGCTTAGAAGCTTCTTACCATTGCAGTATTTCAAAGCATTATCCTCTTTATTTTGCATTTTTTATAGGTCCATATTTTAAATTCAGCTGCAGTATGAATCTAAATTCATTATAAATTTTTCAAGTTTTAACCAAAAAAGAAAAAAGTTGACATTGTAATGAGACTAAAATAAATTTTATATGTTATTTTAGGGAAGATTTACATCTTTCCAAAATTAAGTCTTCCCTTCTAGAGATGTGGTTGTCTGGTGCTAATTGTGAGTTTCTCATATGATTTACCCATCGTTACTCAATGTACTTTTATTGCTCTTATGATTAGGAATCATCTTTTCCTTTACATTTTTTCATGGGCTACTGATGGTATAAAATAAAGCTACTGAAGTTTGGATATTTAACTCTGTTAACTTATAAAATGAATGTTTTTGAAAAAGGAAAGGTTCAATCTTAACCTGGCAGGGAAAATTTTAATGTTAACATCTTGTAAAATAGTGTAATTTTAGTTATAGAACTAATATTTGTGATTGTCTTGGTAATTACTGAAATGGTTTCTAATATGAGTCATTATTATGGCACCTTTGGATTAGCACAGATGTTCAAGTTCACCTAACAGATAATTAAGTCTGGAGGTGGTCAAGACTATCCAGGCATTCAGTGGGAAGTAATAACTTTTCCAGTTCTGTAAATATTACATTATTATTCATTTCAATGTTAAGAAGGAAAATGATGGGACATTCTCCAAAATAGACCATATATTAACCCACAAAACATTCTTAATTAAATGCAAAGGGAGTGAAATTATCCCATGCATAATATCTGATAATAGTGCACTAAAATTGGAAATCAATGGCAAAAAACCCTGCAAAATCTGCATAAGTACATGGAAATTAAACAACCTTCTGAATAACCAGTGGATTACAGATGAAATTAAGGAGGAAATAAAACAATACCTACAATACAATGAAAACGCAGATACAACATACCGTAACCTATGGGATGCAATGAAAGCAGTCCTAAGGGAAATATAGCAACAAATAGCCACATCAAGAAAATGGAACAAACACAACTAAATAACCTAATGCTACATCTCAAGCTTCCAGAAAAGGAAGAGCAAGTCAAACCCAAAGCTCATAGAAGAGAGGAAATTGTAAAGATTAGAGCAGAAATTAATGCAGTTGAAACTGAAAAAACAATACAAAGAATTAATGAATAAAGGAGCTTGTTTTTTGAGAGAATAAACAAAATTGATAAACCCCTAGCCAACCTTATCAAGAAAAAGAAAGAAAAAACTCAAATCCACACAATAACGACTGAAAAGAAGGAAATTACTACAGATCCCATGGAAATTCAAAAGCTCATGAACACCTACTTTGAAAATCTCTACTCATATAGGGTGGAAAACACAGAGGAAATGGACAGATTTCTAGGAACATATGAACTACCAAAGCTCAACCAAGAAGATATAGCAATTTTGAATAACCCAATATCAGCTACTGAAATAAAGTGATTAAAAACTTACCAACAAAGAAAAGCCCAGGTCCTGAAGGATTCACAGCTGAATTCTATAAAATTTTAGAGAAGATTTAATGCCAAAACTCCTTAAACTCTTCAATGAAGTTGAAAGAGAAGCAGTCCTCCCTAACTCATTCTTGAAGGCAAGTATCACTCTGATACAAAAACCAGAGAAAGACCCAAACAAAAAGGAGAATTATAGACCAATCTCAATGAATATTGATGCAAAGATTCTCAATAAAATATTGGCAAATAGAATGCAGCAAATCATTAAGAAGATCATACACCAAGACCAAGTAGGATTTATTCCAGGAATGGAGGGATGGTTCAACACACACAAATCAATAAATGTAATACACCACATCAACAGAGCCAAAAATAAAAGTGACATGGTCATCTCAATAGATGCAGAAAAAGCTTTTGATAAAGTCTAACACCTTTTTCTGATAAAAACCCTACAGAAACTTGGAGTAGATGGTATGTACCTCAGTCTCATAAAGGCCATCTATGACAAACTAACAGTCAACATTATACTAAATGGACAAAAACGGAAAGCTTTCACTCTAAAATCAGGAACAAGACAAGGATCTCCACTATCACCACTCCTATTCAACATAGTTCTGAGCTGGGTGTGGTGGCACACTCCTGTAATCCTAGCACTCGGGAGGCTGAGGTAGGAGGATTGTTGTGAGTTTGAGACTAGCCTGGGCTACAAAGTGAGCCCAAGGCCAGCCTGAACCACATAGCAAGACCCTGCCTAAAAAAAAAAAAAAAAAGCAGTTCTGGAAATATTAGCCAGAGCAATCAGACAAGAGGAAGAAATAAAAGGTATAAAAATAGGAAAAGAAGAAATTAAATTATCATTTTTTGCAAATGACATGATACTCTACATAAAAGACCCCAAAAACTCCATTAAAAGACTACTACAGGTAATAAACAAATTCAGCTGTGTAGCTGGATACAAAGTCAACACTCAAAAATCAATAGCATTCCTGTACACAAACAAAAAACTCACAGAGAAATTATGGAAAAAGCACCTTTCACAATAGCATCTAAAAAAATGAAATACCTAGGAATCAACCTAACCAAGAATGTAAAAGACCTATATGCTGAAGATTATACTACTATAAAAAAGGAGATTGAAGAGGATATTAAAAAAATGGAAAGATATTCCTTGCTGTTGGCTAGGAAGAACCAACATTGTGAAAATGGCCATACTCTCAAATGTTATACAGATATAATGCAATCCCAATCAAAATACCATTAACATACATTACAGATCTAGAGAAAACATTCCTAAAATTCATTTGGAAACAGAAGAAACCTAGAATAGCAAAAGCAATTCTGGGCAACAAAAGCAAGACAGGAAGAATCTCAATTCCTGACTTGAAACTATACTACAAAGCCACAATGATAAAAACAGCATGGTACTGGCAAAGAAATAGACCTGAGGATCAATGGAACAGATAAGAAGATGCAAGCACAACTACAAAGACACTCAGCCACCTGATATTTGACAAAGGGGCTAAACGTGTTCACTGGAAAAAAGATAACTCTTTACTAAATGGTGTTGGAAAAATTGGCTTTCCACATGCACAAGACTGAAAATACACCCATGCCTATCACCATGCACTAAACTAAGTCAAAATGGATCAAGGATCTAAATATTAAAACAGAAACACTAAATCTACTGGAAGAAAAATAGGTAAAAATCTTGGAGACATAGGGGTGGGGAGAGAATTCATGAATAAAATGCAAACCACACGGGAAATACTTCAAAGAATCAGCTGGGATCTCATATTCCTAAAAAGCTTTTGCGCTTCAAAAGAAATCACCAACAGAGTGAGAAGAAAACTCCCAGAATGGGAAAGAATTTTAGCCAACAATCCCTCAGACAAAGGACTTATATCCAAAACATATAAAGAACTGAAAAAATCAAGCCCCCCAAATTCAAAGACCCTCTCCAAAAATGGGCATCAGAGATGAACACATATTTCTCAGATGAAGATATACAAATGGCAAATAAATACATGAAGAAATGTTCACCATCACTGGTCATTCGAGCAATACAAATTAAAACAGCATTGAGATTTCATCTCACCCCGGAAAGAATGACTGCCATCAAGAAAACAACTGATAAATGTTGGCGAGGATTCGGGGAAAAAAGGAACATTGCTCCACTGTTGGTGGGAGTGCAGACTGGTGCAACCACTGTGGAAATCAGTATGGATAAATCAGTATGGAAGTTCCATTCAATCTAGCTATTCCCCTCCTGGGTATTTTCCCAGAAAAATTGAAAAGGTCATGTCACAGTGATATATATGCACTCATGTTCATAGCAGCACAATTTGTGATAACTAAATCTTGGAAACAACCAAAAAACCCATCAATCGCAAGAGTGGATGAAAAAAATATGGTAGTTTTACACAATAGAATACTATTCAGCTATTAAAAAGCATGATGTTGAGGCCTTTATAGTAAAAGAAGGCAACTTGAGAATATCCTGATTAGTGAAATAAGACTCACATTAGTAAATATCACATTGTCTCTCTAGTGCAAAAAATAAGAACTGACAGAAAAATGGTATCCAAAAAGTATAATAGACATAAAAGTATAATAGATATAATAGATATTGTAAAGTAAAAGGGAAGGAAAGTACTTTAAAGGATATAATGGTATGTATGGTGTGTAGGATAGATGACCATATTACTGACCTTTTGTTAGATCATTGAACAGAAGGGCTTGTACTGTCAGTGTTTGAGTGTCTAGCCACTTTTTATGCTTTGATTTTGTAACTTTAACAACTATTGTTAAGATGACAATATCTAATGTATCAACTAGAGATTTTATGATGTTAATTTTTTTTGAATTCTATATTCTACTTTTTTCTCGTTTTTTGTATTTTGTCTTTTTAAATTTTCTTTTCTTTCTCTCTTAAAATAAAATAAATTAAAAATAAAAAGAAGGAAAATTATGTTCTCCAATGTCATTCGGAAGAAGTGATATCCCAACCTCAAAAACTGAGATAAAACTGCCTGTTTTCAAAATGTTGAAAACATTTATTTGGGTTACAATTATCACAGTGGTGTTAAAAGTATTAAATTAATGAAGATTGCTTCTCTATTTGTTCAGTGAACTCACCGAATTTTCTGCTTACTGACATTTCTGTGTGTTTTGTCTTGTTTTTAAGAAAATAGATGTTACCAATAAAGCGGTTGCAGAAATTCTTTCAAAAGCCACTGAATACCTTCAGCCGAATCCAGGTAACGTGAGAAAATGTCTTGAAATACTCTGTTGCTTATTTGCCGTTGCAGACTCTAATAACCGCAGTATACTTGGCGTTTGGTTGACAGGATCTAGGCGCAAGCTCCCCTGCCATGTTTAGATGATGAAATTCAGTTTTTAAAAGCTGGGACTCCAGGAGCCCCAAGTAGTGAGATGAATCGTCACTACTCTGAATCCGCCGCCCACGTTGCCATGGCCTGTTGGCCTGAGCATCAGTTGCAGCCAGCACTAAGCAGATACCTTCTGCGAGGTGCTTCAGAAACCTGCCAAGTGTTTTGTGAATGTTTTCTTAGTTATTTCCTTCTTAAAGTTTTTTTTAACATCTCCCATCCTATTCTAAAGAGTCCAGTTCTTCCACCCTGTGTATTAATTTGAAAGAGTTTTCATGTTGCCACTTACAAGCTAAAGAAAAAAAAAGTGTGTTGAATTTGAAAAACAACAGAGAGGGTCCCCTCTTACACCAGCTTCTCCACAGCAGGTCTTTAATTTCTGCGTCCTCCCCCAGCGCGCCCCGTGTTTTCCTAGGTTTTGAATTATACGAACCAGTAGGGGGCGCCCAAGCCTTGAGCTCCATGAATTTCTCAGCATTTAAGTTTTACTACCAGTTTAACTATTTGCATGCAGTTACTGTAATTCCTTTGGTTGTAGAAATCAGTACAGACATAACCATTTTAAAATTGAGAAAGTGAAAATTGAAGAAATTTAAGTTTTGTCAAATACATCCTGGGAGGAAGGCAAGTGTAAAATTTACTATAAAATTATCTTGATGATTATGTCTTCTCTCCCCGGCTTCATCAGTGATTGGAATGATGAGATCCTTTCCCCGTGTGTCAGCCCACAAATATATAATAAGTGCCTCCCCTATGCCAGAGGCTCTCTGGGATGTGGGAATACATGGTCAGACAGAGACATCACTCCCAAAAGAGCCGCTGGTGGAATGGGGTGGGAGGGGCCCTGGCCAGCAGTGAAAGTGTCCCCTGACCAGAGGTCTCTGTTTCCTCTCGCAGAAGAAGAAGGGAGTCCTGACAGGTCTCACTCAGTGCACTGCACACCCACTCTGACAGTGGGAAACCAATTGTGTGCATGGGGCACATGTGTGTTACCATGTGTTGAATGAAGCATTTGGCCCTGGCACCTGTGGGATCCGTGTTTTGAGGCTGAGGTTGGCAGTGCCCCAAAGGCTGGCACTGACTGCCTAAAAGTCTTGCCACTCAAAGTTTGGTCTGTGGGTCAGCAGGACCAGCATCCCTGGGAAATTGCTGGAAAACACAGGATCTTGGGTTCACCCCAGACCAACTGAATCAGACTCTACCTTCACACAAGATTCCTGGCTTATTTGCACATGTGTTAAAGTTTGATGCACACTAGTGTAGAATGCATTAAAAAAAATAAGTACCTAATACCACAAGCTGATATATGACTCACTCTCTAGCCTACAGAATGAGGTTCATTGATGGTACCACAGCTGTCTCTTCTATACTGATGCTGCTTCCTGCACATTGTAGGAGCATCATTCAGTCTTTCCCAAGCACATTGACATCTTTGCCTTTCCCTGCACCTCTCTGACTTTATTTCCACAATTATATATTCTGCCTCCCTATGCAACTGGACTGTGAACTCCTTGAGGGCAGACCTGGAAATCACAGGCTCCTCTGGAATGCTGGGCACACAGTGTGTTGCACAGGCCAGAAATGAGTAGGTGCACATTGCTAAGTTAGAGGAAAGAAAAGAAGAGGTCAGGGGTTCTGTCTCCTCCTCCTCCCTCTGACTCCTTCGTGACCTTGGATATCACTTATCTGAATCAGCAGTAGGGAGCAAGTTGACAGTATTAGTGACCAGTTGGCAGCTTGGAGCATCTACGTCCTGATTCTATTCTTGGTTTACATTGGGTCCCTGTGAAAATGATCAGCCCAGGCGTCCATGTCTGACATGAGGGGGTTGGGATTTCAAGCATTCCCAGGTGGCTCCCTGTGGGTGACTTACTATACCCTGCCTGCTATTACTGAGAGAGAACATTGGCTGTCGTTTCTGTGTTCCACATGGTTATGTGACAGCAAGCCTGGCATCCACCCTGGTAAAGAATCCCACAAATCCTAAGGAAATGAAACAGGTTGCTCAGGCTCCCGCACCCTCCGGTCTCTGGTGTTTGTATAAAATGACCTCTATTTGGACAGCTGTGTTTGTTAAATGCTGTGTTCCTGACACTCCACCTGGTAACTTTAAGGAATTACAAATGACGATGTTTTTAAGCATACAGAGCTAAGCTAGGAATGCTGAACACTGTGTCGAAGATCCGAGGGCAGGTGAAGACCACGGGCTACCCGCAGACGGAAGGGCTGCTGGGAGACTGCATGCTGAAGTACGGCAAGGAGCTTGGGGAGGACTCCACCTTTGGTGAGCGCTGGGCTGCCAGGGAGGAGGGCGTGGGTTGTGCTCAGTAACTTCCATGTGACGACGTTAGAGTTTTTCTCTTAATACCAAGTAATGCATGACCATTGCAGAAGGGTTAGAAAACAGGCAAGTGAAATAAGAGAAATGGTACCACCACCCATAATCCCAGCCATCTGACAGGCCTCATTAAAATCCTTGTTGGGTATCCTCTGTATCTTTCATGGATTCTTGTATCCATATACACCTTTAAAGGTCTAAAGGGTTTTAGTATATCTCTTTTACAACCTGGTTTCTCCCACCGATTGTATCATGAACCAGGCCATTAAATAATCATCTTCTATAATATTGCTTTCAAAGCTTGTATAATATTGCACATACATAGTTTGTTCAATCATCTCAATTTATCATGTTATATGTTTTTCTTCACATAAAGTTTTTGCACAGCACTTACAATAATCATTTTCATAAGTAAATTTTTGGAAATATCTGAAATTTTGTTCTTTGCTGTTATTAGTTGAAATTTCCAGTAGTAAAATTACTGGCTCAAAAGTATTTCTAGTTTTCAGGGGTTTTTTTTTCTTTTTCAGGGTTGGGGACTGAACCCAGGACCTTTGCACTGATCTATATCCCAAGCCCCCCACTCCTTTTATTTTTGAGACAGGGTCTCACTAAGTCACTAAGTTTCCCAGACTGGGCAAGAACTCGTGATCTTCCTGCCTGCACCTCCTAGAGGGCTGGCTTTTTCTATCCTTTGAAACATGTCCCCAGTGGCTCTTCAGAAGGGCTGCTGCATTTTGACATTCCTGCCAGGAGTGTATGAGATCTGTTTCCCAGTTACTAACTTGGGGAATCATCCTTTTCATTTACTTTTAAATAACTGATAACTTAAAATATAGTGTATTGGTTTCATTTCACTTTCAGATTAGGTCAGTGAGGTAGAATCTCCCTGTGCTTGTCATCCATCGTCCTCCAAAACTATGCGTTTGTGTCCTTTCCTTGTTCCCCTTGTCCGTCTCTGAGCAGGTGAGCAGGACCCTCCCTTGTGCTTTGCCTGCCTCCCGTGCTGAGACCTTCCCCAGGTGGCGCCCCCTCCTCACCTCCCTTCATAGAGAAAAGTCTTAGTTTTTAGTGGCTCTCGTTAATCTTCCTTTCTGCTTTCTGATTTGGCATCTGTAGAAAATCTTTTCCATCCCAGCCTTCTGAGAACTGTGTAGATGTTTATTTCTCCTTTATTTTGATACGTACATTAACTTCTCTGTTTAAATGTCCCAGCTCCTGAGTTTATTGGCAAAACTGTGTAGCACAGTTCTATTTTCTAGTAAACAAAATCCCAAGTGGGCCCAGTACTTTACTAAAGCCCAATGTCCCCTATGATTTTGAGATGATCCTTTAATTATACAATACTTTTTTTATTTTTTAAAGTTTATTTCCATTCTTTCTCTTGTTTTTCCATATTTTGATCCAATGTCATGCTGTTTTAGGTGTTGTAGTTTTAAAGTGTCTTAAAAATATATTTTACTAAAATTGCCTCTAATTTAAATGCAAAAATTACACGGTATATTTAACATTTTAATTTTTCCAGATGACCTTTAAGTCATTTTAACCTCCTCCCTCTTTAAAAAAAAGAAATTCATCATATTTTGATTGATATTTATTTAAATGAATGAACTAAATTGAGGGTGAATTGAATTTAGTATATTCAGTCTTCCAGGAGAACTTGGTATTGCTGCTATTCATGTAGTGCTAATGAAGCAGGATATAGAAATTGAGAAATCGATCATTTGGCCATAGGAAATTGGGGGAAAAATCTTTTGAAAACTTACAAAGCATCTGCAGTGTTAAAACCTTAATTAATTAGTGACAGTAGGGAACAATATCCTCTGGCACTGTATAATGTGGAGTTTGTTTTATACCTACTTTTCTACATGAAGGTACTTCACAGAGGAAACAGGTGGTCACCAGGCAGGGTCCGGGAGCCAAGGGAACATCCCTGCAGTGCACCTGGCCAGGTGGTGGATGCAACAGCCAGACAGTTGGGTAGCTTCCAGGTGCCCGTCTTCTTACAGGAGCTTGGTGGGGAACTGATGTCAGAGGCGTTGGGGACTGATGTCTGTTTCCTGTCCCAAGTGAGACTGTGCCCTGAGATGCTTCCCTGTTTTCCATGTGAATAAGTTGTCTGTGTCCTGTTCTGGTCATGAAAGGTTAGGCTTGAGCTGAGGTTTTAAGCCTAGGCATTGAGAGATCATTGTTTTACAAAACCGATTTGTAAAATCCAAATAAAAGAAAAGCAGTTCAGTCTAATACAGTATCTCCTGGGGCATCTTCTAGAGGATCCATCTTCTAGGAACCCTCATTGTGTCCAGAGTCTGTTTGCAGAAATCCTGCCCATTACTACAGATGAACTGGACAGCACACTGGGATAACCCAGCCCATCCTGCCTGTCACTGCCCAGGCCCAGGAGGGCTGACCTGGTCACTGGAGGAACCTGCTGAGAGTCCCCTTGGATGACAGCAGAGAGCCCCCCAGGAACCCTAGAGCCAACCTCAGGGGTGCAGAGCTGACCCCTAGAAGACCCCACAGCCAGAGGCTGAGATGAGACTTTGTTTATTTCTATTGTGATAGCTTTGTGTTCGCGCTTAATGTCTGGTGAATGAATCCTTTTATTGTTTACAAAGAGAGATTTTACTTCCCAGTTTCTAAGGAGCCCTTGGTGTCAGTTTGCTGAAGCACTGTTTTAAAAGGAGTTTGACCGCCACCTGGCGACCAGAGTGGTGAGTGCTTCCGTTTGATGTGTGTTCCATTTCAGGCGGAGGTAAAGTGCTGCAGATAAGAAGGGAAGATGTAGAAAAATAGAAACATGTTTTGTTTTTTTCCTACTTTTTTTTAGTGAAGACCCAAAGATGCTGAAGTGAGGGAATTGTCCTACCATCAGGCACAAAGTTCTGAGAATTGATTAAATACGTATTACAGTTAACTCAGAGCGTTCTTCTGTTGTTTGTTTGTTTGTTTGCATTTTCTGTTACAGGCAATGCGTTAATTGAGGTTGGCGAATCCTTGAAACTGATGGCCGAGGTGAAAGACTCTCTTGATATTAATGTAAAGCAAACCTTTATTGATCCACTTCAGTTACTCCAGGATAAAGATTTAAAAGAGATTGGGGTAAGTCTTCCAGGCTACAAACAAACCTGTTCCTGCTTAAAAGGATGCTCATGTTTAAAATCCTTAGCAGGTTTCTGCGGGGACTCAGAGAAGGTATTGTCTGACTGTGGGTGATGACAGCTCAGTTCTGCTTTCCTGGGCTGATGGGGAAAGAGTAGCCAGGTCAGTGTGGAGATGGGATGGGAATGCAGAGCTTTAAACTGTGTCTCACTGGAGCCAGCTGGGAGCCTGGCTAGCAGTCCATATTTTTGCAGCCGTTTCTCACATAACGAAATGGTTCCATAGCTGCAGTACAATTTTGATTACAATAATTGTATGTGTTTGTTGCATTTTTTGACACATTGCAGTGATGGCTTTTATGTTCCTTTACTTCTCAAGGAAATCAGTGTCCAGGAGTTGAAGGTTTTTATCTGGAAGGCTGGTAAGAATGGCTGTCCAGAACATACGTGGGGCCTTCTGGGTCCCTGCAGGGAACTGCCTGCTACCTGCTTGGTGGCATTTTGATAGATGTGAAAAGCAACCCCAGGATGTCCACCCCCATCTCTCTCGGGGTCCAGGTGGCCTCTTTTGGGGCTTCCCAGAAGATCTTTCTCTCAGTGCCTTCAGGTCTGACTCGACTGCAATGCAGGGCAACCCCAGTCACGAGTGGAGTGGGTGTCCTGATTTTCTCTCTTTAGTTTTAACGATTCTTAAAGTGTGGACTTTGCCTCATTCACTAGAAATGTGTGTGCTTCCACCCCAGCCCAGACTCCAGAATGAAGCCAGCAGTCTGTGCTTAATGAACATGACTTGGGTGCTCACCCCTCTTCCAGCCCATTCTTTCCAGAGATACTGCCTGGGAGATGTGAACCCCAGAGGTTCACAGGGGTTCACATGACAGGAACAATGAGGAAGGGAGCCAGGCAGGCACTGTGGCAGCTCTGCAGACAGGGCTGGGGAGGGACCTGATGGATGTCAGCTCATTGGTTCTTCACTAGGTCCTTCATTCATTCGCCCAGCAGCTGTCACTCATGGATCCACTGTACCCTGCCACCAGTGTGGGCATGGCCAGTGTTGCTATATAAGCACTGGTGTGTGCCCTTATGGGGCAGAGAGACAGCCACCAGCTACAGAATGCAGTGATAGGTGTTGTTGGAGAGACAGACCCAGGAAGAGCAAGCCTGGCCACCTCTCTCAGCCTGGCGGGGTCTGCAAAGGCCTTGGAAGAGGAGCAGCTGGACAGGATCACTCTGGCAGGCAGCTCACCCAGCAAGCTCTGGCCAGGGGACAGAGCTGGAGATCTGTCCTGTGTGTGCGAGGTGTGGCCAGGGCCCAGGGTGCTGGGGGTGGGTGGCAATGGAAGAGGGAGAGCTGAGTATCCCTGAGAACCCTGGGTGCCTGCTTCAGATTTACAGATTTTATACTGAAAGCAAAAGATGTGACATGGGGCCAGGGAGTTTGGATGAAAAACAAAAACAGAATGGAGTGCGGTGGCAGATGCCTGTTATCCTAGCACCCTGGGAGGCTGAGGCAGGAGGATTATAAATTTGAGAACAGCCTGGGCAACTTAGCAACTAAAAAGATGGTTTTATGAACAAGCAAGCAGGGCTGGGGCTATAGCTCAGCAGCACAAATACCTGCCTGGCAGGCACGAAGTCATGCGTTCAGTCTCAGGTACCAGACAAACAAACAAACAAACCACCAAAAATAAAATTAAAAAAAAAAGCAAGCAAACAAAAACAAAAAGGTAGAGAATGTAGCCCTGGGTGAAAGGCCCGGGTTCCATCCCTGACACTGAAAAAAAGCAAGCTGCTTTCCGGGAACTCCTACAACAACCCGTTGCACACCTGGACACCTCAGCCCAGCTTCCCCTTTCTCTGTCTGCTCCTCTTGGACAGCAGTGCCCACCTCCACCTTGCTCTTCTCCTCACATGGCCAGAGCTGTCACAGGAGACTGAATCCCAGGGCTGATCTGGAGTGACAGCCCCACAGGATGCCACACCTCTGTCCTTGCTCCTTTGTGCCTCCTCCACCCCTGAGCTGTCTGCAGCTCCCCGGGGGCCACATTGGCTCGGTCCTCTCTCTGGATTCCCCTGGGACTCAGCCAGGGCTCCTTCTGCACCCAACCACCGGCAACTTGCTTGTCTTTTTCTCTGGCTGCGTGGTGGGGACCATGATGGTTTTGCTGTTAGAACTACATGCCTGCCACATGCTGTGCTCCCCATTCTGACTGATTGGGTGAACCCTTAGAGGAGATGGCATCTGGGTGGCAGACCTGTCCACCACCCACAGGCAGCACATTTCCGTCCTCCTTGAGCTGCTGTTCAAGCCCGTAGGGACTTACACTGTAAGTGTAAGCAGTGTGTAGAAGACACTCAGTCTTCGGTCTTGCAGGTCATTCTGCAGCAGGATCATTGCCTAAGTGGCTTCTTGTTACTCAGCTGGTGTTTGAAGTAGACACTGAACAAGTCAAACTTAAACACACGGAGCCAGAACCTCAGATTCAGGAGGCCTGAATCCTGTCCCACCTGCTCTGTGTATCGCAGAAGTCTTGGGCGGTGCACACTGCTGGCTCGCCAGCTGCAGCGGGCTTCACGATTTGCCCAGAGTGACCAATCACTTGACTTCTTCCATTCCTGTCGGTCACCTCTCCGCACAGAAGCCAGAGCCATGCTTCTCACCCGAATGAACAGCACAGGTTATCCGCATGTCTTGGGCACTCAGTTTTCACATACATTTATGTATCAAATGTCCATTTTCCAAGACTTATGGTCATGTCTTGAGAAGCCCCTTTCTTGCCCTATGCAGTTATCTGCTATGCATGGTTTCTGACATGGGATCATCTATTTGAATTCACAGCATGATGGGGAACTCACTACCACACCAAGCAATCCTTTCCCTGAATGGACAACTCTGTTACCATTATTATTTCTTGTTCAAGGAATTATAATGTCACTTAGAAATCTCTCTATTGCTGGGGCTGCCTGTGATTTTGGCCTCTGTGTTTATCTCTTTGTGTTCAATGATGGAATTTTATATAATTTATTCTATAATTGTTTGGGAACTTTAAGGAAGATTCATAAATACCCTGCACTCATGAACATACACACTAGAAATCTATTTTTAGGCTCTCGGCAAAGAGTTGAAAGTAGTACCAAAAGTGTCCCCAGATGTCAATGGAGCTGAAGTGAAGGGAGCTTATAAAGAACACTGGAAGCTGGTGTCTGAACATTTCTTTCTTTCTTTCTTTCTTTCTTTCTTTCTTTCTTTCTTTCTTTCTTTCTTTCAGTCTATCTTGGGGATTGAACCCAGGGCCTTTGTACTGAGCTACATCTCCAGGCCTTTTTAGTTTTTATTTTGAGGCAGGGTCTCACTAAGTCAATGAGTTGCCCAAGTTGGGCTATATTCTACAATCCACCTGCCTCAGCCTCCCAGTGCTGGGATTATAGACATGGGCCACCACACATAGCCCAATATGTTAATTTATGTTAACTTTAACATCGATTTTGTCAGCTTAAGGAGAAAAAGTCCAGCGTCTGTCACAGTCGTGTTAGTAACTGTACCATGGCACTTACCGACCCATAGTAGGGCAGCTGCGAGTTTTTTCAGGGCAGGGCTTCTGCAACTTTAATGGGCACAAAAATCTCTTTGAAACACTAAATTCAGTGGGTCTGGCTTGGATCCCACTATTTATCTTTTTTATTTTATTTTTTTAGTACTGGGAGTTGAACCCCCAAACTTTTTTACTGAGCTACATTCCCAGCACCCCAATTCCTATATCTTTTATTTTTGTGTACCAGGAATTGAACTTAGGACCTCACATTTGCCAGACATGTGCAGTGCCACTGAGCTCTGTCCCTGGCCCTTGGAATTTATTTATTTATTTTTAGACTGGATTGTGTTAACTTGTTTAATTGTGCTAGACTTGAGCTTGCAATTGCCCTGCCTCAGTATCCCAGAGTTGTTGGGGTTACAGGCGTGCGCTATTGTGCCTGGCTGTGAATCCTCTATCCTGTGTCCCACACGGGCCCTGGTTCACTCTGCCAGCTGCTGTCCTTGATCTGTCTCCTCTGCAATGCTCTCATGTAGTTGCCATGGACAGTTGACTGCTGAGGGGGCTGAGATGCCCAGTCTCAGATACATGGTGATCACTTCCTTCCTCAGGCATTTACTTGGAGAAGAGGGGACAGCTGCTCACAGAACAAAGACTGTTTTGTGCCCTGCTGTGAATGTGTCCTTCTCTGATGTCTTCCTTCCTCTTTTAGCACCACCTGAAAAAGCTGGAGGGCCGCCGCCTGGATTATGATTATAAAAAGAAGCGAGTAGGTAAGATTCCAGACGAAGAAGTCAGACAAGCGGTAGAAAAGTTTGAAGAGTCAAAGGAGTTGGCTGAAAGAAGCATGTTTAATTTTTTAGAAAATGATGTAAGTATTTACACCCAACAGGAGACCTCAATGTGAATGAATGTGATCAGTATGTTGAGAAGCTCTAAAGCTGTGGTTGTAATGGAAGTTTCCAGAATGTTCTGGAATTGTGTGTCTCAGAGGTGGCTTCAGACATCCAGCATCTTAATTCTTGAGAGGATTATTTCAGAGATGTTTCCAGTGAGGCCAGGTTGCTGGCTCATCTCAAGACTGTAGGGTGGTTTAGCTTTTGTGTTGGAGGCTGCCCGGTGCATTTGTGGTTTCACAGGGGATGGAAAGCTCAGGCCCTGAGGCAAGTTGCATTTGGCTAAGATTCAGCATTGCTTGTGAGGCAGACTTTTGAGGGACAGGGTCTCTCTCAGCCCAGCGCTCCGTGGCCTTTATCACCTGAGTGATTGAACATGTGGCAAACAGAAGTGACCTGCATCTTCCGTAGCGGTTTTTGTGAACTTGGAGACTGTGAAAGTCGTGGGTTGGAGTCCCCGGAAATATCGACAGTCTCTTGAACTGTGAGTCTAGCCAGCAGCTTTGATTTGCTTTGTCCGTATGAAGTGAAATGAAGTGGAACTAAAGGGGAAGGGTGTGCCCCGATTGCGGGCCTCCCTTCTTTCTTTAGCGGTGAGGACTCGCTTGGTGTTCTTCTGCCTGAGTGGGACAGGCCTCAGCCACCAGCCCCATCTTCCTTCCTCAGACTCAGTGCGGCCTCACTGATGCAAGGTGTAATCTCAGCCAGAATTTGTCTTGGGGCTTTTTATTAAACTTTCCCACCTGTGCAGGCAATTTAACGATTGTATTTATCCTCAAACACATGGAAAACTTAGAATAGTTTATTAAGAAATACACCATGGCCTTCTTTCTTTTGAGTCAAGTCAAAATATACTGAGCACCTTTTATTCCATGGTGACACATGAGAGAATTGTGTCCACTAAGGAGCGTTCCACAGTCGTGGAGAACTGACTCTCCCCACTGGAGAAGCCAGTCTGAAATTTCTCATGCCCTTGAAGCCACTGAGGACTGGTAAGCTCACTCTATTGTGTTTGTCCTTTAACAATTAAAAAAATAAATATTTTATGGGAAATGGGAGGAAGAGTAAAAAGGTTGCTCTCTTTTTGTTTTTTCTCAAATATATAAATTTCCTCTTGGAATTTTCCCCAAGTGATGGGTATTTTTATTTCTGATTGCCATACTTAATTTGCTTGAAGGTTTTGGGAAATGTTTTTGCAGTGGCTTTAGATGCCCTTTAAGGGCTGTAGCAGGTATTGCTGCCCACCCAGGCCTATTAGCAGTGAATTGAAATACTGGTATGGCTTCTTGGGGTGGCAGCAAGGAGACTTGAAAGGGACTGCTGTGTCCTTTGCATGTCCAGGGGTCTGACAGGCTCTGGACAGGGACAGAACATCTCCATTCACCTACTTGCACCTGGCTTGCTGATGCCAGTGGTGCATGGTACTTGGTGTTCAACCTGCAGCTGGGATTGACTGGGGAGGACAAAGTCCACCCCTTGGGGGTGGACCCATGCCTTCAGCCCTGTCTTTAGCCTGTTCCCCATAACCAGGCCGGGGCTGGGTTCTGCAGCCCTGGGACTCTGCTCCCTCTGCACCCACACCTCATGCGCAGGCTTTGCCATGTATTCTCACAGCCGTGTCTGCTCCTTTCCCAGAAGAAGGATGCAATGGCCAGATTTCCTATCAGGAAATGATGATGGCACCCAGTAATGGTGACTGGGACCTGTGTGACTCCCTGTGTGAACACAGGAGATCCACAAGTCCATGGTGCTGGTCCTCCCACCTGGCAGGGCCCCGCTGGAGGCAGGTACACACAGCATCAGGGAGGCCTTAGGAGGAGTGTGGTGGCATTGGTGCTTCCTCTAGACACTTGGATGGTGCCTATGTTATGGACTAGAGATTTGGGGATGTCAGTTGCATCAGTATTTACTATTGCAGGTTCTGAGTAACTGAGCAATCAATGCTGAAGCCAAGGTAGAATCAAGGGGTGGATCTTACCTGCTAAGAATACCCATTACTTGGAAAATGGAGACCTAGTCACCTTTGCTGGAGGATGGGGCATGGGCCCCAAGTCCTTGCACTCCCAGTGGATGGGAGCAGCCCCAGTGCAGAGCTGACTTGACTCACCCACCCAGACATAGCCTGCCATGCTAACCAGGTGCACAACCCCCATAGTGCCCTGGATGCTCAGGGCGTTACTGAGAGGGGTCACCATCTTCCTACTCAGGGACAGTCCCGTCTCATCCACAGAAAGCATGAAGGCTACTGGAAGAGAACTTAGGAGGGTGAAGGAAGAGGCAGCAGAGTGGAGGGGAACTGGTGGGGAGGTGTATTTGGTGGTACCTGCCCGTATCCAACTGGCACCAGCAACTCAAAGGCCAGATCTCACTCCCTAGGGGGCAGCTGCACCTCCTCCAGTGCTCAAGTCCTGCAGTCCTGACTACGACACAGTAACAGCTTCACCTGGGAATGCCTGGAAGCATTATTTGCCATAGCTTTACATGATTAGGGAAGAGCCCTGACCACTATCAACAGACAAGGTCTTTCTAGGATCTCCCAGTGCGGTTATATAATGCTTTCCTGGGTTTCTCTGGTGAACAGGTCATTGGGAGGGGTTTCCATGGTGCGATTGCTCCTCTGTCTTCACATCTGCATTCTCACAGCTGAGAAGCAGGGAGCTGGCAAGGGCCCCGTGCCAGCACCCTGCCAAAGGACAGGCTCCCCAGACACACTTGAGGAAGGGCAGCAGGAGCGAGGCTTCATGAAGAATGTGCAGTGAGCTCTCCTGGGCTTAGGTCTAGACCTTGCGAGCACCACAGGGGGAGAGAGAGAGATATGTGGGACAGAAATCCAGATGCACGCATGACCTCACAACCACTTCACAAAGAACACAGAGCCACAGCCAGGACCCTCCTGCCTTCCCTGTGGCGTCCAGTTGCCCTGGCCATCATGGCCAATGGGGGATGCAGCCTCTAGTCTCTCTCACCTGTTAGAGAGAGCACTTTACCTGTGGCGTGGAAAGAAAGGGATAATACAGATATCTGAAGTGTTTGGGCCAGTATTCCTAAGCAGAATCTCCACCTATTTTCAGGAGAATTGGGAATGGGAGAGTGGGGATGAATGTCCATTGGCCCCACACTGCAGGCTTTGTGTATGATGACAGTAAAGCTGGATTGGAGGCCTGAGCTTCATTTCACTTCTTGTTTGAGACTAAGGAGCTTCATTATTCTATAGGCAGTGGAGCAAGCTGGGGGTGTTTGGTCCTGTGGCCTTCTGGGACCCCTTAGGACCAAGTTCAGGACTGACTGCTGTGTGCTAGGGTAGTTGTGCCATTGGAGAAGGGCTCTGTGTCCCCACATCTGACTCTGAGGTGGGGCCACAAGAGTCAGCAGGTGTGTTCTGAGCCTTCACCACCATTTCTTGGGGACAGTGAATCACCTGTCTTTTCAGAGAAGTTTATTCTCTATGACTTGGCATTATCAAATGTAGGTTTTTGACCTTAGCAGGAACCAGAGATATTGCAGAGAAGATGAACTTCAGCCAGCAGGACCAGACCCCTGCAGTGTCTATCAGCTTTGTTGGTACACACAGGTCTACCACCCAAGGGTTCCTAAGTCCAGTGGAATTCTATATTCCTGAGTTCTGCCATTGATCTAGAGTAATGTTTTCCCAAATTGAGACAACAGGCTATTGGTGTGTATTACATTAATAATGCCTCTGTGGTCAAATAGACTTGGGAAGTCCTAGAAGTTTTCAGCTAAACAAAACTAAGCCACATTTCTTTATCACTTTTCAGAGTCTCTACAAATGATAATATGAGACATTAAGCTTTGAGGAACCACTGAGAGAGGGTGCAGTTGGCAGTTTCATTGAACCACAGAACTGCTTGATGTTGTGATGATTGACATTTCAGGGGGCCAGTGAGGGGGATTAAGGTACCTCAGGGAGTACAGGGCTAGCAGAAGCATGCCCAGCCAAGAATAAGAGACCTAAATTCTGTTTCTGGTTTTGCTTTTGCTTAGTTTTGCATCCCGAGGAAAGACAAGTACCAGGCAAATGGGAAACTGCATTGGAGGAAAAATTTTAATGTATGAAGTCAATAATGAAAGCATAAGGATTATTATCCATGTTGTTAATTTAATTGTTTATTCAACGTTTTTATCAGAAATTCTGAATAAAGATTTCTTTACCCATTGGGAAAAGACATCTTGATAACCAGATTACAAAATTCATGGAAAAATTTCCCTCAGGCTCTCTGAGAAATCCAAAAAGAGCAGAGGTCTTTGATATAATGAAGCAGCAAGGAATTGGATTATCTCAACCTAATTGAAGGTGGTCTGCAATGGAAATGTGTCCTTTCAGATGTGAAACTGCATGGCACATTATGGATTGCAGGCATCTCAGAAATGTGTCAGTCCCTGCACAGTTCTTTCTGTGTCATTACCATGGCCTTCAGGATGTACCTCTGTTCCTTCCTGGGCTACTAACCACACTAAGGAGGTGTCACAGCCCCACTTCTCAGCCACTCCAGATTCCATGGCTCTTTTGCAGAGAACTGACCTGGAAAGACCTTTCTGGTGGCTGCCTTCCTTTGAACCCTTCCTTTGGGGACAGCCAGAACATTTGCAGTTGGTCTGTCAGGCCACAATGATGGCTCAAATTTTACTCTGGTGCGCTTGGGGCTTCCACAGCTCCTGGGAACTTCTGGCACCCTTTATCCATGAGTATGGACCCCTGTGATTGGCCTCCATCCCTAGGGCCAAGACCTACCAGTTTCCTTGTATACTAGTAGTCACCCATAGGTTTGCAGCTAATGAGGACTTACTGAGTTAAATGTATCCAGAGTTAAGTGCAGGTGACACACAAGCTGTTACGCCATCCACTTGGTCATCCTTTTGTACAAGGGAAAAGAGTGAAGAGCCTCAGGGTAGGGCTGAGGCAGCAGTGAAATCCCCAGACCTAGCCACAGTGGCCTTATTACCCAACACATTCAGTGCCTGAGTCACAAGGTGACAGGATGTCCAGCACCAGCCTGTCATTATGTTGTCCTGGACTTAGAACAGGCCAAGGTGACTTTGTATTCATTTGCTGTGGTTCCTGTGACAAGTAGTCACAAACGGCATGGCTTAAAGCAACCCAAATTTATCGCAGTTTGGAGGTAAGAAATCCTAAAGTCAGGAAACAGGCAGTGAGTGGTGCCTTCTTTGTGGAAACTCTGAAGGAGTCTGATTCTTTGCCTTTTCTGCCCCTAGAGGCCACTTAGGCTTCATGGCTACTGAGCTTGTTTCTCAGCTCCCTGCACCTTCAGAGCTAATAGCAAGGCCTCCTGAAACCTGCCGCTCTGACCTTTGTTCCTGCTGTCACATCTTCTGCTCTGACTCTGAGCTTCCTGTCTCCCCCTTAAAGGACCCTTGGATTATGTTGGGCCACCAAGATACACTTCACATCTCGAGAGATACTTAATGGAATGGGATCTGCAAAGTCTCCTTTGCTCTGCATAACAACATGTCACCGGGTTGGAGGAATCAAGACTTGGACATTGTGGCAGTGTACTGCCCACCACAAGCTCCTTCTGGTCCTTCTGGTTTCACAGCTCTCCCAGGCCCCTTTCCTGGCCTCAGGCTAGGCATCTGTCAGCCGCATCACCTGGGCTTTGTGGTCCTCTGGTTTTCTGGGTTGTTGTGTGCCCTGTGGGTCTCTCCTTTTGCACATCTCAGCGGCTGCTGGTGCACCTCACTTCCAGAGATGGGAGGGAGGTAATGCTCTGGTGTCTGTCCTCTTTAGGTGTCATAAGAATTTTCCATAGTTGGTGTTCATAGTTTCTCTGAGGTGGCACTAGTGGAAGCAGCAGCCCAGCTCTGCCTCTGCTCCAGGTGGAATTTCTTCTCACCTTTTGTGGCAACACAGCTTTCCAAGTTAAGTGGTATGGCCAGTGGGAGAAACGTCTCAGCTACCGGACAGGTTTTGGTGCCTACAAAGCCTGGCTTTGTTGCTTTGCCTTGGTTCTTCCTGTGCAGGTATTTGGTTCATTGTGGCTTTGGAAGCAGAAGTTTCCTGTGCTGTTCCCAAGCACACAGCTTGATGCTCATGAACCACAGTGTCTCATTTCCTGGCCGTGGGAGGAAGACAAGGTGACTCCAGGACTTATGCAGTGTACCTGCTATGTGCAGACATTGTGTACCTCTGCTGATGTCCCCCAGGATTTAAGGGGCTTTGGGATCTATTGGATGCCCAAAGCCACTACCAAATTCAGAGTTCCAGAAGCATTTCTAGTCCTGTATTCGTGTGTCCAGACACATCATAGAGAAAAGCTACTGATCTCCAGCCCCTCCAGCGCTGCATAGATTTCAAGGAATATTCATTTAGCTATCTCTCATTGTTCCTTTAAAAAATCTTAAAAACCCAAGTATACATCACAGGGGGGCGTAAAATAGGACACATTAATTTTACTAAAGATAGAGAGGTGTGGCACAGATTTTACCAACTCTGGCCTAAATTGTTAAGAAGAAATTATGGTGAATCTTCTGTGATCATGTTAGGCCATGACACCAGACTTATTTAAAAGTATGTGTGAAAACCAAAGAGGTGAAGTTTAAGATATCCTTGGGTTTTTATAGGGGCTGGGCTGTCTTTGTTTTGTTTATTGGGTTTGAAAAAATTTAAGGCCAGCTTTCTTGCTTTTCCAGCTGCCGGGCATGGTAAAGGAAATGTAACAGGATAGGTTTCCCTGTTCACATGCTAATCACAATTTGGCACAAGCAGCAGTCCATGTATATCTTAAGTGCACACTGAGCCCATGTCTAAAATAGTATGAGTGGGTAAGGAAAATTAGAGAACAGGCAACTAACGAATGGTTTGCAACAGCACATGGAAACCGCCTGGATCTCTCAAGGCAAGCAAGGCCATGGCTGTGATGTGGGATGCGAATGTCTGAATGAATACCCGACAGATTTGATTCGTCATTTTTTGTGCCTCGATCTTGTAACCTGAACAACTAGTTCTAAGATAACAGTATGCAATATATTAATGAATGTTAATTTCCTACTATTGTTTTTGAAATTCTGTATCATTTCTATTCTTTTTTTTTTTTTCTGTTTTGCTTAAAAAAAAAGTGATGTAAGGATATGATGCAAAGGCTTTGCAGAAGTCTAGGAAGAGTGATTTTGATTTGTGTCTTTGTCCAGATCTGGAGTTCCTGGGATTCAGGCTAGAGGGTCATGAAGTCCTCTGGGGCTTGTGTTGGTGGCTTCTAGAAGTAGGCTTAATTAATCTTATTGCCTAGATAGTTCCTCAGCCAGGTGAGTGCACGGGAGCCCTCAGGTCTTCTCAAAGGTTACTCTTCCTCAAATCGTGCACCTCTAGGCTTTCTTCTTACGCAACACAGCCCTCTTATTTAGATCTAAAAACTTCCACTATAAATTGGCAACTCATTTCCTGGATGTGCCGATTTGTGGGAAAGAGAAATGTCAGTCTTTTCATTCCTTTCTGCTGTCTGTTTCAGGGAAAATATTTTGCTCTGGTAGCAACAAAAACCTGGAGGGTGGGGGCAGGAGCTGGCAGTTCTTTGCCCTGGAGCATGGAGTACCCTGTACCCCTTTCTTAATTTAGTTTCTCAACTTCTTTACCTAGATAGTACCCCAAGAAGCATTTTGCTAAGTGAGCTCATTTAGTAAACACTGGCTTCACTTGTCTCAGGAAAGGACTGCTTCCTCCATTTCCAGGTCCACGAGCTGGGAAGCCTAATAGTCCCCAAGGATATCATCGCTTGATTGGCAAAGGAGACATTTTGTAGGGTTATATCTGACTCATGATCACATATATAAATTGGAAAGTGTTTTTCCAGCATCTTCAGCTCTGTGCCAGGACCTGTATGGTTATTGTGCAGTGACTTAGTGACTTAGACCGAAGTCACTGAGACTGAGTGACTTAGACCAGAGTGAGGCAGATGTGGGCTCCGGGCAGGCTGGGCCCTTGTTGCTGCTCCCCTGTCTCTGGCCCTTGCATATGCTCTGGCTTCTGTGGAGTCATTGTGTCCTTCTGCTGCAGGTAGAGCAAGTCAGCCAGTTGGCTGTGTTTGTGGAAGCTGCACTAGACTATCACAAACAGACCACAGAGATCCTGCAGGATCTACAACGCAAGCTGCAGATGCGGTAAGGGTCTTCTGCTCCCTGCCAGCCATGGGCCACAGAGCTCACAGCAATTGAGACCTCTCCCCCAGCTCTGGCTCCCCAACTTCCCTTTTCTCCACCCCCTTCTACTTTGTGTAGCTGGCTGTCATGGTTGGATGTGGGATGATTCTAGGATGGGGATGGATCTCTGGCAGCTTTTCTCCTATTTCTTTTCCTGAAAGCCCCTTTGCTGTGACCTGTACTTAGAACAGCCAGACAGAGGGGCCACCCTCCTCACAGGTCCTCTCCTGAGCTGTCCCAGCTTTGCTACTGAGAGTTCAGCTCTCTGTTCACAAGCCAAGGTGGTGGCATAGCCCCCTCCCCAGCATCCAGGGGCATGGAGAAGACTGAGATGATACTCAGAAATGTGTAAATATGTATAAAAAGATGAATTTCCACTTCACCAATAAAAGTATCAGGTTGTGTTCAGAATGACGCTAGGAGACACTGAATGAGCCCATCAAAGAATGTTGCTATATGCCCTATGACTTTCATGGTCAGTGTATTCTGTATTTTTCATAAAATTAGTAATATTATGTATAGTGTTGCTGTGCAACACTATTAATTAAAATATCTATCTTGCCTGAGTTTTGAAGCAAACTTTTTAACGGAAAATTGTTTTATACTGTATTGTAGTAATGAATATTTTTGGAGAGATTTCACTTATGTCAGTGCTGTAATAATAAAGGAAGACAAAAATAGGTGTCCATTTTCTGGAACATCTACTTCTGGCTCTCAAAGGAGCTGTTTCCCTAACTCTCTCTAGAAGAGGGAAGAGAAGGCAGGAGAAAGTGGCTGGCATTGTTGTGCCTCAGGAACATTATGAGGGCAGATTCCATAGTTTTCTTCAAGATGAATTTTGACGAGGTTCTCAGCTAGGTACTCTGAAGACTGCATTTGAGATATCACCTCTATCACTCTGGGCTACTCAGGAATCAGTGTGTAAGAAGTCGCTTGTAACCTACATTACCTGTGTGCTCATCAGCACGAAGTGGATGTGTTTTGCAAGCTTTGCTGTCTTTGGCCGGTGTCTGACCTGGCTTCTGATGTTACAGGATATCAGCTGCATCCAGTCTCCCCAGACGGGAATTCAAGCCCCGGCCAGTGAAGAGGAGTCCTAGTGAGCTCAATGGGGTTTCCACCTCTACAGCAAAGACAACAGGTGAGCTAACTGTCCTGGGTGCACCTGGACTGCCTCAGGTGGCTCTGCTGGGGACATACATTCCCTGCTTGCTGCTGGGCCTTTCTTGGATTGCTTTCTTTGATTGTTTTGTGAAATCTGTCTTTTTCCTTCAGCAGAGCACCCCCTTTTTCCTGTTTCCTAGTTTTAGGCACTTATATCAGACTTTGAAAACTAGAACCAGAAAGAAGGCCATCACTTTACTGATGCCTTCTAAGGTGGCAGTTTGGTAGATATATTGTTGCTACATTATTTTTTATGTTTAAATTGTTAATACTTTCAAAATATTTTATTAATTTTTAAAAGGTTTAGTATTCGTTGAGCACTTGCTGTATGCTGGTCACCATTGTAAGTGCTGTATTACCAATTTAGAATGACAAATGACATATTCTTGAGTCAAATAATCAAAGTGAGAAAAGCTTCAAATGCTGTAAATTGTCCTATAGTCTCCAGTGATCACCCTTTTCTCTAGTCTTCTCCCTAGAGATAGCCACTGTCCACCATTTGGCATAAATACCATCATCTCTTCATGTGTGCATATACATGTGTGCTGTATACCATACATCAGCACATAATTGCAAGTTTTTTCTGTTTTGTAAATGTAAGATGATCCTAGGCATAATATTCTGCATTTTTCTATTTAAAATGTACTGTTTCGCAGTATTGTGTCTATGTCATGCATACAGATCCAACCCACTATTTTAACAGCTTCATGGTTTTTCATTATTGATGCTACAACCCTATTCATTGACATGGAGCTTGTGTTTGGGTTTTTGTGGCAATGATTGTCTTTTATCTGCCTCCATATACTGATGAGCAATTCTTTCTAGGAAATTAAATTGCTTGGTTAGAATGCCTGCACATTTTAAATGATATGACAGTAGACATTACCAGTGACCAGCTTGGTGGCTGACTACTGTTAGTGTATGATGATCTGCTATCCCGCACCTGTGCCATCAGATTTCAGTGTTGCTAAGCACTTACAGTAAAAAGTGGCATGCAGTCTTAAAGTGTTTCCATAAATAGTCGTGCAACAAAACCTTTTTATATGTTTTAATTTGCCATTTGTATTTTTATGTGTGAATTGTGCCATTTATTCATTTCTTTTTAGCTATGATAATTTGCTTGTCCTATTGATGCATAGGAATTATTTACATACAGGAATATTAATAGTTTTTTCCACTTTGTCACTTACACAGCCTATGAAGTGTTTTTGTGTATTGTTTTTCTTGCTGTTATTTGCTTAGTTTAGTTTGATTTGGGGTATATAAATGCTGTTATTTTGATGTGACCAAACTTTTGTCTCTGACTTTGCATTTTGAGAAAATTCTTTGTGTTCCTAAAGTTATTCTGCTATAGTTCACTATTTTAAAATATTTTCTTAATATTTTGATTCTTTTCATATGGACTTTGCTTCTGTAAATTAAAAGAAGCTGATAAACCATTAGTATCATTTCGTATCTCCACCTTGCCAATGTTTTATCTTGTCATTTGATGAACAATCTTGAACATCTCTGTGTGTACTTATTTGTTATCTGGGTATCCTGTTTCGTGAAATGTATCTTTGCACATTTTCTACTTGGATTGTTTGTATGTTTTACTGTTGTGTTTCGAGACGTCTTTATATATTTTGAATGTGAGTCCTTTTATTCATATGTGGTTTGCAAATATATTCTCTTTCTCTGGTTTATCTTTTGTTTTCATGAATGATCTTTTGCAGATCAAAAATTTTTAATTTGGATGAAGTTCAACTTACAAGTTTTTTCTTCTTACATGCACTTATTGTGAATCCAAAAATTCATTTCCTTGGTAGGATAAAATTTTCTCCTGTGGCTCTTCTTAAGTCCATTGTTCACTGTGAGTTCCTTCTGTGCAGTGTGAGGCTAAATTTGAGGTTCAGTTATTTGCTGTCAGATGGCTGGTGACTCCTCCACAGCATGCACAGTTGCCCAGTTGGAATTTTCTTCCATCACTATTACTGTCCACTGAGGGGCTTCTCAGTGAAAAACAAAAAGTTTTAAGAGTAACATGGGTAAAGATGTAAAAAGAAAATTTTACTACAAGGATTTTTATTTATGAAAATCAGTTGTCTTCTTCTTTTCCTCTCCAAGGCTTACTTCCTGCTCTCAGAAGAAGCCAATTTCAACTTCTTTTGCTATTAATTTGGTATTTAATTCTGTTGTTCAGAATATAATGCATACATTACTGTGTCTTGAGTTTTTGGTATTAGGTCATAGATAATGATTTCCTGATGTGGAAGAGGAGGCTCTCATTCTCTATTTTTCAGTCTCCCATGTATTCCTCCCTCTTCCAATTTACTTGTAATCATCATTTTTTAAAGATGAGTATTCATTGCATGATCATCACTTAGTCATGCAGGATTCTTCAAATGCCCCCAACCTTGTTTTCCTCTGCTGCTGTTTACACAGAGTTACTTCACCTGTGAAGGAAGTGTAGCCAGGCCCTGGCCACTCCTGGGTCACTCCTGGGTCACATAAGTTCTGCCATCCCTTGACTATACAAGTGCAGGTGTGTGTAGCAGCCAAAGAACCAAGACCCATGCCGGAGCCACCATTTCCATTTAATTGTTGCAGTAGAAAACTTCCTGTTGCTCTTGCTCTTCTTTTCTCTGTTTCTCTGATGTGGAATAGGAAGAACTCAACCTGTCCTACCTCTTTCACACCTTTGCCAAACATTTCTGTAAAAATCCTTTCTAATCTTCATTTCCTGACTAGTGTCTGTTGGACACAGGTTAAATTCAGGTGCTGTCAGTCTTCTAATTTTGGTTTTCTTTTTCTAAATTTTTTTGGTAACTCCAGTTCTTTTGCATTTACTTATGAATTTTAGGATCATCTCTTCAATTTCTACCAAAAAAATCCAGATTCTGACTTGGATTAATAATCTACAGATTATTATAGGAAATTGATAGCAGAGTAATGCTGAATGTTACAATCTTGAACACAGTCTATTTTATTTTCCACTTATTTAGGTCTTTCATTTCCCTCAGAATTGTTTTACTGCATCTGATATTTGGTCTTAAGCAGTTTTCCTCAGTTTCCAAACATTTCATAATTTTGATATGTGCATCCATGTTTATAGCAGCACAATTTGTAATAAATCTTGAAGACAACCTAAATGCCCATCAACTGAGAAACAGATAAAAAAGATGTGGTATTTTTATACATTGGACTACTACTCAGCTATAGGGAAGGGTAAACATGAGACATTTATAGGGAAATGGGTACAACTTGATATCATACTCATAAGTGAAATAAATCATACTCATGCATAAACATCATATTTTCTCACTAGGATAAGAAGCTGAAAGAGTAAATAAGGCCCAAAATGTTCAATAGATATTGTGAAATGGGAACAAACTGTTTAAAATGAAAAAGAAACTGGGAAAAGAAAAGAAGGAAGGGAAAAGGAAAAAAATATATACAATTAAGACAGTTATACTACTAATTGCTGTTAGTTCATTGAACTGAAAAACTTGTGCCTATATTGATTGATCAATTTTTCATGCCTTTATCTTATAATATGAGCAACTACTTTAAAGATAATGATTTGCAATGTACTTCTCATTGTTACCACCAACAGTATTGTTTTGAAATTTTATACCATTGTTTTATTGGTTTTTTTCTCTAAAATAAGAAGATAAAAAATAGTAATTTTATAAAATTTCCATTTTCCATGTTTTTATGGCTAATATGCATTTTTTCATTACCAGAAGCACACTTGAGTTTCATGTATTGAACTTGTATCCTGTTATGTAGCTAAATTTGCCTATGCTGTATGAATACCTTCTATTTATTTCTCTTGACCTTTTGCACTTGGTGGAACCTTCAGGATAATATTGAATAGAAATGATTTGAGGCAGTGGACCTGGCTTGTCCTTGGTCATAGGAGTGAATCATTCCATGTTTCATAGTTAAATATCATATTAATGCTAGCTTTTTTGTAGATCATTTGATCAGATTGAGAGAGAGTCACAGTGTGCTGAAAGTTTTTAATTAGGAACACTAAAAAATTTTACCATATGCTTTTTATGGAATCTATTAAAATGGTTATTCAAAAATTAGCTAATATGGTGAATTACATTAAATTAATTAAATCAACCTTACATTCCTGAGATAAGCCTTCTACAGGAAAGTTATGTGTATAAATAAACTTTTAATTTTAGAATATTATTAGATTTCCAGGAAAGTTGTGAAGGTAGCACAAAGCATTCCCATATATCCTGTTAATTTTCCCTACTTGTAACATTTTAATCATGTGGTATGGTATGTTACAATTAATGAACTTATATTGATTTATTATGATCATTGCCATTATTATTACTATTACTGACAGTGCTGGGATTGGAAACTAGGGCTGTGTGTGTGTGTGTGTGTGTATGTGTGTTTATTAAGCTTATCTATTTTTTCCTGTGTGACCATTGAGAGCTGGTGTCTGTCTGTCCAGGAATTTGTCCATTTCATCTAGGTTGCCAAATTTATGGGTATAAAGTTATCACTCTTTTAAGATCCGTAGACTCTGAAGAAATGCTGTGTCTCATTCATTTCTGAAACCAATAATTGGTTATTTTTCCCCTTTATTTTGGCTATAAATTTTTCACTGTCTACAGAAATTGAAAGAACCTGATCTCAAAGAACCAATTCTAGTTTACTGATTTTTCTCTCCTGATCACTTTTTTTGTTTTTACTGAGTTCCGTTTTGATTGTTATCCTTTCTTCTGCTTGCTTTGGATTTCATTTGCTTCTTTTCTAGCTTCTTATGGCAGAATCTGAGGTCAAGTCTCTTCTTTTCTAGTGCATTGTATGTGGACAGTGCAGTCAGCCCACCCCAGGATGGCTGCAGCATCAGCTAGTGGATTTGGATATGTTATGTTTACATTTTCACCCTCCTCCAGCTGCTCATTCTACTGCCATATTCTCTTTAAACTATTGTTTTCTTTTGAAGTGTGTAATTTCATTTTCACGTATGTGGGTATTTTCCAGATTACCTATTTCAGAATTGTAATTTGTTCAAATAACATACTTTGTATGAATTGTACCCTTTTAAGTATTTGAGGTTTGCTTTATGGGCCAGAATTTGATCCATCCTGGTAGAAGTTCTGTGTATACTTGAAGAGAATGTGTATTTGGTTCTTGATGGGTGAATGTTTTAGAAATGTCAATTTGATCAAGTTGTTAGATGGTGTTGCTCAATTCTTTTCAGTCTTTACTGATTTGGGGTCTATTTTATCTGGTTAATTTTTTGATAAGGAGTATTGAAATCTTTAATGGTAGTAGTGGGTTTGTCTATTTTTCCTGGTAATTGAATCAGAAATATAGAAAGATGGATTCTTTCATTCTCATTCACTCTTTTAAACTATTCACATTGTTTTTAAACATGGAAGGATGTTTTATTGCCTTAAATATTTTCCTTTTCCACTCCTTCATTCCTTTTCCCTTTTAAATTCCTATTTGATGATGACTCCTTGGCTCTTCCTCTGGGTCTTACCTTTTCTGTCTTACTGTCCTCTGAAGAAATTTCATCTGTTACTTTATTTTTTAGACTCATTTATTTATATATCATATCCACTGAACTTATTTTAGCTGGATTAGTTTTCTATTGATTCCTCTAAGAGTTACTGCAAACTGTGTGGTTTACAGTAACACAACCTTATTCTTTATCTTTCATTTCTGGGGATCCAAAGCACTAAATCCAAGAAATTGTTCTTCCATGAGGGTCTTAGGAGAATCCACTTCCTGTCTTTCTGCCTTCTATATGCCTGCACTCCTTGGCTCCTGGCCCCTTCCTCCATCTTCAAATATGCCTCTGTCCTACTCTTTTGTTGTCACATCTTCTCTGACTCGGACCCTCCTGCATCCTTATTGTCAGATAGAGTCCTTGAGATGATATTAGGCTCTCACACGTAATTGTGTGACACTGAGCCTAGCCACATAGTCTAGGGTAATCGCCTCACATCAGGATCTGTAACAATCCCATCTGCAATTCCCTTTTGCCATGTAAGGTACCATATTTCACAGATCCTGGAGATTAGGAAGAGGACATCTTTGGGGGCAGGTATTGTTGTACCTGGCACACAAATATTCAAATTTCTAAAATTTATCTTCATGAGTAATTAGACATCATATCTTTTTGAGGAAAAGAACATGTATTTTAAAGGTCTCCACTAATTCTGACTCTACTAATTCTCTTTGCTTGAATGTTTGTAGCAAACTGGTATTCTCTTTGTGAAGTTGTTTCATGCTGCTTATTTTTGGCTCTGGACACAAATTTTCCTTTTGCCTTTGTGGTGGAGGGGAGCAGATGCTCTGCTGTGCAGGTGCACTGGATCCTCACTTCTGGATGTTCTTGTCCCTCAGGTCCCCTCCCCGAGGCAGTGGCCCTGTCCTGTGCACTTAGTGCCCATCTGAGACGGGAGAAACCACCTGGCTGTGTTTCCCCCAGGTGTCTGCTGGTCATTTGGCTTCTGGTATTCCCTGACACTGGGATTTGGGCTCCCTCACCTTCATGACATCCATCCTCCGTCATTCCCATCTGCTGTACCCCATCCTTCAGCAATTCATTGTAGTCCTTACAATTTCCAGTGTAACAGCACTGTTGCTTTGTTTTTGAACAATTTGAAACTTTAAAAAAAGTCTGTTTTTGAAGCCAACAGGGATTTGATGCATGGAAGGAAGACTTTGGTCTGATTCCCATCTGCCATCTTAGCACACGCTCCTTTTAATTTTATTCTATGTCCTGGTCACACTAGGTGCATCTCTCCACTGTCACCCAGGGTGGCTTTGGGGAATAAGTGGATATAGATGCAAGTAACCTTGAATCACACTGTGAAAAAATATTCTTTTTCAGTTTTGTTGGTCATACCGATAAAGTGCTGGTATATTTCTAATGCTGCATTTCAACAGAGCCAACAGAGCTCAGATTAAAGTAGACAAAGTACCTAGCTTGAATTTAACCAAATTGTCTATTATTATTTTCATAATTATTTTTATGGTTACAGACTTGTGTAGCATGTGTTGCTAGTTCTCAATCTGCATTCTTGATGTGATATTTCATTTAAGTTATTTGAATAAAATTGACTTCATAAAAATCATCAAGGGGATACTCAGGTAATAGCACTCTGAAGGCTTATTTTACATTGCATTAGAGTAATACCAGTTTCTGTCTAAAATGTAACAATTCAAGTTTAGTATGCAACAGTGTAAGCTCTTCTCCCTCATGTGACAATCCAGGGAGAGCACTTGGGGAGCACAGGAAGTCCCCAGGCAGAGACATACAGGGCCCGGGACATGGCAGCTCTGCTGTTCCTGTCTCATGACTTCCAAGTTGTTGCCCCTCGGCCTCCAGAATGGGTGAACAAAAAGATTTCTGAGCCAGAGATTTCTTAAGTCAGAAAGGCAGAAATGCCACCTCTGTTCCAAGGACAAGATCTTAATCAGCCACATATAGTGCAGAGCAGCTCGGAAAAAGCAGTCTCTAGCTGGGTGGTCCTACCCAGTTACATGGTGTCTTAGTCCGTTCCTGCCCCTATCACACACACCCTGGGCATCTGCTGAGGGCCCTTCCTCACATGTGGTGCCTTCTAGCTCTGTCTTCACCCAGAGAGAGAGGCACACAGGCTCCCTCAGGCCTCTTATGGTGGCACTGATCCTGTTCTTGAGGGAGGTGATGCTGAAGGCTTTCTCTCAGGGATTAGCTTTTGATGTGGGTACTTGATGGGTGCAAGCATTTAGACTACAGAGACTACACAGGTCCACACTGATGGAATCCTGCTGCATGGAAATTGCAAGGGTCCCCTCCCTGGTGGAGAAGGAAGTATCTTGACCTGATGCCTGGTGTAGAGGTAGGGGTGCTTTCTTGTCCAGCTGATTGCCTTCTTTGGGGTTTGTGTGCATGGGCTCTGTAAGGTTCAGTAGAGGTGGATGTTTTCAGGCTGGGATCTTGCTTTTTCTCACCACTGATTCCTTCAGAACCACAGTGAGCATCTCATCTGTATCCTCTTAGGTGGTTCCATGTTTGAATATCTTAGTTCTTTCTGAGACATCGCTTTGGTGACTTGCTCCTTTCTATTCTTCCTCTCAAGCTAGCGTCTCCACCTCAGGTGATGGAGCTATTTTGAGGCCATCTGAAATGACAGATTTGGGTGGGGAGGCAATGACTAGTTTAATCCCTGACACACAGCTGGGTTGGGGGGGTGTCTCTGAGAATTACTTGTCTCCTGTTAGATTCTCTAATGAGCTCACTCCTGACCTCCGATCTTTCTCTTTTCTCTTTGTCTTTACCTATGCATGGGTGTTTTTCTAGCCACTTCTTAAGCACATCAAAGAGCAAGTAAAGTACCTCAACATTCTGGGTTTATCTGGCTTCTTCTTTAGAGCTACTCATTCTTGGTCTTCTTTCAAGACCAGCAGAGGCAGAAGTTTTACCCAGTATTTTACCATGACCTAACAGAGGTTGCTGACTTTCATGCCTGTTGTATCTGTTTTTCTTCATCACTTCCAGCTCACTGAGTCAGTACCATTGATCGTGGGTAGCACACCCCTTCTGGAATCAGTTTCTATATGAGTTAGGGCAATAGGAACTACTGTTCCGGAAAGACTCAAGAAAGCAATGGTTCCAACAAGATAGAAGCTAAGAAAGTCCCAGGCTAGATAGTTTCTCTTAAGGAAGTGGACAGCCAGGCATAGTGGTGTACACCTGTAATCCTAGTAGTGCACACCTGTAATCCTAGCAATCCTAGACTCTGGGAGACTCAAGTTTGAGCACAGCCTGGGCAACTTAGCAAGTGCCTGTGTCAGGAGTGGCTGTCACATAACATCTGTTGCCACGCCCTGGGCAAGGACCTAGTCCCATGACACTCCCATCTGCTAAGGCCTGAGAGATTAGCAGGAGGTGCCCGTGAACCTCTGATGATGTTACTGCAGAGGAAAGAAGGCTGTGTTTTGGTGGCGAGCTTGCAGTCTCTACATCTGTGTACCACAGACTTGCTATGCGTGAACATGTCTAGTCTGTCACATAATTCATTTCTGTTAGACGAGGTACTGGCATAGCTCACAGGCAGTGTGGGGTGCATATCAGGATGACCCTGGATCAGGTAAACTTCGGGCTATGGGCCAAATGGTACATATTTTAGGTTGTTGTAGCTGCTGGACTCTCTGTAGCCCACATGGCAAAATGTAGGTGAGTGTGGCTTTGTCATTCTGCCAACCCTAAGGGGACTCATGGGGAAGCCAGCTGAGCAGCATCTTTCTCAGATGTTTCTACCTTTTCCATGGCTTAATTGCTGGAAGTACATCCTGAAGAAATAACTTCACCTCAATACTCCCAGGGATGAAGGCAGAAGGATTGCAAACTCAAGCACAGCTTAGGCAATTTAGCAGTTTGGTCAGACTCTGTTTCAAGATAAAAAAATAAAAAGGGCTGGGAATGTAGCTCAGTGTGAAGTGCCTGGATTTAATCCACAGTATTGAGGGTAGAAAAAAAAAAGAATTGAAGCGAAGCATATTCTGTATGTCTATTACAGCATTATCTAGGGAAGCAAAAGGTCTAATATATATATATTAGATTGTTTATGGTAGGATATAGCTAAGTAGATTTTGTCATGTCAAGTGGGATATTATTGGCCATTTTAATATATTAATATGTAGATTATGCAAAAAGTATTAATGATGTGACATTAAATGGAAGGACTTCTGAAATTATAAGTATATACTAATGAAATTATAAGTACAGTGTGATTGCAACTTTATAAACATCCACATTAGATCAGACTGATAGAATTATAGGAATATTCAAGTTAGTCTTCAAATTGTATTTCAGTAAGAATACTTGAATAAATGAAAGTGTATTTAACAGTAGGAAAAGTTGATGGTTTTGAGGAATAGGTCCTCTTCCTTCTCAGGAATCACGTACTGTGTTGTTTTCTGTTTGCTTTGGCCACCTGGGAGCTCAGCATCCAATGCAGGGTTCACACAGCTCTGAACTGACTACAGTGCTTACCTCCCCTGCCCTTTTGCAGGGTGACTGTGATACTTTTCTTGGGACAGCACTGCTATGTGTCTGTTGCTCCAGCATAAGTTTTAATAGTGTTCCTCCTTTATTTTCAAACATCCTGTAGTCTGAACAAAGTCTATATTGTTTACCTACTTTTTGTGACTAAACATTTTTAATTTTTGTCTGAAAAAACTTCATTCTGAATGCAGAGGTTACAGTCAGAATTTCTGCTTAGCAAGAAGTTGGATGTAAACAAACTAAAAAAATTTGAAAACAAGTTCAACTCTGGCCCTCACTAACCCACCCCAATAAATAAATAAGTAAATAAATAAATGTTAATACACAGCATGTATAAATACACAGCAGTTATAAATACATGCATATATTATAGGATGCATACATATTGATATGTTTATATATAATCATGCATATACTATAATATATAATATATGTATATATTTTAAGTAACCAGAACTCAAGACACCAGGGCTTAGTCCTTGCCCCCCACTTCCAGCGTATACCGAAACAATGGGCTCTTAGAGGCAGGATCTTAGGCCCTGGGTCAAGCTCTCCAGACACTGTGCTGCCACTTGACACAGAGAGGACTCAGCTTTCTTTCCCTTTGGCCTCCGCGATTGGTAGTGTGGTGAGTGCACCCGAAGCGGAGCATCGACAGGAGGAAGGTGCTAGCATCTGAGCATCCTCAGCACACCAGGTGTCACTCTTTGATGCTTTGCATATAAACCCCTCTTTATGCTTATAAAATGCTGTAAGAAAGTGATGATAAAGGAAAACTGTGATCAATAATAGCACTATACGAGCAGCTACACCTGGGGACTCACTTGGGTCAGTTGTTGCACTCAATACCCCACATACATTTCCAGCACAGTTTGCATTCCCATTCTACACATGAGTAAGTGGGAATCCAGGGAGGTTAAATGAGGTTTTCCCAAGGTCATAGAGTCGGTGAGTAGCAAGAGATGGGCACTTTCTCTTATATTTCACTTTGTCAGTGAGGAATTCTGGAGAATTGCTACAAAATGTTCCAGAGCACTGGGAACGATTTATTTGCAAGGCTCAGCATCACAGGAAAGAATGCTCAGCATGTGCCGCAGAGGGGTCTGCTGTATGCATCTGCTCGGGAGGACAGGAGCACTGAGAGACACAGTATGTTCCTTGGCATCCTCACTGGGCCGTGCACATCTGATCAGGTCTCTTTCTTCTTGGCCGCTAGCTCAGTCCCTAGGCAGGTTAGATGGGTGATGTTCAGCCAGGACTACAGATGTGCAGGAGGTGCTGTTGAGGAGTCTGTGTCCATCACCTGCCTCCTTGGCTGCTCCAGTGGTAGTGCTCCACTACCAGCTGGTGCCTTTTCTAGAAGTTTCTCTTGGCATCAGATCCAAGTCCCCATGTCACATATCCAGCATCAGGCTTTGTGGATTTGTGGGTGGAAGTTTCAAGTGTAAAGGGGACCTGTGCTGTTTGTTTCTCAGGCACAGTTTCAAAAGAAAATAGCACTTTATATCCTGTATTAATGGGAAATTACTTTCCATTAGGATTCAGAATGATTTGTGCATAATGTTTATAAAGTAAAGGAAAAATGTCAAGCATTTCACTAACAATTTAAAGCAAAGCTCACAAGACTCTGCCAGAAATGAATTCCAAGAACATTTTCTTCACCATTTCTTCTTTCTAGAAAAAAAATATTAAGAGAAAGATGAAAGGACAGGGGTCAATTAGGCAGAGTGCATGATGGGACTGAGATGGAACCTTTGATACCATCACTGCTGGGGAGTTAAAAAATGAATAAAGTGAGCCAGAAACAGAGAAGGCGGGGTGGGGGACCACAACTTGAAATGATGGATTGTAGACAAAGTCCAAGTTCAGGCCCTGGCCAGGAGAGAGGAGTGCCTGTCCAAGGCCTCAGTATGGACAGCGTCATGTTGCTTTAGCAGTACATGCTGCCCCTGTGTCCCTGTAGAGAACAGGAGGCCAAGGAAAGTCCTTGAGCTGAACAGTGCACCTGGGAAGTTCCCAGAAAACTAAATTTGAAGAAAATCATATGGAAACTGATGACTTTTGCTCAAGTATTTTTCCCACCCTGGGGAAATTTGTATCCAGCTCTAAGTTATCACTTAGCAAACTGTACATTGAACTGTGCATTGAAACTGTACACAGAGAACAAGATGTATTTCATATTTTTTATCAACTCACTTATTTTCACTGGTTTTTATTCCCAATGAAATTCTCAAAGAAGGTAGCGCTTTACGTAATGACAGCGAGGGGTTAAAGGCTGCATACTGAGATCTACTTTAAAAATGTAGAAAAGGCCTGTTGAGTTCCAACTGTGTGCTGCAGGGTCTGTCAGAGTGAGGTGAAATAAATCTCTCAAATGACTTGTATTAAGACATTCTAACTCTCTTTAGGTATAAAAGAGACTTTTATAAATTTCTTGACACTTCTAAGGCTGCTCAGAAATAACTTCTACAGTGTCAGTCATTCCTCTCATTGGTGCAAAATCTCTAGGATTACATTAGAAAATAAACATTTATTCAAAAGTGAAAAGTGAAGTTTCAAAACTAAAGAAGACGAGCATTTTGTGAATAGAAACATATGCATTTTTACCTAAATTTCCAAAGAGGAAATTAAAATTTCCAGAGGCTAAAGTTTGCTCAGTCAGCAAGTTCTTCCTTTCCTTTGCTTCTTTTTCCTTCGGCCACCCCACCCCAGCCTTCCATCTTGTCCATTTCTCTAGATTGTCAATAACAGTTCAGAGCTCCTGGCCAAGGGTTATAGATAAGAGAGAGACAGACAAGGAGACAGAAGTCTCACGTTGTAATCAGATTCTGGCACTTAGGAGCTGTGTGACTTTTGGATGAATGTCTTAATGTCGCTGGACTGATTTGAACTTGCCCCTGAAGGGATTGGGCTTCATACACTCTAAGGTACTTCCTAGCTCTAAATGTTGTGGTCACAATATTTATCTTTTACGAGTACTTGGCCTGCTTAAAAACTTTAAAGTGGAGAGCCTGAATATTTAATATTTTCTGAATATAAAAAATGAAGTATGAACTATGATTCTGAGTATGAGCTGGAGCCATGGATGAGGGAAACAGGAAGAATCCTTTTCTTTTCCAAGCTGAAGAAAGCTTTGGGGGGAAAGGTTTTCTCATTGTAGGGAATGGTTTCCTGTAATTCTTCTAAACAATTTGTAAGAGAAGTTTCTAAAAATCTGAAAGACATAACTTCTAATTTACCTGTGGGAACTTTGATATAACTTCACTAAAATGGTTATATAATCATATTATCTCAATGCTGTGTATCTTAAAATCATACATACATTTAATCTGTAGCTAAAATTTAAAATACATCGTACAAATGTTAACATATGTAATTATTTCTTTAAGATAGCATAGATGGCAGTCATTTCTGAGGATTACAGACAGCTATGTCACATGATTCCATGGGTCACTGTTTTTGATTCCACATGAACGACACCCTCTGGCACAGTCCATTTATTATGGGTGCAAGTGCAAACCCTCCTGATCACGGGGATGAGAAGCCAGGGAACCATGTAAGAAAATCTTTCAGGCTGGTGACAAATCACTGACCCCAAGCCTTGGGTCAGGACAGCAGAGAGGCAAGTCTGCAGCCCACTAGGAATCATTCGCCCTGTCTCAGAGGTGACCAGGCAGCACCAGGTGTTTTGAGAATGTGGCCCAGGATTGCCAGCCTTCCTGAGTTTTCAAGAAGCCAGATATCATGTTTATGTGAACTTTCCCAATGTTTCAATATTGGCAAACCAATCTACCTTGTGAAAAGTGAGCAGCAGGTCAAACAAATTGCCATCTGCAAGCTGATTTCTGTGCCAGTGGCCCCAAAGCCACCTAAGATGAGGGCTGCCATTCATCTTTCCCATTATCATATCCTCGCATGGCAAAAACAGCTTCAAAAGCATTGGTGCTGGTTGCAGGAGAGGGGGCACTGCTCTGGAAGTTTGGCAAATAAATGAGGAAGCTGTCATCTTTTTAGACAAGCCAAAGTCTCAGAGGGTGGAGGAATAAGTTTTATTTGTTATACCCAAGTAATACAAGCCACATGACTTGGGGAAGATTGGTATTAAGATTAAAACAAATCGCACGTGCTTATTTTTTTATAGATTACAGTGATTAAACCTGAGTTCCATTGACAGGTAATTTCAACAAATCACATTTCCTGTGGGCAAATACAAAGCAGTTTTAGCTAAAAGACTGTTTATAGATGTCTACTAGACTTCACTTAGTGACTTACGACTTGCTCATCATAGACCTAAAATTTGTGGAAAAGGAAATTGGGATTCAAAGATGAATTAGTCCAGGGCAAGGTTCTCAAATTTCCATCCACTGCACCAGTGATGGCGAGCCTTTGAGAGCTTTCGATTGATATGATAGAGCCAGCTGAGGCACGCATGCCACAGGTTCACCACTACTGCAGTTACACTCTCTCCGACGGGCACAAATAGTTTTCTATGAATGGAGAACAAGAGTGATTTTTATGGTATTTATCAGGATTATTTACCAATGTTGTGAGCTAAAGAGAAAATATTAGCTCTAAAAGAATTTTGCTACCAAAGTTTGATATTCTAGATTGGAAAAACTCCTGTAAGGAGTCTGAACCAGGTATATTAGTTCTAATTCAAAAGAAATGAGGTTTTATGGGTTGGGGATGGTGCCTGGCTTTGGGGCACACACTTGGTGTTTGAGAATGAGCCTGAGCCAGAAATAAGCTTGCAAGTGCCAAACCAGGATTCTGCCCCAACATGGTAGGAGAGGATTTTGCAGCCAGGTGCTGCCAGTACTGTCAGATCTCAGGGTGATCTTGCCTGTGGCACCACAGCTTCTGGAAGGAGACTTGGCCTCCATCCCTGGTTTTGCTGCTGACTCAACCTTTCATAAGTGTCTTCCTTTTCCCTGACTGTCCTGGGGTAGCAGAGTCATAGGGAAACACTTTGGAACTTAAGGACTTCAGACCAGGAGGTAAATGGCAACTGAATCCCCTCCCCAGCCAGGAGAGGCAAAGGGGTCTTCAGAACCAGAGAGACGCCTGAGTCCCAGCACTGTCACTTCACACTTCTGGGTGTCAGTTTTGCCATCTACAGCATGGGAGTTATGGTCCCACCTGCACAGAATTATTCCGAGGCTTTGGTTACAGCTTGTGAGTTAGAGGTGCAAGGTGGGGTGCTTGCTACTGTGTAGGAGCCCACGATGCAGCAGCTGTTCCTGCTACATAATTGGTTATCTGATTTCCCAGCCTACAGCAGACTGGAGCCAGCAGATTATAAGGGCTCGAGGGACAAGGGACGGCTTCGGGAAGGCCAGTGGCAGCAGGAGAAAGTGACAGGTCGGAGAAAAGCTCTAAAGAGCGAGAGCAAAAACTCAAAAGGCACAGCAGTCTGGGGCATTTACTAAACGACCAAGAGCCCTCGTCAGGTCAGTAGCTTCCTGCAGACACTGTTCCTTGTCCTGGGACAGGGACTCTGTGGCAGTAGTGGTGTGCATTGCTTTTCTCCTACACTTTCCTCCAAACAAATAGGTGTCCACGTTGGGGCTGTGTTTGCTTTTCAAAAGGGATGAGCTGACCAAATGCTCCAAAATCATGAGATCGCCAAAGGCAGGGCCAGCAGAGAAGAGAAAGCAGTGGGCTCCTTTGGAGGCCTGAAAAATAATTACAAGAGAGGAGCTGTGAGTTTTCCTGCTACAGAGAGCGGGACACTGCTTACACTGTCTCTGCCCTGGTGTCCTGCCCATGGCCAGAGTGGACACTGCATGGACCTAGAGCCTTCACTGCTTGCTCTGAGTTGGGAGGACAAAGATGAAGGCTGCCGAAACACATTCTTCAGGGGCAGGAGAGGACTGTGTGGCCCCGGGCAGCATCTTAAACATTAGGACAGCATTCAGGGACAGAATGCTCTTAGAGCATCCAGGGCAGGCCCAGCTGTGGTCCAGAGGCTCATTCCAAGCCCAGCTGGTGGCCACCTCTTTCCCTAAGGAAGACTTAGAAAGGAGGGGACCAACTCACCTACTGACTGTTCCCAGGGATGCAGCATATGGCCATAGAGGGCACAGGCACTGGCTCTGGATGGAGGTCAGATTTCAGTGCTGCTGCTTCATTGTGTTGAGCCTTAGTTTCTCCAGCTCATAAATTGGGGGGAAATAATGATACCGAATAATAGGATTTCTCTGGGAACAAATCCATTAATAACTCTGCGCCAGCACATGGTGAATACAGACATCGGGCTTCCATCACAACGCCTCAGTGGGGCGAAGGAATTATGGGAGAAGATGCTGCTACCTGAGCAGTGTGTGCCTGGCATTTTTGTATGTGAGCAACACATACTTTGAAGTAGAGATCTGAGTAAAACAAACAAATTGGTGAAAGCTGGGCATGGTGGTGCACACTTGTAATCCTAGTACTCTGGGAGGCTGAGGCAGGAGGACGTCAAGTTCAAGCTCACCTGGGGCACCTGGTGTTTTAGCAAAACTGTGTCTCAAAAAAAAAAAATGTGGGGGGGCTAGAAATTTAGCTCAGTGCAAAGGCCCTGGATCCAATACCTATTTGCAGGAGGGAATGAAATTTATTTTAGAATGTGGCTTCCCTACCTTTGTGTGTTGCTGATAAATGTATTTATTGTCTGGTTATTTTAAAACCCTGTGATGGGGTTGATCTTTTTCTCTTTTCCCTAATCATGAGGGACAGAGCTCAGATAACACATAGCTCCAGGGACACTGCCCTTTCTATGTTCAAATCATCTTTGTCCCAGCATTTTCACAAGGAAGACCGTGCTTTTCTCACCTCAGGTCCCTGGTTCCACTAAGGAGGTCTGGGAGTAGGAGCAACAAACGGGGGCTCCGGGGCAGCAGGAGGCAGCAGAGGGGGAGGGGTGGCTGAGGAGCAACCACCAGACGGAGGACGGACAGCAAGGGAAGGAGGGCATGACTGTCCACAAAGACGGCTGATGTTCTCCTATGAGAAGTGTTCCAGACAGGTGCCAGCTTCCGGTGGCACCTTGTGGACGCTGTGTCTACTGCAGGGTGAAGGATCCCACTGAGGAGACAGAGCCCTTCTGTATGCACTCGGGTTTCCTCTGTGACCTGGTTTATCTTCTCTGTCAGGCGAAGTTTCAGTCAGTACCACTCAGGTGGGCACAGACCTCATTCCTCTCTGACTGAACTGAACTTGCATAGAAGCCTCCATTTAGGCCAATGGCGGAAGCAACTTAATCTTTTTTCCATTTTTGCTGTTGGCTCGAAAAAAAAAATTAATGTTTTCCATTTCTTCTAATGGTGGAAAAAAATGTAATCTTGCCATTTCATGGTAAGTCAGTCTCTTCCAATAGAAAGCATAGATGATCCTCGTTTACTACTTAGTTAATTCAGGACTGTGGGCTTTCTCTGAAGTTCTCTCCTCCTCCTCGTCTACCGCAAGATGTTGCCTAGGTGCAAGGGGAGTTGATGGACAATCCTAGTGGCAGATGAGGAGGTGACCTGTTACAGGAGACCCCGGACCCCATCCTCTACCTCTGGTTGCCACTTCCTGAGCCCTGTGTACCTGTCGTAGGTGGTCTCTGTCCTAACTGGACCCTCAGATCTTCCTCACAGTGTTGGTCAGCTTCCATCACCGTCACCAAACACCTGGCATATATATAACAAGGTGGGTTTCTTTTGACTCACAGTTTCAGGGGTTTCAGTCCATAGTCTGCTGGCCCCAATGCAGGAACATTATGGCAGAGAGAAGCTTCTCACCTCC
This sequence comes from Hydrochoerus hydrochaeris, assembly GCA_004027455.1. Classification (NCBI taxonomy): domain Eukaryota; kingdom Metazoa; phylum Chordata; class Mammalia; order Rodentia; family Hydrochaeridae; genus Hydrochoerus; species Hydrochoerus hydrochaeris. Next base: position 98,710 of record PVLA01001569.1, on the reverse strand, counting down.
TGGGACCCAGAAAGCAAACTGAGAAAGGAAAAGAGACAGAGAGAGTGAAAGGGGCCAAGGAAACAGGACACACCCTTCAGGCCACCTTAGTGACCCACCTGCTCCAACCAGGGCCTGTTCCCTGACAGCACATTCAGCTGTGAGAGTTCACTGATGAGGCTGGCACCCCAGTGACCCGTCACTTTCTGAGAGCCCCACCTTTGAACACATGGGACCACTGGGGGCTGTTTTTGACCCAAGCCTTAATACCATCTGGTGGTACATGAGGACATTTGTTCACAGTTTATAGGGAGCCTCCCCTGCCTAATTATACCATCATGATATTTCCACTGGCTCTGTCCCTTTTACTAGTCTAGAGCAGGTAGGGAACCTGCCTTGCCAGAGCTCAGTGGGAAGTGTGTCTTAAGACCACCTCCTCCAGGGTGAGGTCCAGGGGGCTTTTAAAGAGCTTATATCTCTTTTAAGAATGGCAGGAAATGGTCCCTCCCTCTTTAGAACTTATAAAATTTCTAGGCTCAGGGTCTTCAAGCTCTGGTTCTTTGGAGCCTGAAGTCTCTCTCTCTCTCTCTCTCTCTCTCTCTCTCTCTCTCTCTCTCTCTCTCAGATACACACACACACACACACACACACACACACACACACACACACCAGCTTTGTTATGAAGCCCTAAATGCCTTGGTTTCCACAGCATTCCACAGCTGAAGCAGCATCAGTTTGGGACTTAAAGCTCAACGTCAACTTCTTCGTTCAAATGCAGGTTCTGTCCTTTCATCACATACAGGAGGCCCAGGGCAACAAAAACCACCCAAATGAACTGCTATTTCTGAGTATCATCTTGTCCTGCTACATGTGTAACTTGGGGCAGGGTCTGAGCCCTGATGGGTGTGGATTCATCAGGTGCTTGTGCTGTTGAGAATTGTACAGAGCATGGCGGCCCATGGAGGAGAGCAGAGCTAGGTGCCCCTGAGCTACTTAGGTTGGAAACTCTGGCCCAGGGTCTCCCCACCCTGTAGTCTCAGGAGCAGAGCTGTGCTTTGCATTTATGTGCTGATAGAGTGTGATATGAATGCTGCTCTCAGAATATCAAAGTGAGCAACGTGGCAATGGTCCCTTGCCTGGAATGAATGAAGTGAGAGGTACCTACCATGCCCTTTCCCTGATGTGTTCCATGTGTGTGACATGTAAGTGGCTTGCACAAGTGTACCAGTCTGCCATTCAGCATAGACTTTGGTCATTGAAGGCGGCTTGTAGAGTTAATGGGAAGGGAAACAGTCAGCATGCTGGCCAAAAAATGCTTTGGCAGCTGTTTGCAGTGTCACAGATTATGTAGGAGGTGACAGGGAGCAAGACAGGTCACAATATGGGGTCTGGGGCTCTGGAGTCTTATTCTGGGTTGGCTATTAGCCCAAGAATCAGGTCATTGTGACCTTTTGGAGCCAGTGCCATCTCCTTTTTGAGAAGGGGAGGCTGCATGAAAGATGCCAGATTTCTTTCTCACATTTCCATTTTGTGTTTGAGAAATCCTTCCTGAGGCTCCCTCATGGCTTGGCATCTGTCTCCTCTGAAGACCGGTAGTGGGAGAAATATGAAAGGATGCTAATCATTTTCATATGTCACATTAACACAGTTGAACATTAGTGACACTGACTGACTCGTGGCTTCTGTTGCTGTGGGTCTCAACCTTCAGCCTCCCATACCCTTAGAAATGGCGCGGGATGGGAACAAACGTAACAGTAAAAGGGTTCTGTGTTGGAAGCACTTGGTTCTAAATTGCATCCAAAATCACTGAATGCTGTTTTTTTCTAAGTTCCAGCATTTAAATCCTTCTGCTCCTCAATTCCATCACTATGACAAAGGAAAGGTAGATTTGGGGGTGTGGAAGGTACAGGGCCTCTCATGGAAGGGGCCACCCAGAGGTAGAAAGAATCAGGTGTGCACCTAGAGGTCACTGCAGTGGGACCAGAGGCTACAGGCTGAGCTGCCTGTGAGTCACCCACAGGAGGAAGAGGGAGAAATGTGCTCAGCACTGTCACATTCCCTTTCCCATCGGCTGAAGCTTATCAAGTCCTCCAAGCTTTGGGGAAGGAACATGGAGGAAAGAGAGAGTCCATTGGTGGTGCTCAGTCCCCCTGGAGATTGGAGGATTTGGGAAATTTAAACCTATACTGATGCCCATACACATTGCCTGGGCATCTGATTTCATTGGCCACGTTCATCCTGGGCACTGGGCCCTGGATGTGCTGCTGAACAGAGAATCCTTCCCAGAGGAAGCAGTGGGGAGCCACACCAGTGCCACCCAAAGACACTAGTCACAGATCCTTGGCTGGTTGTGGGCTCATGTGGACCTGCCCGAGTGTGAGAAGGGTAGAGAGGGGGTGACACTTGAAGAGGATGCCCTGTGCGTTGGAGAAATGGGCAAAATGGGCGCTACTCAGTGAATTTTACACTGCTGAGAACAACATCCTAAAATCTTCCAAGCAGGAAAACTGCTCTGCCCAGTCCCACCCTCCTGTTAACCTAGCCCAGGGCAAAGGGGCCAAACACAGAAACACCTGCCTGGACTCTCTCACTTTACTGGGATCTAAAAGAGTTAATGAGGATGGGACAGAATCTCTAGCAGACCCTGCTTCAAGTCTCACTTTAAGTCCAAAAGGGAAAAAAGGTTTCATAATAAGAGAGAGAGAGAGAGAGAGAGAGAGAGAGAGAGAGAGAGAGAGAGAGAAAAGGAAAACATAAAACAACTTTCCTGGGGTAGAATTCAACTTCCTTCTAACTCCTTCTTAAGGGACAGCCTTGTCTCCTGTGTCCTCACCAGAGGTCCCTGCCACTGTCCCCTTCCAGTGAGGTGTTGTTTCATGTGGCTGGGCCCCTCCCCTCCCATTCATCCCTCACCTTTACCTCTTTCTAGGGCCCTGTGGGACAGCTGAGGTCCTTAGGGGCTACAGAAAATTTGTCTTACTTTTTTCTTGTTGGGACAAAATACCCAACACCCACAAGTTAAAGAAGGAAAGGTTTATTGGGGCTCATAATTTGTTAAAGGTTTCAGTACATAACCAGCTGGCTCCAAAACAGGGTGGCATTGCGGAGGAGAAGCAGTCAGTGGCAGGGTAGGCAGCAGCCTGCCTTCTCTCTTTCTCTTCTTGTGTCATTTAGGCTTCAAGCCTATTGCTTGGTGCCACTCACACCCAAGTGGGGCTTCTGTCTTCAGTAAATCCATTCAGCCACACAGAGCTTTGCTAATCTAATTAGTGGACTAATCCAGTTATCACACACCCATAGTCCAGCCACTAAATGGGGGGACATTTTAGATATAAACCATAACAGACCTGGAGTAGGGTGACCCCACTTCCTCCCCAGGTGCACTAAGTTATTATCTTAAAATATTTTAGAAGGTCCCTTGTGTTCAGAAACCCATAATTCCTGGATACACTGAGCGTAATTTTCTCCTCCAAATTTTCAGAATGTATTTTAGAAAATAGTGTAGAAAAATTTAATTTTAAAAACAAAGTCTGATGAGAATGTAAAATAAAGTTATTTCAGGTTTAAATTACAGATATGAAAATCTTAAAATAATAACAAATTTAATATTACCAAATAGTACAAGCATAATACATGAACTAGTATGATTTCTTTAAGAAATCAGTCATTTTAAAAAAATCCTAAAATTAATCTTACTAATACACAAAATGCATTATCTTGTCAAAACTGAAATGAGGTTTTGTGGGAGAAACTAGATGCACAGATACAAAACTTTACCCAGTTAAATGACTTTATGAGAATGGCTAAGAAATTTTAAAGCAGAAGAGTTATGACTAGGAATTTGCTTTACTAGTTATTGACATTTATTTTAAAGTTATAATTTTTAAACAGATGTGGTACTATTACCAAAATGGATCTGTAGAACAAAATAGAAAGTAAAATAGATCCTGCTGCACATAATGATTAGATAAGCGACAAATATTCTTGAACTCAGTGGAGAACATGGATTATTCGTTAAATTATGTTGGTATAATTGCGTAAGCATTGTTAAAGACAATAGTAGGCCTTACCTTTTTTGCTTAAATCCAAGTAGATTAAAAGTTCTAATATGAAAAAAATTACATGAAAACACTGAAACACAGCTTTAATATTTGTTTACTGTATATGATGGTAGTGGATAAATAATAAATGAAAAGTTATCTCTCTGCTTATGTTGTTTTAAGTTTTTTATAAGTGTGCCTGCGCAAAAGAGAAGCCATATTCCGTGCCCATCACCAGTACAGACTGTAAAAACAAAATGAAAAAAAAAATTGGAATAAAAAACCCCAATAACAATGATAAGCTGGGAATGTATGTACCAACATGACAGATAAAGGGTCAGTAATGTTTGTATCAGATGTGACAAATAAAAGGTCAAAGGAACTCCTAAGATTTTATTAAAATAATAGTAGAAGAATAAATCGACAGTAAATATCAAATATCTTGGAAAGATTAATGTTATCTGACCATCAGATCCCTGTATAGGAATTTATCCTCAGGAAAATGTATATGTTTTTGTGTGTATACATGCATAAATATACATGCTTTTTCCCAAAGAGTTATCTATGAAAGCCAAGAGAGAATGGAAGAGAAGGAAGAAAGGGAGAGAGAGAAAAAGGGAGGGAGAAGGAAGGAAAGAAAGAAAGAAGGAAGAGAGAGGAAGAAAAGGAAAAAGAAGAGGAGAGAAGGGAAAAGAGAAGAAAGGCAAGAAAAACAAAAATGAAATAAGAACCTCAAATTTCCAACAGTGGATTAATTAGAGAAATTGTGTTCTATGGATAAAGTTAACAGCTGGTTGGTAGAAGGAATCTGAGAACATGATCACATAGTATGTACACGGGGATGCTTTAATGAAAACTGTATGTAAATATGTCCACAGACACATTCAGAAAGATGCCTGAAATATGAAAGCCTCACATTGGTTGTCTCTGAGTGAGTTACAGCTGACTTTCTCAAGTTTGTATACACTCATTTTCTCTTGCCATGTTGTAGTTTTAGAAAAAAAAAGCTTTTTCAAATGTTCTGCTGAGAACTCTAGGCTTGGTATAATAACCTGAAGACGTTGTGCTAGTCTTCGGATATTCTGCCCATTGCTATGTGGCTCACTCCTCTCCTTCTGTCCCCATCCTGCCTAAGTCCAGCTCCTGCTCACCAACTGTGGGAAAAGATATATCTGACCATGACAGCTTCTTGGGTGTGCTCTCCTCGGAGCTGTGTGTCATGAGTGATGACCAGTCCAGCTTTGTCTTTTAGATGTTCCCCAGGAACCACCCAGTTTCTATTGGCTGGGATCGGGCCTTGTGATTCTTTGGGTGTTAGGCAAGGCTGGGTGCCCATGCCAAGCAGATGGGCTTAGACTGTGTCCTTTTCCTGGGAGGACTCAGGGGATGGACCCTGAGCCCAAGAGGTCAGCTGAGGCAGCCAGGGAGCTGAGGAGGCCAGAGACTGCAAACAGACCCCAGAGAAAGGAGAGCCAGGCTTGGTGCGGCAGGAAGCCAAAGCTGCTCCTCCTCCTGGCTTCTCACTGCACCCAGTTTCCCAGGCACGATCTGCAATGTTAACCTGTGCTTTTTGTCTCTGTATCGTGCGGACAGGTTCTAACATTCCCATGGATCAGCCCTGCTGTCGCGGTCTCTATGACTTCGAGCCAGAAAACCAAGGAGAATTAGGATTTAAAGAAGGGGACATCATTACATTAACCAATCAAATAGATGAAAACTGGTATGAAGGAATTATACATGGGGAATCCGGATTCTTCCCTATTAATTATGTGGAAGTGATTGTGCCTTTACCTCAGTAAACATGAAACTCAAACTTTGGACACACTTTCCTGACTGAAATGAATTCACACCAATGTTCTCACCATGTGGTGTCCTGTGACCTCTGTGCTGTCTTCCCAACTTTAAGACTTTTGTATATGTGTTCTCTTTCTAATGTATTTTGTATCAGTTTAATTGGTATAGGTGATTTTTTTTGTTCTCGTTACAAGAAAATAGTTTTCTTCTTTGCTTATTGTTCAAATAAGTCATTGCTTAAATGTATTTGCTTCTGGTTGCTAAAAAATAAATCATACCCATTGCCGATATGTCAGCGAATTGCCTATATACTGTTTGGCTGCAATGGAATGCAACATTCAAAACTAAGAAATGATAAATATTTTGTTTCTTAACACTACTGATGGCATCTGGTTTTTTCTCTCTTCCTCATGTTTTAAGCTTACCTGTGAATAGCCCAATAAACATGACACACTGTGTTGGTAAAAGGCCTTGGTGACTTTTAATGTTGAGTTGAGTTTTAAGCACAGTGTTAAAGGCTGCAGATTTCTCCTGTGCCTGCTGGCTGATCAAGGAGCACAGCTGGAGGCTCCGATATGGTTCCTGAAGACAGCAGACCTGAGCAGGGCCTTCACTCTCTGAGGATTCATTTCAGCCACAGCAGCATGGGCAGCCTTCCACCTGCTTTTGAGTTTGTTTATGAAACAGCCCAACTCAAGCTTTGTCTGTTGTCAAGTATCAGGCGAGTTTCTCAGCAAGTCTGCGGTGGATGCTCAGGAAGTAGTGTGGCCAGGAGTTGGGCTGAGTGTCCGCTAATGTAGCCACTAGCTTCAGTGAGCCAGGGCAGGCACATGTCACATGCTTTGGTCCAGTGAGGACCATAGCAATCCTGGAGCAGATAGGGGCATTGCCCCCTTTTGTAAAGGAAACTTACTAGATGGCCTCCTAGGATCAACAACCCCGTAGTGGCAGACCCAGAGTTTGAGCTTGAATTGTTTGATGCTCCCCACTGCCCACTTTAGTCTTCATCACTGGCACTTGTAACAAATGCCCAGAGGCCATATCAGTCTCCGAGGTGACTGGTTTAGGTGACTAGATCAGTTTTCCCAGTCTTCTAGGTTCATGGTAGTCAGTAAATTTGTGACAACATCCTTTCCAGCAGCCAGTTACAAGTGCAGGCTCGAACACATGCACACACTTTATCCAAAATAGTTGCACATCTAGTGTCTACAGTAAAAGAACAATATTGGCTAACATTTATGGAGGGCCTAGCATGTATGTACCAGGGTCTGCCAAGCACTTTACATGAGCAAACCCATTTGGTCCTTATAAAGAAAGCAGCCTCTGAACTACGCCTGACCCTGATGACTGTTTTTCAGATAAGTGAGCAGAAAAGCTAAGTAACTTGTCCAGTGTCAACACTTTATAATGAGCAGAGCTGGGATTTTAACCCAAATGGTCTCTATCCATGCCCATGACCTTCACCATTCTACACTACCGCTTTTCATATGTGTTCGTTTACATAAATTCACAGATTGGCCCTTTTATATACACCATCAGCTGTCACAGTGGAAATTTATCAAGCAATGAAAACCCAAGGCTTTTCTTAATGCCCAAAATATGTGTAATTTGCTTGGGAAATAAACAGTAACTGAAGTTCACTGAGAGGCATCCATGAAACAAGCCAGCAATTTACTTTTGATTTCTTTTGAGCAATTAGCATGGTGCTTGCATCAGGTAACAGCCACTAAAGAGGAGTCACCGTGACCAAGGCCTGGCAAAGAGCCGGAAGTATCTGTGGTTACAGGGTGGCTGGTGGTGTCAGCTACTGAGCTGGGTCCCTCTGCATGGGATAGCATGGACAGACCAGCAGATGGCCTCTTCAGCCTGGCCTGGCACTGGGCTCTGAGCTGTGTCTGCCCTCAGTCCACTCTACAACTTGCTGCAGGTTTTATCTTTCAAAAAGTCACACCAATTTTACCTTTTATTGTTAAGTATACCCAAGACTTTTTAACTGTCAACACCACTTTAAAAGTTTTGATAGGATTTATTTTTCTAATTATTAAAGTAATACAGGTATAATGCAGAAAAAATTCAGAATGCATATAAAGTTATAAGAAGGAAGCAAAAATCACCTTTTATCCCACAACTTCAAAATAATTACTTCAGTGAACATTCTCATTATATCTTTCTAGTTTTACCCACATATGCACACACTTGTATATATACCGATTCACACAAATTGGAGCATTTCCTTAGAAATGATTGTAAGCCTAGGCCTCATGGTTTATTGACAGCATAGTATTTTATGATTTCTTTAAACTCATACTGTTATACCTTTCCAGTTTTCCTACATTATAGGCAATCTGGAAACATCTATATACAGAGTCGACCAAAAACAATGTAGACACATTTCAGGCAAAGAAAAATAGTATGATGTTTTTTCAACAGATGGTGTTACCCTTATATGGACCCTAGAGAACATCATATATCTCAGAAAACCCACCATACTGCCGGCCTTTAGAAAAGAAATTGAAAATGCATGTGTGGCAGCCTCAGTGACCAAGGTTACCCAAACAGAAGTTTGCTGTAATAATAGTGTCTGGAAGCTAATGGCCACCACTTTGAGTACCTCTTGTAATTGTAGAGGCTGAAGTATATATACATTTTTTTGGTAGATTCTGTATGTTAGGTTATTTTCTTATGATACTTTTAAAAAATATTTTTAGCCCATACAAATGGGTTGAAAAGACAAACATTGCACTTAGATATATTTAAGTATGGTATGTGAACCTCATTATCGTGCCTGAACATATCAGTAGTTTTCCATACTGTTTTGCATAATGCATATATCAATTTTATGTTCCTCCCAAGAATATATAAAGGTTTGCTTTTCTCCAAATCCTCACTAATGTTTTTATCTCTTGTTTGCTTGGTAATAAGCATCTTCTTAGGTGTGAACCGATAAAGCAGTCTATGCTTATGCACAAGAGACATGTTCTTCAATTCCTAGTGTATACTGCCCTTGACATCACAGAGTACTGAATCCTGTACACACCATTTTGCCCTGAGCATACCCTGCCCTTTCTAGGTTAACCACTTATCACACACTGTGACCATAGCTTTTGCAGTTAGAGATGTAACAGTAAACCTAGTGCCATTTCTTTTTCTTTCTTCACAATTTCACAGATTTGCTTTTACCACAGATCCTAGCAACTTTAGCAGGTGATTTTTTTCCTACCTGATCAAGGTGAAAACTTTCACCTTTCATGTAGAGGAAACACTTTATAACTCCTCTTTGGCATGTCTGAATTGCTAGCATCCCTACTCTAGCATGCAGAGCCCATTATTAAGAAAAATAAGTGTTACTTGGACACAAGTACTGAAACAGTACAACAGTCAAGCTGACAGCCAAAATGTCTGTAAGTGACTGATGGGCAGGTGGTATAAACCACATGAATACATTGCACCAAAGGGTGGTTTATGTCCTCTGTGGGATGGAGCAAGACCTTTTCATGCAAATCAGAGTGGTGCACGGTTAAACTATATGAATTGTTTTTTTCTGGAATTGTCTATGTAATATTTTCAGACCACGGTGAATTATAGATTACTGATACTGAAGAACAAAGCCACAGGTCAGGGAGCACTATTCTGTCCCCTTGTGGTTTTGATTTGCACTTCCTTGATGATGAGTGACATTGAACAACTTTTCTTACACCTGTTGTGTGTTCTTTCTAAAAATGTCTGTTGAGTTTTTTGCTCACTTTAAAATCAGATTATTATTATTATTATTATTATTTTGTTGATGAGTCATTACTGAGTTTTGCTACTGAGTTGTATGAATTCTCTATGTAGTTTGGATATTGTTTTTGTTGCAAAAAAAAAAAACTATGGCTCAGATAAATGCAAAGAACTAGTCTCTGTTTTCTTTTAGGAGTTTGATTGTTATGTGTCATTAAAGTCTTTGATCCATTTTGAATTGTCTTTTGTATATATGCTACAGTTTGAAATCTAGAAGTGTGGTGCTACCAGTCTAGGCTGTGTGCCTAACTACATGGCAGCTGGGCTGGAGAAGCGTATGCACAGACAGCTGCAGAGCCCATCTGATGACATGCTGCTACTTAGATCAGCCTGGGGTGTGGGAGGCAGTGGGGGCCTCGGAGCTGTTTGTGGCATATTGTAGCAGCTGTGTGTGGTTCAAAATACCTGCAGAGACAGCAGCTGGATGGCATTTTTGGCGGTTCACCAGGGTGGCACATTGAGTTGGAGAGACTAAGGCAGGATCAGTTCAAGAAGAGGAGACAGAGGGTAGTGATTTAAACACCTAGAGACTTCCAAGGCTGCTGCTCAGGGTCTCCAGGTTGGGGCAGCCACAGTAGCAACAGTCTTGTTGCTCTGCATGGCCAGGGAAGGTCAGGCAGGGTACTGGGGCCTGTGTCCTGCCAAGGTTCAGGGACTGGATCTTTCCGTCTGAATGTATCTCATTTATTCATCTGCATGTGTGGAAACACCCTGCATCCCAGGAAAAAATCCCAACTGATCATGCTGTATCATACTTTTAATGTGTTACTAAATTCAGTGAGCTGGACTTTGTTGAGAATTTCTGCATTTATAGACTAAGAACATTAGCCTATAATTTTTTGTAGTGTTCTTAACTGGTTTTAGTAGTCTCATACAATAAATATGGAAGTCTAGTCTTCAGGATTTTTTATTTTGTTTTGTTTGGTTTGGTTTTTGGTAAAGCTTTCTGGTGCTGGGCTTTTCTTTTTTGGGAGAATTTAGATTACCATTTCAATTTTCTTACTCATTATTGAATATTTGCATTTTCTCTTTCTTCATGACTCAATCTTGGTAGGAGTATGTTTCTAGGAATTTACCCATTTAGTCTAGATTCTCCAGTTTATTAGCATATAACTGTTTATGGTAATCTCTCATGATCTTTTCGTATTTCTATGGCATCAATTATAAAGTTTCCTTTTTCATTCATAATTATAGTATTTGAATGTTTTTTCTGTTTTTATTCTAGTTAAAATGTTTGTCATTTTGCTTACCTTTTTAAAACACCAACTTTTAGTTTTTTCTTTGTGACTACCAAAATTCTTACATGAAAAGTCTTACAACAGTCTTTTAAATTGATGATATGTTTTAATTGCATTAAAACTATGTTCACTTTTACTTTTCTCAGGTCCCTATTTTGTGTTAAGATCACAGTTTACATATTTTCATATTAGATATATGTTGAAAATAGCCTCTATGGTTATTTTGATATTTTCGTATTTTTAACCTTTGTACTAAAGTTCAAAGTTTACACTTCACCCCTGTAGTAATACAGTATCCTAAATTGTTCTGTATACTTACCTTTACCAGTAAGTTTTACCCATTCATGTTTTCATGTTACTATCAGCATCCTTCCTTTTCTCTAACATCTAGCATAGGGCAGGTATATTGGGGGGAATCCTTCAGCATTTGTTAATCTATGAATTCTTTATCTCTTCTTTATTTCTGAAGGGCAGTTTTGCAATGTATATTATTCTTGTGGACAGCGTTTCTTTTCTGCATTTTGAAGCTACTGTCCCATGTTTTCTTGGCTTCCACTGTTTCTGCTGAGAAATCTTCTGACAATCTTACAGGGTTCCCTTCTTTGTGAGACTTTTCCTGCTCTTTTCAACATTCTCTGTTTTTTACTTTTGATGATTTTGTCTTAATGTATCTCAGTGAAAAATATCTTTATGGTCAACCTATTTGGACTTTTTTGAACTTCGTGAATATGAATGTTTACTTACCTCTCTATATTTGAGGAGTTTTCCAGAATAATTTCTTTCAAGAAGCTTTTTGCCCCTTTATCTTTCTCTATTCTTCCTAGAACTTCCATCATGCATATACTGGTTCGCTGTCTGATGTCCTGTAGGTCCCACAACCTTCTTAACTGGCAGCATTACACTTCCTGATTGTGTTTGGTGTGTCAGACAATGCTATGAGTTCACTCAATCACTTAGAGATGCTGCTGCCTTTCTGGATCCCCAGAAGGTCACAGCTCCCAGCATTCTTATAGTTAGGCAGAACCATGCAGTTCACATTCTGGCCAATGAAGAGAGTGAATGTGTGTGTGTCACTTCCTGGGAGAGGTGATAAAAAATCTCTTGTGGATGCTCTAGTCTCTATCTCCCCCTGGAGCAGTTAAGATAGATGCTGTGTGTTGAAATGAAGAACCACATATCAAAGAATCCTCAATCACTGAAGTACCCCAGCAAAGAGAGTCACCCTAGGGAGTTATCCAACTTATGCCAGATTTGACATGAACAAGATATTAATATCACATGTTAAAGCTCTGAAACTTTTTTGCAATATAGACCTAATCTATACTAATACACATGAGCATGAAATGAAGATAGAATTTGCAAAAGGTAAGTGGACAGAGGTAATTGGGGTCAAATTGTGAAAGTGATCCATGCCCTGCTATGAGATTTCGTGCTTTATCCTAAGAGTGTGTGTTACCGAGTATAATACTTCAGAGCAATGAAATGATAAAATTAGATTCAAAAAACACTAACACCAAAAGAACAAATAATCCAATCAATAAATGAATAAAAGAACTCAGAGACATCTTCAAAGAAAAAGTACATTTTTGGTAGGACTGTAAATTAGTTCAGCCACTATGTAAATCTGTATGAAGTTCTTAATAAAAGCTAAATAAATAGAACTACAATATGATCTACTATGCCACTCTTGAGTAAACACCTGAAGCAATCAAAGTCCGCATATAATAGAGATACCTGCATACCCATGTTCATCATAGTCCCGTTCACAATGGCCACGATGTAGACTCAGTCTAGATTACTGCCGATGGGAAATGTGGTACATGCAAATGGAGTATTTTTCAGCCATAAAAAGCTACAAATCATATAATTTTCTGGAAAATGTGTGGAACTAGAGATTATTATGTTAATCAAATAAGCCAGACTCAAAAGACAAGCATACCATATTTTCTCTTGTATGTGGAATCTAGAAATAAAGAAAAAAGATAATGTGAAAGTAAAAGAGAGACTATTAGGGTAGGGAAAGGCAATAGGGGAGGGCAGAGATTAAGAGAGGGTAAGGGGAGTGGAATTGACACAATTATGCGATTCACATGTGTGAAAATATCACAAACCCATTCCATTGTTTAAGATGTGCTAATTGTTATAATAAAAGAAGTTAGAAATTAAAAAAAGATTGGCTCTTAAGAATGATTACTTTGTCTATACTTCTAGAAAGAGAAGCAAGAGTTCACATGGGTGTAAGTGATTTTTAATACCATAAAAGAGAGTAGGTTTGAGAGCTAGTAGAGAGACAAAATTGATGAGCAGGGCGAAGTCAAAGCTCCCTGTTTTCTGACATGTAACGCAGAGGTGAGGAAATCACTCATCGATGTGAGGCACAGAAGAGAAGGAATGGGTTGGGTGGAAGAGGGTGACACAGACACAATGACTTCATCCCAGAGCATGTGGGTGCAAATGCCATTGGATCTAGAATCATGAAAACAGCTTGGGCTGGAGAGTTGTTCTGATAGCGTACCAGCACGCTGTCAATAGTTGAAGCCATGGAGGTTGTTGGCGTAGGAATCTGATCACCTGCCTTCAATCCACATGTCTGTTGATCAGGAAAGGAATTTCTAAGTTTCTAATGGGTAAATAATACCATGTATAATTCCCTCGAAACAAAAGTCTAAAAGGTTTTTTTTTTCTCCAAAACAGAATGGAGGCAATCACTGCAATTCACTTTGGATTTCTGCCTGTGTCTTCACCATGCCTTCATATGGTCTTGTGGGTCTGGCTGGGAGGGAGTTTTCCAAGCTGTTTTTCTGCTCTTCTGTTGTGAACTTCTGAGAGAACTATTACCCAGAAGTTCCCAGTTCCCCTGAGACAACTGGTTATTCAGTCCTGGGCTGGGTCTCCAGTTAATCATCAAAGAAACAGTGGGAGTTACTCAACATTGCCCATGAAATCGCTAAATACTATTTTGATAAATTTATGCCAGAACAGTGTATTTTTATTGTTGTTTTTAAAGACTAAGAAAGAAATCAAAGGCATCGTAAAACAAGAATCCCCAGATTTGTATCTAGGGCCAGGAAGATTGAGAATAAAATGTCCATTGTTCTAAAAGTCTAAATAAGGAAAATGGAAAAGAATTTTTAAAAACTGATACTGGCATGAACTTTCAAGCCAGGTATAGATTACAGACAATTTGAGTTTAGATGTTTTAATCAAACTAGCCATTTCTCAATGACATTGCCAAGTGGATATGATAGAAAATTCTGTATTAATGGTAGAAACTGAGCAAAGGAATCATCGCATAACTGAAACTCAGTGTCGATGGGATACATTAGTGGCCACTGCTTTGGTGATCGCGGCCCGTGTGATGAGAGCAGTGTGCTGCACCAAGGTGGTTTGGAGGCCACTCTGGAAATAAATAGTGGGCCAAGTAGAAAAGAAGCTAATAGAAGTTCGCAATGTTGTTTTCCCCTTTGCCTGCAAATATAGAATTTATCCTTGATCTACCACCCAGCTATTTATTTATTATATTATTTTGTTATGCATTCTGTAAACAAGGTAGAGAATATAGGAAGTGTATCTTTTTTTGTTTTGACATGGGGTTTTGCTTTGTTGCCCAGCCTGAGCTTGAGCACAAAGTTGCCAGGGACCCTTTAGGCCCAGCTTTCTGAGTAACTGATGTAACACGTATGCATCGCCAGGCTAGAGTATATGATGTTAAAGCAAGCATTTGAGGTTATAGATTGTTTTGCACTGGAGAACGTAGAAAGAGGGTAAATTTTTTAAGAACTATTTTTACAGTGAGGCCCTGTGTTAGTGGTTAACCTTTAATTCTCACTTAAAATACTACTTTTTTCAAGAAACCTCTAATACTCTCAAGACTGAACCAGTTGCTGTCCTGTCCTATATGTTTCTAGCTTCCTGTTCTTTGGCCTCTGGGAAGATTTGTGTATCTCATTTGCTCCTGCAAGGCAGAAGCTATATGTTGTTCTGCCATCCTGTCACTCAGACTGGGCAGGCGTCTGACACATTGTACTTGTGACTGTATCCTGTACCAGCCTGTACGTCAGTGAGCTCCTCCTTAGGTCCACAGATGACCACATGCCAATGACGGGGTAAGAAGGAAGTTGGTTTTTCAGCTTCATCCATGCAACACTTTTTCTGAGACTGTGTAAGGAAAGGATAAAGATGCTCCACTGGCAGTGGAAATCCTCCCAAAGTTCATGTGTTTGCAAAACAAAATGTTTTTACCACAGTTCCATTTCAAAAAAGGACTTCCAGGTATTTCTTGATGGTGTTTCAAACCCAATTACTGCTGGGCCGAGAGTGGAAGGAACAGGTGGGCCCCTCCCGTGGCACACAGCACCTGAAGTACCACACAGCATCAGGGAAAATGCTCTTGTGTGCAGCCCTTCCTGACGATCTGTGTGAAGACAATGGTCACATTTTCTAACAGTGTGGTGGACACTATTTAGAGCAATTCAGTTTCCTTATACTCTGTTACTTTCCCTCAAATGAATCAATTCTGGAATAAAATGTTGGGGTTCCAGAAGAATCAGAAACGATGTCCTAGACGTGAGTTTTTGACAAAGCAAAGGGTAAGTATTTAAAAGAATATATATTGCCTGACCCTTGTTTTCTTTCTCAAATTTAACCTTTTTGTGAGTGAATACTTTTCTAAAATGGAGCACGTACTCTCATACATTCGTGAACAAAGTCTAATATGCAAACTCGCCACAGATAATCTGGGTTCATGAACACAAACACAGTACTGTGTAATTACATCATGTTAGTTGCAAGCACTATTGAAGTAGCAAAGCTGGTAAAGAATGTAGTGAATCTTTTACCTTTTTGTGACATTTTCTAGTATCTTTATGCTGGCAGTATGCTGCTTCTTAGGAAGCATTTTGTCTCTTTCTAAATCATAGCCCCCAACTTGCTTTTGTAAACCAGATGAACACATTTGTTTGAGCTATGTAAAAAATATAAGAATCAATAATCTTTGAGTAATACTTAAGTGTCTTGTTTATAAGTGATGTTTAATCTGTGAGGTTGGTTGGATATGGAAAGGCCTGTTCTGTTGTTGGTCTGCTTGTGGAAAAAGGGAGATTGTTGGGGTTAAGTTCTAGATTAGATAGAAGATCCAGAAAACTCCACCAGAAGAGTTAGAACTTCTTAATAAACAAATTCAGCAATGTAGCAGGACACAAAACTACACACAAATATCTGTAGTAGTCTAGTGCACCAACAATAAACTCACCAATAAAAAAGGAAAACAAGCACATTAACAACAGCATGAAAAAATTTAAATACCCAGAAATCAACCTAACCCCATAAGTGAAAGAACTCTACTACAAGTAGCACACACCAGTAATGCAGCACTCAGGAGACTGAGGCAAAAAGATCATCATGAGTTTGAGGCCAGCCTGGACCACATAATGAATTCAAGACCAGTGTGAACCATATAGCAAGACCCTGTCTTAAAACAAAAACAAAAAAATAGCCAGAAAATGTAAAGACAAATTACTTTACTGGATAGGCAAAACCAATGTTGTCAAAATGCCCTTTTACCAAAAATGATACATAGATTTAATGCAATTCCAATCCAAATACCTTCATCATTTTTTTATAGAACTAGAAAAAAGCAATTTTAATACTCACGTGGAACCAAAAGATATCTGGAATAGCAAAAGCAAACCTGAGCAACAAGAACAAACCAGGAGGCATCACAATCTCAAATTTCAAATTATGTTACAAAGCTACAATGATAGAAACAACATGGCACTGACACAAAAACAGACATGTAGATCAGTGGAATAGAACAGAGGATGCAGGAACAATCCCAGGTGCATCCAGCCATCTGCTCTTTGACAAAGGGGCCAAAAGCATAAGCTGGAGGAAAGATGGCTTCTTTAATAAATGATGCTGAGGAAACTGGTTATCTATGAGTAAATTGAATCTAGGTGCATATTTTTCACTCTGTTGTAAAATCAAATCAAAATGAGTCAAATACCTAGATATTAAAACAGAAACACTAAATCTGCTGGAAGAAAGTTTGGGTAAAGTTTTGAAGACACAAGCATAGGCAAGGACTTCCTGAACAGAACCCTAGTTGAACAGGAAAGAATACCAAGAGCCAACAAATAGGACTAAACAGATTTAAAAGCTTCCATACAGCAAACGAAATTACCAGCAGAGTGAAGAGATAAACTACAAAATGGGAGAAAAATTTGCCAGCTACTCCTAGAAGACTAATACTTAAAATATATAAAGAACCCCCAAAAATTAGATCCCCAAAATAAGAAATCCAATAACAAATGGTCAATTGAAATGAATGGATACTTCTCAGAAGTAGTACAAACAGCCAAAAAGTATGTGAGAAAATGCTCAGCATCTTCCACCATTACAGAAATGCAAATCAGAACAACAAGATTCTGTTTTACTCCTGTAAAATGGCTATTATTGAGGCTTCAAAAAAATACACCAAATGCTTTCAAGGTTGTGGGGTAAAAGGAACCTTCTATACTTGGTGGGAATGTAAACTGGTACAACCACTGGGGCAATCAATATGGAAATTCCTCAAAAAACTAAAAATAGAAATTCCATTTTACCCAGCTCTACCTCTCCTGGTTATCTTCCTGAAAGACTCAAAGATATGATATTACAGTGATAATATGCATATCCATATGTGTTTATAGCAGCACAACTCACAGTAGCTAAATTATGGAAGTGGCCCATATGTCCATCAATAGATGAATGGATAAAGAAAATATGGTAGCTATATGCAGTGGAGTACTATTCAGTCATAAAGAAGGATAAGTTCAAGTTGTTTATAGAAAAATGGGTGGATCTTGAGACCACAGTACTAAGTGAAATAAATGAGATACAGAAGGTTAAATATCACATGATTTCTTTCAAATGGGAGATCTAAAGTATAAATCAGCTAAAGAACCAAAAATGAAAGATGGAAGGAAACAAGGAGGTAGACTCCAAAGTTAGGAAGGGAACCTGGGGGGGAGGGAGAAGGAAAGGCAGGGAGGGGGGAATACAAATGGTTAAGATGCAATATATGTATGTATCGCTTTACTAAGGCAGATGTAATTATTATGCATTGCAAACATTTACTAATAAAATCAATCATCAGAGACTTCACAATCAGGACTGCTGCCACTGTGGCAGCCCGAGCTGATGGAGATGCCAGGAGAACAGGTTAGCTGTTCAGTAATAAAATAAGAGTAGCGTAATAGCCTGTTTCTCATTACTACCATGACATCCTTGAGGCTAGGTTCCTTTATAAAGAAAAGAGGCTGATTGAGCTCACAGTCTGGGGGTTGACAGCATGGTGCCAGCATCTGGCCAAGGTCCCATGGTGGGTGCAGCATAACAAGTACAGCATTGTGGGAGTGAGGTTTGAGTGCAAGGCAGGAAGCCACAAGGAGCAATTCAGGGGTCAGGGTTGTAACATCTGGTTCTCGCAAGAGCAGATTCAGGTACCACGATAAGCACTGAACTCCTTCCAAGGGCAGCCCCTGGTAACCTAGGGACTCCCGTTCACACTGCCATCCCAAGGACCAAGCCTCCATCACCTGAAGCCCTGGAGGACAAACCATGTCTGAACCAGAGCAGAAAGGATGGCTACGGCATACAAGCAAAACACAAAACCAATCTCAGAAGTCACACTGCACAGACTTATTGGAACTTTCTGATGTCACACTTCAACACAGGAAGGAGAAAGTAGATCTTCAGAGAAATACCTTGCCCTGAATCTCTTAACTTGTGACCAAGTCTGGGTCAGAGCTGGGTTTCCTGACTATAGTTCTGGCACTCCCATGCCCACCTTCTGCCTGAGAGGGGAAGAAGAGGAATTTGCCATGGACAGAGCAAGATGAACTCAAAGGCAATGGCTAAACTGTTCTCCTGGGCATCTCCATTGGCTCAGGCCGCCAGGGTGGCAGCAGTCTTAGTTGTGAAGTCTGTGACTTGAATTGTGAGCCTGGTACCTCTGGGACCCTAAAGAACTCCCCAGGGATCTCAGAGTGCCACACAAATGGCAAGCCCAGAGTGAGGCTGTGCCTGCCCCTTGCCAAACAGGATACATCCCAGAGGATCCTTCCTCCTAAGGACTCAGTCGGCTTGTGAGGCTGAAGAGAAACCAGATGAAACTTGGACAAGAGTTTTATGAAGCAAATTTGTGTCCCAAAGAAGGCCCCCATTCTGGGAAGCCAGAAGCATGAGGTGCAGGTTTCCCACATGGGGTTTGGGGATATCATGAGAAGCCCCATGCAGTAGACACCACGGTGCCTGTCTCAGTGGGAACACCTAGCCCAGTAGGAGAGCATGTGGACTTCTAGGCTCACACTCAATACCTGAGCTTAGGACAGTCACCTTGGGAACCAGGACCTTGACTCCAGGTGGCGGTAAGTGGCCGGCATGTGAGGACAGCTGCTCTGGCTTCCTGTGTCAGGTCAGGGCAAATCCATGGTGCAGTTTCTGCACCAGCATCCAAGGGTCACACAAAGCTTCACCTGGACCCGAGACACAGGTCTCTCTTGCCCCTTCTTCTATATCCCTCACTGCTTTGGTAATTTGGTGCCTCTAGATCTTTCTCAAATGGAAAGGGGATCAAGAGATGGGAGAGGAGGTAGAGGGGATGAACAAAGGAATTGAGAAGTGTTGTGTACAGGAACCAAGAAGTATGAACAGTATGCACTTACTCCCAACAGGCACTAATAAAAAAAAGCACGATGCTCACCTAACTTTGTGCTAACTCCCAGGCCGTGCTGAATCCTTCATCCCTCACACGGTCCACTCCGCCTTCCATGGGGTTTGACTTGTTTTCTTTTCTCCAAGCCACCAACACAGCCTTCTTGAATGAACTTCCAAGTCTACTTTAGTTCTGTAAAGAGAAAGCTCCCTTCTGTAATCAGAACAAATTAAGCTTGAAGCCCTGAACTTCACATTGCTTCTGTCATAGCCCAGAACCACCAGCACCTTTAAGTGCCTCCCTCCCTCATCCTCCTCGAAGGGAACGCTGCACTGATGTGCTTGTCTGGGTGTGTGCAGTAGGCAAAGCCTGGAGTTGGGTTAGGAATCTCTGAAATGCATGCAGGGAGGAGCAGATCCTGAAGCATGGATGGAACCTTGGGACGAACTTGGTTTCCTGGCCCTCTGGGATGTAATGCATTGCCACTGCCCTAAGCTGGACAGTGTTGGAGAAGCACCCACGGGAACGTGGTCCAGTAGCTAGGCAGGCAGGGGTCTGGTCCCTCACCCAGAGACAGTGGGTGGGGCCCAACAGCCAGATCAGCTCTCTTGGCTTTCAATATTCCCACATCCTGATCTCTCTCCATCGCAAGCCCTTAGCAGTATCATGCATTTGGGCCAGGCTTCAGGAGGAGGTAAGGAGCAGGCAGAAAGGAAGGTGTATGGCTGAGGGAAAGCTCAGTCTTCACCTAGCAGAGCTATAAAAGTGCTAGTGGGGTAGTGAGGCCAGGAACCAGGTAACCCAGGGGCTCCTCGGTGGAGTCTCTCCTCTGTGGCCCTTTCTTATCCCAACTCACAGGAAGGAACTTAGCCACGTATGTAAGACTGCCTGACTGACTCACTAAGGTAAACAGGAATGCAGAACTCCCATAAGGCTATTGGGACTATTTTTTGCTTTTCTCTCTCTGGACCAACTGCTCTTTAGGGCAGCCTGGCTAGAAGGTCCCTGCTGCAGAGAGAGGCTCCCTAGCTGCAGGTTCAGAATCAGGGGTGCCCAAGGGAAAACGAGCAGGAAGTCCTGTGAGACATTAACACTCAGAGCAGAGCCCACACCCCGGCAAAGCTCTCAGCTCTAGAGGTACCTTTGTAGCTTCCTGAGCTGCAGACAGGGCCCCCAACTCGACACAGCTGCCACTGCACCAGCATAATATTTCTTTGAATTCTCCATTTCACGTTGAATATTCATGTGGGTTTTGCAATCAATTCCATGCTACTTCAGGGCTGGTTTTAGATACAAATGATCCGAGAAGTGGCACAGACATCTCACTAGGAATACATGGTGTTTCAACCCTTCTGCTTCAGTTTGCTTATCTGTAAGAAGAGGAGGAAAATAATACCCATCCCATAGGCCGTTGCATTGACTAAAGCCACTTAAGACAGGAAAAATGTCTGGAAGTGTCTGGTGCACAGTGGATACTCTGAGATGCTACCATGGCCGTTTCTCTACTTATGTACCTACTGACTTGAAAAGCACATCCATTTTGGTTATTTGCAGATTTTCTGTTTTTGAATTAGCTTACCGTTGTCAGTACCTGCGGCACACAAAGCTAAGATACTGTGTTGGTTGGTTGATAAATATGTTAAGAGCAGAGGCTTGGGGGAGCTTAATTCTATTTCCTGTAGAAGGAATGGCTTGGTACTCTCATGTTTGCACAACTTTGAGTACTACACCAAGCTCCTGAAGAGAATCCACAGTACACAGTACGTTTTGGGTGAGCCCTGCCGGGTTCTGACCAATTCTGGTCTGTCTGCCTATGCGTCCTACATGCTGGCCTGTCCTCTGGTCTGTTCACAAGGTTCCAGCCAGTTTATCTGGAGGGTAGAGAGCCTCGGAGACCTCTTCTTGGCCAGTGTGAGACATCAGCGGAAGAGGCAGTTCAGGAGCAGGCAAGGGAGGCGGGAAGGCTCTCCTGGTGGTAGGTAGATGCTCACAGCATGCGTGTGCCAACGGCTCATCTGGCAGTAGCACGCCCATGAGGGATGCAGTCCAGACTTCAGGGAGAAGCAGACACGGAGTCCAGTCCAGGCTCCTCCACTCACCCTGGGCAAGTTATTCATCCCCTAAGGAGCCTCAGATTTCTCCTGGGTGACAGGACAGTGCCACTAACCACTGCCATGAGGTGAGACACAGGAAGCCAAAGCAGCAGGAGCACCAGGAAGCCCTGGGCGCGGCAGCACTGAAGAGTTGGAGGTGCAATGCCACTGACTCCACCAGGACTCCGCTGGCCCCAGGTTCATAAGGCCAAGGTTAAGCCAAAGGTCTCACTTCCCTACTTCCCTGTACTCCAGTGCTCCCCAGCCGCCTTGCCCAGTCCTCTGCCCCTGACGCTGTCCCTTTCCTGCCAGCCCCAAGCTTGGGCGCTGAGCCGTCCCAGCTGCCGCGACGGTAGGCGCCCCCAAGCCCTCCGCACACGCACCACGGTGCCAGGTGTCCCTTGACGCACCCGCCCGCGTTCGCGCTGCCTGGGGAACCCGGGGCCGAGGAGCGCGGACCAGAAGGCGGCGAATCTCCTCTGGGGTCCCGCTGGCTTAACGCCCCGGGGCGCCGGTCGAGGCTCTGGGCGAGCTCCTAGGACGGGCAGGGCGGCGGTTCGGTTGCTGGCCCCTAGCCGAGCGGCTTCCAGGCAGCGGGCGGAGGCGCGTCCCCGGCCCGCTCGGTCGCGCCCGCGGGCGGCAGGTGGCGGCGCGCGCCCTCCGCCCTGGGCCCGGGCCAGCGAGCTCGGCGCGCCCGAGGGGCGGGACAGCGCGGCGGCCGCCCTAGCCGGCTCCACTCGGCGGCCTCGGGCTGCAGGCGGCGTCGGGCCGGGCCGGGCCGGGTCCGCACCGAGGTCGCCACTGCCCGGCGCACGGAGCCCCGCGTGCGCGTGTGGACGCCAGGTGGGTGCGCGGGGTGGAGACCTGAGCCGGCCGAGGAGGCTCCTAGCCGCGTCTCTCCTAGGGACTGTGGGCTCTGAGCGAGGTGGGGCTTCAGAGCAGGGTGCCCGGGGGACCAGACACTTGGGCCGTTCGGGGAGTCTTTCGGGTTCTCTGTAGGTCGAGCCGCGCTCTTGAGTCCGGGGTGCTCCGCAGGCTTGCGGTTTTCGGAATGGGGAGTCTACAGAAGGCGACCGAGGTCAGCCGGTCGCCTCTGTGGGGCGCACAGGACAGAGAGGAAGCGCATCCTGAAGGTGGACGTGGAGCGCCGGGCAGCGGGGAGTCGCGGGGTGCCCGGGTGCGAGCGCAGGACGGGGGCGCACGGCCCCAGCCCGGCCTTGGCCGCCTCCCTCGCCCCAGAGTCGCCGCCCAGGGTCGGAAACAGCAGCACATTTGCGGATCGCATTAGGCCAGGCCCTTAATGCCTTCTCCAGATGGAGCGAAGCCACCGACCCGCCCCCGGACACCGACTCCGCCAAGGCGCCCGCGAGGCGAGGCGAGAGTCGATGGTGACCTCGGCTTTTCCAGTCTCGGCTCATTCTGATTTCCCTGCGAGTCTCTGCTAAGATCTGCTGGTCTGTCCTTGCCTACTTTTAGGAGACTGTGCTGGGCCGGCCGGGCGCTCCACCTTCTACACCTCCCTCTCTTACCTCAGCTTTGGGAGCTGCAGATCTGGACCCAGACAGCGCCTGGTGTCGTGTCGCCTAATGGGAGAAGGCCTGTCTTCTAGTGCTAGAATGTCACTCTTGCTTTGTGACCTTAGGCAGGTCCTTTCCTTTTCTGGACTAGTTTAGTTGATTTCTGACTTATTTTTGCCTCAAGGAGCAGCTGCTGGCAGGTGCCCCAGCCCTTGGCTCTCTGATGGCTTCCTGTGTCACATGCCAGTAGCCACACCCTGGTGCTGACAAATGGGCCACAAGGCCGCCAGGGCAGCCATGTCCTGGCTTCTGGGGATGGGGGTGGTGCTGCCACAGAGCAGTGCCCACGGAGGCAGGCTGAGCCCTTCCCAGCTTGATGGGGACCCATCATAAGGGAGGGCAGATTGCCGTGTCCCAGGTAGGCAGCCATCCAGCATCCCAGGTAGGGAAGATCTTGCTGGTGCCGGAGCAAGATCTTCCCTAGAGGATAGTTACCTGGGCTTCAGGACCCTTCCCTCCTTCCGATGTGCATCAGGGCCAGAGCTGGTTGGAAACCCACTGTTTCCTTTTTTTTTTTTTGTAGGCTGTGAGTGCCCCTGAGGGGGTTGGGCTCCATGGCTTCCTGGAGGAGCCCCAGGCGGCTGCTGATATGGGTGATCTTCACGCATTCTGCTGTCCTGCAGGTAACAGAAGGGAAGGGGGCGGTGGGCCTCCTGCTATTTACTCAGGAACATTATTCTGGACCACGTGGATGTAGCACAGTCACACAGTGCTGATGCTATACCAGACAACTGGAATTTCTCTCGTCTCTAGCCTATGGTATTTCTGGTAAGTTTAGCTGTAATACCTTGGGTTGTCTTTAGATCCTTCTTAGCAGGGCTTTGATGCCACTGTGGATGGCATGCAGCTCTGATAGACTGAAGCTGTGGTAGAACCTGTCTTGTGGACTTGAATGTCTTTCTCTGAGTGCCCACTGGTGGCCCTACTGCTGGAGACCAAGATGAGAGGAATGGGTAGAGCCAGGTTCTTGTGCTGGCTCTGCCATTGTATAAGCATTCATTTGCTTCTGTCAAAACACAGCCCACTGCTTTCTTAGGCCTCTCTTTAGACTCCTGTCTTGTCCATTCAGCTTAGGAGCACTGGGTAAGCTCCTGCATGGCATTGTTATTGGCCTGCTAGGCAGACTCAAACCAAGGAGGGAGGCTCGTGTTGCCTGAGAGACAGCAGAGAGTGGTAGACAGGCAAAATGAGAATACATGTTTGACCTTCCAAAGGCATCTTCTGGGCCAGAGCTTGGGATGTAGCAAAGGAGCAGAGCAGTTTCCTAGCATTCCTAGGTTCCATCTCCAGCATCACAAAGTGCTGCCTCTCCTCACTTTTAGCTCATCTTTGCTCTAAGTGGGAATGCAAGCCCAGGATTGATGGATTTTACTTTTCAAGACGGCTGGATCATCCAGATTTCTTATAAAGTCTCCTAGTTTACAAAGTAATGAAAGCCAGACAAATGTTTGCAGCCTGGATTCAGCCAAGTGTGTGGCCCCAGATTGAAAGTGCAGAGCACATTTGGGTTGATCCCATGTCCTGAGGGCTGCTGCTGCCTCATGCAGTGACTTGTATGAATTAGAACAAGACAATCCCTTCCTGAAGATGTAACTTCTCAGGCACATGGCTTGCTGGCCTCTACTCCCTCAGGACCTGGTGGAGGGCCTGGCACTGAAGGGCTGGGAAAGAAGCCTGCATGCATGAGGATAAGTCAATCAGACTTTTCGGCCTCACATTTCACTCTCTGGACTTCGTGCTTCTGAGGCTTCTTTCTGCTCCAGTGCCACATGATTTCTGTGACTCACAGAACTGCTTAGCAAGGAACATCTTTCCCGATGTTCCATTTTATTGGTGCTTCCCCAGAGCCATATTTTAGTAGCTATCTTTTGTTACAATAAAAGCCAAGTATTTTTAGGGTGACCTTAGCATTCGTTCACTGGCAAGGTAGAGTATTAGGGTAAAAGCATGTGGCCTTATTTTTCTGTCTCGGCAGAGGAGCTGAGGCAAGAACATCAGAGGTTTGTTCCTGGTCAAATGGGGCTGAGCCTATAAGGCACAGAGTGTCATTTTGCTTTCTTTCACTCTATAAAATTTAAATGTGCTTTGAGGCAGTCTGTTGACCTTTGGTCAAGGGCAGCGTTTGCCCAGCTTGAATCACCCACGGACCTCTTCAGATTTTTCCATATCTGTGTTCCTGTGGTGGTGCTGTTTCAGCTCCTAAAAGGAGACTTTAGAGCCGTGGTCTCCATTATCCTTACTTTTCATGCTTGAATCCCAGACCCCCCACCTCAGTACTGTGTCACACCCAAACCTCACTGCCGCCTTCCTCTGCTCTGTATCTGTAGAGAGGAGGCAATATTAGTATCTACTTTACAATTGTTTGGAGGAGCTAAAACATTATGAAGCAGGAAAAAGTAAAAAAACAATGCAGTGCCTGGCACATAATAAATTCACAGTAAATGTCAAGTCTGTGGCTGCAGTACAGATTACCATTAAGGTTTGCTTGAGAGGGTTACCTGTATTTTCTGTGGTGGGGCTGTAGGGGGCGATCATGAGGCATCTGGTGAGAAGCAGGGATGCTGCCGAGGCTGGGACCTGGAGCCAGAACATCTCAAGGAGGTTCCCGCAAGTGTGTGCAGCCCTAATCCAGGGCTGCTCCCTGGATTTTCCCCGAAGTTCAGCTTGGGTTTAACATGAAGCTACCCTCTGAAGTGTCTTGTGAGTTTGGTGTTGTGTGGGGCTTCAAGTGTGGGTGTCTCCCTGGCCTCGTGAATCCTGCCAGCAAGTGGTTGGTGGAAGCCTAATAGATGGTGAGTCTCAGCTGCCAGGAGGATGAATGTTTCAGCTAATTACTAAAAGTGAGACTTTCCTCGTTAAATCGATGAACGCTTACATTCACTGGCAGTAACTGATAGACTGCAGAACAAGGCATGAGGCTGCAGGTCCTTGTTTTTCCTACTCCTTCTTGACCATTTACTGCCCTCCTCTCCCAGACAGCAGGCAAGGCCTGCCTTCTTCCTGTTTCACAAGCCCTGGAAGCTTTCTGTTGCTCGCGGCCTTTCCTTAGGGACTTGATCTTCCCAGGGAAGGCAGCAGCTGCTGCTCCAACTCTCTCTTCCAGAATAATGTGCTTGAGAGCTTTTCGGATTTTCTCCCAACACCTTGAGGGTGAATCTTGTGTGTACTCTGTCATAACTGTCATAAATTATGGCTTGTTTCTTTTTTATCTTGCCTAGAAGAATACATGGTATTCTCTATCTACTAAGTGAATAAACTTAAGGTAGATTCTCAGCTCTCTTGCAGGTTCTTCTAGAAATGGTTTTAACTTTGGTCATGTAAACTTGCCCTTATCTCTTCAATCGTGTCAGGGTGGCTTCATGCAGGCCTGAGTGGTCCCTGCCATATTTTCCTCTGGAAAGGAGCTGTACTACTTGGGTTCTCTGGCAGACCCTGTCACCCCACCCCCTGTGCCTCTGGGTGGGACTTCTTCTTCTGAAAGGTGATGAAATTTTTGACCACCCCCACCCAAGTTCATAGACATCTACTGGGAAAAGTGTCTCAAGGTGACTGTTTTGAAAGGTGGGTGAAAGACAGGGAGGAATTTGACTGTCAGGACATAACCCATATAAGCAGTATCTGAATTATGTCAGATCCTGTCTCCAGGGTCTTGTGAATGCCTATGTGTAAGACAGAATGGTGTCTCATTTGTTTCTGATTGTGAGGCTGGAGGCCAGCTTGGAGGTGGGGTGGCTCTAGCATGGTTGTGGATGGATGCTCACATGTTTCCTGAGGGCTTGATCATTAGATTGTAAGTGGAGTTGTGGTGTAGAAAGGGTGGAAGACTTTGGGATATGTGATAGGCTGATCCATGGAATCCATAAATGTTCCCTAATATAGCAAAACAGATGTTGCTGATGTGATTGAGGATCTTGAGTGTGGAGATATTATCGTGGGTTACACAATCACAACAGTTCTTGTAAGAGGGACACAGGACAAGACAGAGCAGAGGAAGTAGAAGACGCTACCACAGAAACTAGAAACTGAAATAAGATGACCAGAAGCCAAGGAATGTTGGCAACGTCGAAAAGTTGGAAAAGACAAGGGATGGATTCTGCCCTGGAGTCTTCAGAAGTAACTTGCCCTGGTGACAACTTCATCTTAGTCCTGTAAAAACTCTTTTTATATTTCTGACCTCTAGAGCTATAAGAGTATAGATTGGTTTTAAGACATAAAATTTGTGGTAATCTATGGGAGCAAGCAGAAACTAAGTGGGTCAGGGGTATGCTTTAAACCTTGAGCTCTTCCCCATGGCCAGTAGGCATCTTTCTCCATTGCTCATCACCCAGGTGCAATTCCAAGCACATAGCCACAGAGCGGGCGTGAGGATAAGAGATATGCTGGCCTCTTTTCACAACATCCCTCTGCCCAGTCCACAACAATCTCCCCATGCACTTCCCCCAGTGACCCATGGTATTGCAGTTGTCTTTGTCAGTCATGGGCAGTGAGGATCCATTCACAGGGGCACAGCCCTGAATCAGGACCCAGAGATCTTGGTTCACAGGTGGATCAGCTTACAGTAGTCCTAACTCTGACATGGCCCATAATTCCCTTTAGCTTACCCTGGATTTGGCTGGTCTTGGTGAGTTATAGTTGTAGTGTCCATAAGGATTGACCCATCTTAGGTGATCTATGAGGTTTGGACTTTGGAAAGACACAGATTTATGGAGAAGTCTCAGCTCAGAGGGAGTATAGGTATAGAGCCAGGACTTGGTCCAGCCGTGGCTTGTCAAATTCCTGTTTCCCACCTATGGGGTACCTTACGCTGATCATTGCCACAGCTCTTTCAACTTTTCCTGGCCACTGTGCCCTCTTAGTAGAAGATACAAGTTCTTCAGAGGGCTCTGCTGGACCTTCCCTGCAGCAGGTGGTCCAGCTCTGGCTTGCCATTTGCTGCTGGGCTCTTCTCACCCAATAGGCAACCTGATTGGGTGGTGAGCTGGCAGGAGAGTTTAAAGTCAGCATCTTTTGCTGCTGTCCACTTGATCTGTAGGAAGTACATGCAGCTGGTACAACAGGAAGCCAGAATGCTACAGCGCCGCCCTCTCTGTCTTCTAACCCCTTTCATTCTCCTTTCATTGCTCTGGAAGGCGCAGGGACAGATCAGCAGATCCACACAGTAAACAGCTACCCATCCAGAAATCAGCACCCACTCTCTTCTTTTTCTTCATTTTCATTTCTAATATGTTCCACTGTACTTATGGATATAGCATAATGCCATAATATTTTAGACACATTTTTGTTGGATACTTGGGGTGCTTTGTTCCCTTGTGTTTATTAGTAGCCACCTGTGATGAACGTCTTTGCCCATGTGTTTGCTTCCTTGAGTAATTCTTTTTTAGTAGAATATGTTCTTTCTCCTTTCTGTTTTAGTTCTGAGTAGTTTTTTCAGCTCTCCAGATTTTATGTCATGCATGTATTTCCTGTGTGACCTTGTCCTCTACAGTGATTTTGGGTGAATATTCCAATCTGCGTTGACACTGGCAGTGGAGCCTGAGCAAAGACCCAAAGTCTTCCTGGATGCGGACTGCACTTCAGTCCTGTGCTGAACCTAAAGTCTGGAGATCTGCCACCTGGTGTAAGGGACCAGATCCAGGGGAGCACTGTTCTGTTTGTCACCTGTGACACCTTCACCCCTCTCTCACTCGCTCTGTAATATTCCCATTGCCTGCTCCTGCTTTGGCTCGTGTGTGAGTCCTTTTAAATGCTACTCAATTTCAGAGCTCTCTGCCTCCTTGGGCTGTCACCAGGAACCCTCAACATTGTAACTGGTGAGGAGGTGCTGGGAGGTACATTAGGACTCTGTTAGACACAGGGAGGACTCCTGGGAGGTCTCAGGCAGTAGCCAGACTGATAACAATGAGATCTGAAACTCACTTTGCAAGACAGCGGTGGTGGTGCTAGCTGTGGACAAGAGGATGTGAAATGCAGGAATCATTTTAGAGCCTGAGGGGAAGAACTTGACAACCGCAGGATTGTGGGAGATGGAAGAGTCAAAAATAAAGCAAAAATCTCTGTAGGTTTTGGACAAGTTTTAGGGGAATAGGATTGTGACCATTCACCTCAGGAAATGATTGGTTATCTTTTAAGAGTTAGGTTTGGGGAATGATGTGGATTGCAGAAAGTTGAGACACTGAATAGAGGAAATGTATACTGAGAGGAACACGGGAGTATAAGGAAGGTTTTTCTTTGCAAAATGTGCTTTAGTGTATCTGTACTCCAGCAGAGAAGCATCCAGGAGAAAGGCAGAGATGAGAGATACAAGATGGGAAAAAAAGCCCCAATTATATGTAATTGTTTCATAATGGGAAAAAAATAGGTAGTGTTCCTCCATTGCATCTCTAATGGTTCTTAAAACACCAAAGCTAACTTCTTATGGAAACCACATTTCAAGGTTTATGATTGCGATTACTCTCAGTTTATTTTTACAAAGATGCTAATTTCCATAAATAGCATGGAAGCATAAAGCAATTTCCTCTCCAAGTATTTTATGCAATTACTTTCTGGAATTTGTCAGTGCTGAACAGCTATAAATTATTGTGGTTGAATAGGATCACATTTGTTCTCCAAGTCTTCATTTGTAAATGTCATGGCATTTTATTTTGAAAATAGTGTAAAACTAAGGAAGAAAAGCTTTTTTTGTTAATAAACAATCATTTATAGTATTAAAGAACTCTTTAGATCTTTGTCTTTTGAAATTATCTTTGTGTTTTTATTATCTAAAAATAAAATCCTATATGTATTATAAAAGTATGAATAACTCAAAAAAGGCAAAGATGAACATAAATAGTAACTAGTAACCATTAAGATTTTTTGTATGTTTCCAACATTCTCTTTAGAACATTAACATACATGTATCTTTAAAGAAGTAATTAATCTGTTTAATGACTATTTTAAAAAATTGAGCACTGTTAAGAATATTTTCACATCATTATTTTTATAATGCACTTGTAGCATTGCATCATTTGAATGTTTCATGCTTTATTAATTAATTCCTTACTGTTAAATATTTAGGTTGGTCAGGTTTTTTTGCTGTTGCAAGGATTACTGATGTAAATGTACTGGCAGATCCATGTTTGCCTACATTTGTGATTATTTGCTTTGAATATATTTCTAAAAAATGTATTTGTCTAGATATAATTTGGGGCTCAAAAGATAGGTGAAATTTTTTAATTCTTCGATTTGTACTTCTGGAATGTTTCCATCAGTGTGTACTCTTACCTTCTAGTTGACAAAATAAGATTGAGAAAAAATTTTTTGTGATTCTAAAAAATACCCTCAGATCATTTGTGTTCTACTTCCATGTATTGTCTCCATAAGACATTAGAAACAGAACAACAAATTTTCATCTTCATATTTTGTCCATCTTTCTTTTGAAAATTTCTTTTTAATTTGTAAGTGTTCTTTATATACAAAGAATATTAATCTTTTGTTTTTTTATTTTGCAAATAATTTTCTATTTTGTCATATTTTGTTTTTAATTATGTTTTTGGTATACTGATATTTAAATTTTTTAAGTAGTTTACTTTGGGAATATTTTTGAATTCTCTGTATTGGCATCATAGAGAAAACATATGTACTATACATTTCCTAGTCTAACATTTCTTTCTAAATGTTTAGATGTTTTACAATGTTTAGTCTGTTAACTTGTTGGTTCCTTCTTGTGCTAATTCAGACTTTTAAAGTTACCATAGCTTTGTAGCATGTTCAATATTTACTGAGTCAGGGCTTCCTTTCATGATTGTGGGCTAAGACTAGCTAGATTTTAAATTATTTAGTCACAGTTTGATAATTAAAAATCCTGTTGTTTTAAAAGACAGATGGAGGGCCGGGCATTTAGCTCAGTGACCTAAGTACCTGCCTGGCAAGCGCAAGGTCGTAAGTTTGATCCCTGGTACCAAAACAAAAACAAACAAACAAAAAAACAGATGGCAAAATGGAGGAGTAATAAAATTTCCTTCTCTCAAAACTACATATAACTCCCATCAATAAAAAGAATAAGGTTTATATCCAGTGAGATGAGAAACAGCCATAGCTTCCACAGGTAACCTTTGAGGACTTCTCTGGGTTCTGTGAAGTCTGATCTGGGGAGGAGGATCCTGGTGTGACTGGTGTCTCCTGGGGTTGGAAGTAGGCAGAGCTTGCTCTAAGGATGCCTGTTGTTATTGTGCCTATCTAGTCAGCTTTGGGTAAGAACAGGAAAGGGGGATTACTGAGTGAGACTGGGAAGAATTACATATCATCTCTGGAGACCCAGTTGACAACAAAACCAGCAGGTCTCCTAGAGTTGAAAAGGAAACCTTGTGATAGAGCCTCCACTGCCCAAATGTACAAAACAGCCTCCTACAAAGGGGGGCTGCGGGGGCAGAGCAGACGAGATTTCCTAATGAAGAATTCTAATTTCCTATAGATTGGGGGATTTTTTTGAGATTCCCACTGGCTTGCACACTGAAAATGCACAGCAGGTGGGAGTGTAGGGGAAAGAAAATAACGTGGTGATTGGACGAGGCAGATACCAAAGTAGAACTGAAGTTGTGGGTGACACTGGCTTATTCTGTATCTCATACCCCACATCTTCTTCTCACTGTTCTTCACTAAACAGCTGACCACATTAGAGACAACAAAAATAAACACAGGGGAATAAACATCTGGAGATGTGCTAGACAGAATGAGGTATCCTACAGGACAAATTGCAAAAAATGTGCAGATGATTATAGAAAAATGATAGCAAAGGAAATCCAACATGTGCACTTAGTGTTTCTGAAAAGGAAAACAGAAAAGTATCCAACAATATAATTGAAGAAAACTTTTCTCATTCTTTTTTTCTGACTCCTTGTAAATATAGACTGTTGTTTGTTTTGCTTTGTTTTGTTTTTTGGCTTTGAGTATCACTGAAGTCAAGTTTGTGATCTATTTGATTTTTCCCTTTGAATGGGTCTCACTTTGTCTGCTGTGAGGCATGAATTCTTTATCCTGGAGTTGCATATTTTCATCAGGACATGATGCAAATAATTTTCATGGAAATAATCCTTTGTCTTCATAAGTATGTGTGTTTCACAAAGTTGTTCATTTTCTTATTAATCTATTTTGTGGGACAGAGTCTGGTTATATGGCTCAGGTTGGTATGTAACCCAGTATAACCTTGAACTTGCATCAATCCTCTTGTCTCAGCCTCTCAAGTGCTGTGATTACAGGTGTGTGACTATCGGTGGGTCATTGGTGGGTCCTGAGATTAAGTTAGGTCTTTCTTAGCCATCTTTTAATGGAATCAATTGAATTAAAATGAAAAGGAATGTAAAAGAAAAGCAAATATCAAAGCAAACCACTCATGGACCTGAAGCTTTTAAGCAAAATGAATATATATATATATATATATATATATATATATATATATATATATATTCATGGCGTAGATGCATTTCTCATGGGTCACAGTTGAAAAGTCTAAATGGCGGCACTGACTTAGGGTACAAAGAGCACTGACTTTCTGGAATTCTACTAGTACAGACTTGGGTTTAGGATTAGGGTCAGGGTTCTGCAAAACAGTAAAGAAGGTATCAAAGCCTCATATGAAGATCTGCCCCATGATGAAAAACTGAGCTGGACCATCAGGGGAATCCTGGCCACATTTTTCATTGGTGTTAACTCCATTAAAACTGAGTGATAGACGTTTACGAGGGTGGTAGGAGTCTAGTGGTTAAAATCTGCTCTCTGTACCTATTCAGCCTCTATGAAAAGCATGGCTTTGCCACAATGGTAATATTGCTTATTTTTCAAATAGTCACACTACTCTGATTAGTGAACCCCATTCTCTGTGTACTTGGGCATGCTCTGGACTAGTGTCTGGTAACTGAGACTGTGCCCCTCCTGGTTAGCCATCACTGACAGTAACTTCTCCCCTTCGGTGGTACCTATACAGCTGGCAGTGGTGTCCATATAGAACTGGAATTCCCAGCATGCTGTATCATCAGGGTTCTTTAGTGCTATCTACATGATTATACTTTTTACTCTTCTGACCTAGTAACGAGGAATCATAATAACATGTTTCCTAGTATTGAATCATCCCTGTGTTCCTGGCATTAACTGTACTTGGCCATGATATATTGTCTGTTTAATATTCAGCTGGATTTGGTTTGCAAATATTTTATTGAAAATTACTACATCTGTATTCATAAGAGATGTTGGTTTGTATTATATTTTTCAGGTTTTTATATCAAGGTTTTTACTAGCCTCATAAAATGAATTGGGGCACTTTCCATAATTTTTCTTTTTCTGGGTCAATTTAAGTAGCACAGAAATAAGCCATTCCTTGAAGGTTTTGAAAGATCTGCCAGTAAAATAAAGGGGGCACAGAACCTTTATTTGGGGGGGGGGAGATATGTCTTTAACAACTACTTTTTATACAATTTCTGAGTTATTCAAGATTTTTCCTTCTTGTATTTGGTTATATGTATTTTCCCTGAAACCTCTATCATCA
The DNA here is from genome assembly GCA_004027455.1 of Hydrochoerus hydrochaeris. NCBI lineage: Eukaryota > Metazoa > Chordata > Mammalia > Rodentia > Hydrochaeridae > Hydrochoerus > Hydrochoerus hydrochaeris. The sequence goes on along the minus strand of PVLA01001569.1, from coordinate 64,998 downwards.
GAAGTTAAGCAATTGGTAGGACAGAGCAAAGGAGAATATTTTATAATTTTTTCAAAAAAATGTAAATTACTTTGTTATTTCTGATTTATTTCCCCGTCAGAGAATATTATCTTTAAAGTTTTAAGTTTTGAAATGTATTAAGAGCCTTAATTTCACTTATGTTCCAAGGATATTTGACAATTTGACATTTTTGTAAATTTCCATGGCTATTTGACAATCAGTTGCATTTTCTGGATTAGAGAACATTGTTCTACTGTCCCCACTGTTTCTTCACGGTTCTCATTCTTTCTTCTCTCCATGGGCACTTCTACACTCATTCCTGTTTAGTTCTAGTGGGAGCAATCTTTCTCTTTCGTTTTCCTGCCTTCTACTGCTCTCTGTCCTCAGGAGTTCACCCTCTATTAACTGGTAGTCTGGCTGTTTTTGTAAACAAAGACAGTCCTTTCCTTAAGAGGATTTATAGCTGTTGGGTAAGTTTGAATTCTGCTTCCCCACTTGCTGATCTTCTCTCTGGATTGCTTTTTATTTTTCTCAATATTATCGACGATGGAGTATTCAGCATCTCTGTATGCCAATGCTTCTATTACATAAGTAGCCTGGGAGGAAGTATGTTGCTTACCATATACTTGCCAGCATTTGATATGTTTACTTGATAGAAGTCTGGATAGTTTAAACTCTGTCACCCTTAAATCCAAATAGAAGTGATCATCCTGAGAATCTGAGGATTGGTATGGCTCATTTAGGAGTACATTTTAAGTTCTGTTATGAAATGTATCATCTCTGAGCATGTAATTTATGAAGAGAGACACCTGTATATGTTAGAGTCCAAAATAATATCGAAGGGGATAAGATTATTAGCAGAATTTACTGGTGCTGAAGAGTGTCTAGTACTGCAGGAATGTTTGGATAGGAGCAAGCTCTGTTGGTATCTTTCACTGTGGTGAGGTAGAGCCTGTGAAAGCACCTTTCCTTGAAATGGTTAGGTTCTTCCCCGAGAGACTGATGGAAGAGCTACTCACTCCCTGGGACTGAAGATGGGAGCTGGTAGTGAGCAGAAGCCAATCTGGATGTGACGAGCCAGACTTGCTTGAAGAAAGACTGCCCATGTGTCGGCAATTGTTTGTGGTCATTGATGCTTAGCTCCACTGGGAGAGAAGGGGGAATGTGTGTGCAGAGTGAAGCAGGTTCAGTGCCCTGTGGTCAATCAAACCAATTGATTTCAGGGTAAACACTTCACACTTAGAATGCAGAGCTGCTTCCCATGGGACAGTGGTCAGCCAGACAATTGCCACTACTTTCCCTCCTACCCTGCTGCTCTTATAGAAGCAGACTCTCCCAGACCTCCTCAGGTACCTGCTGGGGTCCTGGCCTGTGGTCTTCCTTCCCTGGACAGGCTTTGTGGCCTCGCCTCTTGGAGGTAGATGGAGCCTTTACACTGACCTTGCAGCCCTCCTTCCCATCCTTGGGAGGTCCAGCATGTGGCCCACATCATTGTTCACAGCTCCAGAGGTGGAGCACTTGTCCTGTGTGTTCTGTAAACACTTTCTGGGATGCATTAGCAGCTTCCATGGACAGAGCCAGGAAAGCATTTTGGTGCTTGGAGCAGAGAAGGAACGCATGCTGTGGCAGGCAGCCATACTCCAGCAGGCTCTGTTAGGCTCTTTCTGTGAGGGGCTGTTTACCCAGGCAGTGCCTACTGGGCACCTAGCTGCTGAACACTGAGTCTATTGGATTCTTACCAAGGTACTTAGAAGCAGGCACTCTAAAAGGTAACGGAAAGTTTTTGCGGAGAGAGAGAGAAGGCTCAATTTGCACCATGGGATGAATCAGCCACTGTTTCTTACATAGTTATCTGATAAAACTAGTGGGTAGGCACACACACATGCCTGCACATACACAGAACTACGTGGGTAGTGACCAGATGCAGCCCTCAGTCCTTCCTCAGTCATGTGCTGTGAGTCCCTTGAGTGTCATAGACATCTCTGCCCTTGTTGACCCCACTGCTGTTATTTTTTCTGTTGTCTGCTGATCCTCTGTGATGTCCACCCCAGGACACAGAGTGTATTGAGTAAGCATTGGCTCCCGAGATACTTCCTTGGCCAGCACTAGTGTGGTGTCCTAGATAGATGTTAACAGTGTTTTTCCACTCCAGGAATAACCAGGGGAAGCTTGGCCTTCAAATGGCCCACCGGACAGAGGCATCCTTTTTAACTTCCATGCTTAATTACTCCCGGGCTCGGAGCTCCATCTTGTAATAGGACTGTAGGATTAGCATGTGATCCTGAGAGATAACTGAGGGATCTATTGATTGACAATCCCAGATGAGATCAAGAAAGAAAGTGATCTTAATGGGAACTAACGTGAGACTGGAGTTGTTGGGAGAATAACAAGTGAAGTCCTGATTTGTGTTCAGCATCAGGATTATGGATTTTCTCTTCTTCTTCTCTGATTGAAGGTGTGTTTGTTCAGAGAGGCTTTAGCTTTTTTGGCATGCTAGGATTCCCTTTGTGAGATATGTAGGTTGTGTATATTGTCTTTCAGTTGGCAGCTTGATTTTTTTCATCCTCTTATTAGGGATTTTGTGGGCACAAGTTTTAGTGAAGTCTGATTTTTCCATTTTTTTTCTATCTATGGATCTTGGTTTTTGATATCATGGCTAAGAACTTTTTGCCTAGCCATAGTCATGAAAAATTGTCTACGTTTTCTTCTTCTTTTTTTAAATTTTATTTAAAGAGAAAAAAATTAAACAGGAAAAAGGGTAGAAACAGAACAGAATTTCAAAAAAAATAAACAGTAAGAAATCACTAGTTGATAAATTACATATTGTCTTCTCAGATAGTTGTTCAAGTTACAAAATTAAAGCATACAAAGTGGACATTCAAACAGTGAGGCTGAAACAGTTCTGTTCAACAAACAAAAACTCAGCAACATGGTTATCAATCCTACACTCTTAAACATACATGTAGTTATATCCTTTAGAGCACTTTCTTTTCCTCCTTTTGCTTTTTAAGTCCATTATCTGTTTAGTTATATCATGTTTCAGCTTGCTCAGTACCTTACTAATCTGTTTTGTTGTTGTTATTTACTTTTTAATCAACTTGTATAATTCTGTTGCTTTGTTTTTGTGTTTCTCCTCATCCATTCCCCAGGGATCAGCTTTGGGGGATTTGGGAATTTTTGGAGGTATTTTGTTACTTTGTTATCTCTCTTTTTTTAAAAAAATTATTATTATTATTTTGAAGGTAATAAAATACAGCAGGACAAGACAGAACAAAGCCAACTGAGACAGTGTAGTGAAATTGGCACAAAACTTCACAGCAGGTTACCAGGATAACAACACATACAATAATATATCTTGTTTTCTTCACAATAGTTGTTCTTTCAATCAGGTACAGCAAAATGGAAGGAAATACTGAACTTATAAAAACAGAATATTGAATAGAGCAATACCATTAATCAGAACAGAGCAAAACAGTGATAAAGATATTTGCCTTGTAAGAGATGGTAGAAGGAAATCCCCCTTATTTGCTATATTGCATACTTTGATCCTCCCAAGAGATACTCAGATCTCTGGCTCCCACTTGCTAATGGGGTGGGGTGGATGTTTGATTCTTAGCCCATGCACCAGAAGGCTCATAGCCACTTACCAGAGCAGTGAGCTGGCTGCTTGTTTTCCCAGTGTCCCAAATTCCAACATGGCACAGAGCTCAGGAAACCCCGATGGTTCTCGCTCTGGGGCGGCCATGGCTTGCCAGGCCCCAGCCACTTGCCAGAGTGATGATCTGGCTGCTTGTTTTCCCAGCATCCCAAGTTCCAACATGGCCTACATTTTCTTCTAAAGGTTTCATTTTTACATTTTATTCATGACCCATTTCAAATTAATTTTTGTTTAAGGTGTAAGATCCAAGTCACAGCTTCTTTTGCTTGGGAATGTCCAACTACATCATCATCATCATTTGTTGGGAAAATTATCTTTCCTCTATTGAGTTTCTTTCACTCCTTTGTCAACAATGTTGGGAGCATTTGCAGGGTCTATTTTTAGGCTTTCCGTTTTGTTGCATTGATCCATGTGTCTGTGTGTTCTGTAACACCACACTATGTTGATTAATATGGCTGTATAATAAATTTTAAAATCCCAGAGAGTGATTCCTCTTTCATCGTTCTTCTTTATGAAAATCATTTTAACCATTCTAGTTCCTTTATAAATGTATACTTCCATCTACATTTTTGTATAAGCATGTCTTTAATACACAAGAATCTTGCTGGAATTTTGATGGGAATCATGTTAAACCTATAGGCCATTTTGAGGGAAGAGTAACATCTTTGTTATATTGAGTCTTTCAACCCATAAACATAGTCTACCTCTTCATTATTTAGAGTTTTTAAATTTTCTTTGTGTTTTATATAACTCTGAATATGTTTTGTTAAATTTTACCTAAGTATTCCACAGTTTTTGAAGTGATTGTAAATGATCTTGTGTTTTTCTTTTCTTTATCTATCTTTAGTGGCTAATGCACAGGAATGCAGTTGATGTGTGTGTGTGTGTTGAATAGTGGATTTATTTCCTTACCAGAACCTGGAATTATTTAAATAAATCCCATACTCCTGAAAGAACTGGTCATAATTTCATACTCTTGAGTCTACACATCCAATATCCTTCTGTCTCTACTTGCTCACTTTGTTCCTGAGTGTGAATCCTATATGGCTCTGTGTGGCAAGAGGTTTTCTCTTTGGTGGCCTGTTAGTGTGACTGAAACATGTGGTGAATTTTTTTTGAAGGAAGAAAAGGATTAATTTAGTTTTGATAATGACTTATAGAGAATTTAAGAAAAGTGAAGCAAAATTTGGTCAATTTATGTTCATCTCCTTTAGGGGTAATCTACATAGGCTAGGAGATTGTTAATGTTGAGCCTTGAAAAAAATGACAGTTATTTCAAACTTCTACTGATTTTTCACAGAGAAAGCATTGAGAAAGTTACATAAATAAATCTTGGAGTGGTAACCCAATAGAATTCTGCCAATATGGAGGCCAAGACTCCTGTACAATATTCTCACCAAAAAGTATATCCATTCATTAAGGAACATTCCTGTATGACTGTGCTCAAAAATATTTAATGGCCACTTACTACGAACTTCATGTAGGCTCATGGTCCAACCCAGCCATACTGAAGCTGTACCTATTGTAATCCTTCATGGACCCAGGATGCTATAGATTCCACTGTCTCTGGATGCTGGTCTCTCAAGAGAACGCTTTCATGTGTACCCAAGGGAAAGGTAGGACCATGATAATCAGATTACTCTCAGAAAAACTTTTTCTAAAAGTGATTCTGTTCACATTTGTCTCCACAAAAAGGATCATGGCCATATGCAACTTTAAGTGACACAGGAGTGTAATCCTCTAAAGAACCAGGACAGAGGGGATGAAGCATATTCGTGAGTCTTAGAAGTATCAATACTCAAATTTAGATAGCCCCCCCATGACCTCTTAGCATTAAATTATGCTTAATAGAGCGTTTCATTATATATAGTCTAAGAATCAGGGAACGCATTAACTGTTTTTGTATTTTTTCTTAGATTTTTGGATACATACCTGAAACTCAATGATAGAAGAATTAATTAATGAACAAACAAGTGATAAACATTTTATTGTCAACTGATGGCAAATGTTTAAAAAATAAATTCAGTAAAAGACACATTGTCATTCTTTTAAAATATTTCTTTCTTAAAACACATTTATCCCATTTTTCTTGCTACTTTCTGAGGCAGTTCTGAAAGTCCTCTTTTGTGTCTCTATGAATGTGATTAAAAAAATATAGTGAATTCTTCTGCTGAGTGCCATCCAGTGGAAAGACAGGGTTGTAAAAACATTAGTGTGTCCTCATCTACCTTATTCACCAGATCTGGCACTGTGAGGCTTTTCTCCAGTGATGAAAGATAAATATTTTGAGTTAATTCAGCACACTGAGACAGCCAGGACAACATAACTAACGACATGAATGACAACTTCTAGAATTGCTTCAGAAAGTGAGAAGAATGACAGGATAAGTATGTTTGGGGGGATTGAGAATATTTTGAGGGGCATTAATGCTTTTACTGTAATAAATTAGAGAGACAATTAAGCATTTACTGTATCTTTCAATCACCCACTGTCTATTTAGTAAACTGCCATCTGTGTCATCTGTCCAGAGTTGGGGTCCTATGTCTGACCATTTCTATAACTAGAAGGGGTGAATCCCTTCTACACCACTGGGGTGAATAGGAACTGATTAAAACAATCATATCATCTGCAAATAATGATAGTTTTTTTTCTTCTTTTTAATCTGTATTCTTTTGTTTTTTTGTTTTATTGTACTGCTTTTGTTTTCTTGTTTTATTGTACTGCTTAGCAATTATAGCACTGTGTTGAATAAAAATGGTGAGAGAATATCCTTGCTGTATTCTCAGTCTTAGGGAGAAAATGTTCAGTCTCTCACTTTAAAGTTGAGGATGTTTTTCCTCTATTCTCATTTAAATTTTTGGTTTAAACACTGAACTGCAGATTTTTGTCTTTCTTTGCTCTCTCTCTCTCTCTCTCTCTCTCTCTCTCTCTCTCTCTCTCTCTCTCTTCCTTTCTAACTTTTATTTCAAGGCAGTATCTCATTGAATCCCTCAGTGATTTGGGCTGCGATTGAATTTGCAGTTTTTTTGCCTCAACCTTCAGAGTGCAAGGATTACAAGCCATGCCCAGCAATCAGTTTCCTTAATAATTACAGTGCTTTTCAGATCATCTATTTTATACTGAGTAAACCTTATTACTTCGTTTTTCAAGGAATTGATTCATTTCATCTAAATGGTTGAATTTATGCTTGCAGAATTGTATGTTGCATTTCTTTATTATCCTTTTAATGATTACAAGATCTAAGTGAGCATTCCTGACCTTGGTTGTTTGTGGTCATTTGCATTGTTTTTCTTTTATTCCTTGCAGTATTGCTTATTGTTTTTCTTTGTCAGTTTATTGTTTCATTGATCTTTTAAAAGAATCAAGCTTTCATTTCATTGCTTTTCTCTGTTGTCTTTTGTCTCATGAGAATGATTTTTGCTTTTTGTTTGCTTCCATTTATAGATTCCCTATACCTAGGGGTCTTTCGATTTAGGATTTTAAAAAAACTTTCAGTAGTGTGAAAAAACAATATACATTTTTAGTAGAAACTATACTTTTTTGAATGTTGGTCTATTCCAGTTAGTGAAATGTGCTATGATGCTGTCATTTGATGCTACACAGCTTCAGTGAACTCCTACTCCATTGGGCCCCACCATTACAAGTGGGAAAAGGCTGATATCTACAGGGTTCTGTGCTGCTGATCCATGACATTGGTAGCCTAGGTGCGTTAAATGCATTTTCCCTAGTGACATTTTCCACTTATATGGATTGAACAGAATGTCACCATACTATTAAGTTACCCCAAGGAGCATCTATACTTTTGAAAAATTTCTTGGGAGTAGGATTAGATGATTGATTTCAGATCTTTCATTTTTTGTGACATAAGCACTTACTGGTATACATTTCTTTCTCTGTAACTGATTTTACCATATTACAGAAAATTTGATACGTTTTACTTACATCCTCATTCACTGCTTTGTGTTTTTTTTAAAATTGCCATGTGCTGTGGTCTCAATCTCTATCCCACTGTCACAGATTCGTATCCTAAACCCCAAGAAGACAGGATTAAGAAGTAGGACCTTTAGGAGGTAATTAAGTCATGGGGGCAGAATAGTCCTGAATGATATTTGTGTCCTTATAAAATAGGACAGAGAGAGCTCCTTTTTCTCCTTCAGCCACGTGAAGGTAAAATGAGCAGGTGCCGTCTGTGACTGCACCAAAGGCAGGACCGGGGGGTGGTCACCTTGATCTTGGACCTCCCAACCCCTAGAACTGTAAGAAGTAAAAGGCTATTGTTTATGGGCTTCCTAATTGATGACATTTTATTACAACATCTAATGAATTAAGATGCCTTGAGAATCGCCTTTTGACTGATATATTATTTTCAAGTATGTTATTTATTTTTCCAAGTTGGGATTTTGCTGTTACCTCTCTGTTACTGACTGTTAGTTTGATGTTCTTGCAGTCAGAGAATACACTTTGGATGATTTTGATTCCTTTGGATTTGTTGAGGTTTGTTATACATCCAAAAATATGATCTATTTTGATAAATGTTCCTTGGGGGCACTTGAAAAAAATGTGTATTTCACTGTCATTGGGAGTGTTTTTTAAATGTCAGGGTTTTGTTGGTTGAGCGTGGTTAGTTCTTGTACATCATTGCTGATTTCCTGTTTAGTTATTCAACTAGTTTCTGCAAAGGGAGCAATGAAATATCTGAGTATGCTCCTAGCTTTATTTTTCTTTTACATTGTATCAACTTTGGCTTCAAGTGTTTTGAAATTCTGTTGTTTCGTGCCTGTACATTTACAATTTCTGTGTCTTCTTGGTGGAATGTTTTTCTTTGACCATGATATTTTTCTTTACTCTGAAGTTTACTTTGATACTGACATAGCCACTGTTTTTAAAAATTACCATTAAAATAATTTTAGCATAGTATATGTATTTTAGCCCACTTATGTTATTGTATTTGAAATGAGTGTCCTGTAAATAACATATGGGTCATTTAAAAAAATCCATCGCACCAGTTTCTATCTGGTATACCAGTATATTTGCTGTACTTTGACTAATAACATTAAAAGTAATATTTTAAGGCTTCAGTTTGCCACTTTATTCTTTTTCCAATATTTTTTTCTTCCACTATTCCCTCTCCCCCCCCTTTTTTTTTTGCTTCCTGGGGGTTATATAAAATTTTTAAAAACTTTCTATGTTGACCTGTCTATCGAGGTTTTGGCTCTCTTGTGCTTGTACTCCCCACCTCTCTCTTTCTCTCTCCCACAGCTCTTTCTCTCTCTCTCTCTCCCACGCACACACAGCTCTTTCTCTTTCTCCCTTCCTCTCTCTCATCGCAGTCTTCTGATATCAATGTTTTACCCCTTATGGTAACGTATTGAAGCTTTACTTCCCATCAAATCTTCTTCCACTTCCCCGTTAACTCATAAGTATGGTCTCTTCATATATTGAGCACCACATCAGATGGCTTGTGTGTGTGTGTGTAAACTCTTAAACATATTTTTAAGAAACTCATTAGGAGAAAGATATCTTTACCTCAATTTTTGCCCATTACGTTGTTCTTCCTTCATGGAGATCTGAAAATTATCACATCCTTTCTTTTTGGAATACCCCCCCCCCCCCGCCTTCTTTACAGCTAAGCCACCTTCTTAATTTTCCTTCATCTAGATATATCCTGATTTCACAAGGTTATTTTTGCTGAGTTTAGAATTCTAAGTTAAACAATTCTTTTCTTTCAGCACTTGAAATATGTGCTACTTTCTTGTTTCTGTGGCTTCTGATGGGAAACCCACTATAACCCAAATTGTTTTTCCCCTACAGGTGATGTATCATTTCTTTCAAGATGATTTTTAGGTATTTGTTATTAGATTATAAATATTTATGATATGTCTTACTGTGTTTCTTTGTTTTATTTTTATTTTTTAAGGATTCAGAGTCTTAGATCTTAGGTTCCTTCTCTCTAAACTGGAAATTTTTCAGCAATTACTTCTTCAAATATTTATTTTCAGCTCTACACTACTTCTTTTCTCCTCTTAGTAATGGGAGGGCATGAACTGTAGATGTTTTGCTCCCACAGGTCCCCGACATTCTGGTAACTTTATTTCCCCATGCTTTCTTCTTGTTATTTACAGTAAGTAATTTTTCTTAACTTTTTAAGTTTACTTATTTGTCATTTCAGTATGATAAAACACCAACCATGAGTTTGTCTTAAACTAATTTTACTGGTGAACTTTAGTGATGATCACATTCATCACAGACTTCATACCTGTACAGGATATATCTTGATTCTTTTTTTCTGTTCCCTTCCTCTACCTTTAACCCTTTTACCCTCCCCATTTACAAAGCTTTTTTTTCAGTATTTTTCGTCAATTCTCTTTTTCTTTTCTCTTCCCTCCTTCTTCCTCACCCCTCCCTAGTTTATCTTCTCATTTGAACATTTTTTCACATTTCCTAATAATTATGATACATTTTAGTCCTTATTAACCCTTTGTCTTCTCACACCAGAGAAACGGTGCAATATTTAAATTTATGTCTGATTTATTTCACTTAAGAATATAGCCTCACAGTGTATCGATTTAGCTAGAAATATCTCAAGTTTATCATTCGAGGCTGAGAAGTACTCTGTTGTATTAAGAAAAACCTATATCTTTTTTATCCATTCATCAGTTGATGGGGACTTGGACTATTTACAAGATTTAGTTATTATAGACTGCACCACTATAAACATGGGCATGCATGTATCAATATAGTATTGTGCTTTTAATCCTCTTGGGAAGATACCAAGAAGGGGAAAGCTGAGTCAAATGGAACCGTGTAGTTTTTCGGAGACTCTCCACAGTGATTTCCACACTGGATGTACCAGTCTACACTGCCATCATCAGTGGAAAAAGGTTCCTTTAACCAGCATTTAATATTGGTTGATTTCTTGGTAATAGTTATTGTTTCTGGAGTAAAATGGAATCTCAACATTGTTTTAGTTTGCATCTTTTAAATGACGGTGATGTGAACATTTTTTTCATGTATTTATTTGTTGTTTCTGCTTCTTTGTCTGGGAAATGTCTATTCATTTTAGATTCTCATTTTTGGACTGAGTCTTTAAATTTGGGGGGTCTAAGTTTTTTAAGTTCTTTATATATTCTAGATATTAGTCCTTTGAGGAACAGCTAGCAAAATTTTTTCTTCACTCTGTGGGTTGTCTCTTCAGTCTGCTGGTGGTTGCTTCCACTGTCCAAAAACTTTTTAATATGATGAGATCCCAGTTGTTGATTTTTTCTATTTCCTCTGTGATCAGTGTTTTGTTCACAAAGCCTTTGCCTGCACCTATGTCTTCAAGAATCCTGTTTTATTTGTCAACAGATTTAGTGTTTCTGTTTTAATACTTAGGACTTTGATGTATTTCAATTTTAGTTTAATGCAGAGACATGGGTCTAGGTTTAATCTTTGGCATGTGGAATGCCAGTTTTCCCAGCACCATTTATTGAAGCAGCTATCCTTTTTCTGTGAAGGTGTTTGGCCTCTTTGTTTAAAATAAGGTGATTGCATTTGGAGTTGCTTCTACATCTTCTAATCTGTTCCTTTGGCAGTAGGTCTAGTTTTTTGCCAGCACCATCCTGTTTTAATCACTATAGCTTTGTAATATAATTTCAAGTCAGGGATTGTGATACCCCCTGCTTTGCCTTTGTTGCCTAGTATGAATTTTACTATTCTAGGTCTATTGTGGTTCCAAATGAACTTTTGGATTATTTTCTCTAATTCCATGAGATATGCTATTGGCATTTTGGTTGTAATTGCATTAAATATGTATAACAGTTTTGGAAGTATGGTCATTTTCACTATATTGGTTTTTCCTGCCCAGGAAAAAGGGATATTTTTCCATTTTCTGATATCCTCTTCAATCACCTTTTTCAAATTACATTGTTTTCAATATGAAGATATTTTAGTTTCTTCTTTAGATTGATTCCTAAGTATTTCATTTGTTTGGATGCTACTGTGAAAGGTGTTGTTTCCCTAATTTCTATCTCAGTGAGTTTGTTATTTGTCTAGAGAGATGATATTGCTTTTTTAGGGTTGATTTTGTATCTTGATACACTACTGAATTTGGTTATTAAATTAAAAAATCTTTTAGTGGAATTATGGAGGGTTTTCTCAATAGAGTATTGTGTCATTTGCAAATAATGTTAATTTAACTTCTTCCTTCCTTGTTCTTATTCCTTTTAATTCTTTTTCTTGTCTAAATCCTCTGGCTAATGTTTCCAGAACTATATTGTATAGGAGTAGTGACAGTGGGCCTCTTTGTCTTATTCTTGATTTTAGAGTGAAAGCTTTCAGGTTTTGACCATTTAGTGTGATGATGGCAGTCGGTATGGCAGAGATGGTTTTTATCAGATTGTTATAAAGAACTTCTGTTCTAGTTTTCTGTAGTTTATTTTTTTTATCATGAATGGCCATTAGTTTTTGTCAAATGATTTTTCTGCATATATGGAGATAATCATGTGGTTTTGTCCTTGTTTCTGTTAATATGGTGTATTATATTTATTGATTTGTGAACACTGAACCATCTCTGCATTGATGGAATGACTTCTATTTGGCCATGGTGTATAATCTTCTTGATGATTTGCTGCATTCTGTTTGCCAGTGCTTTACTGAGGATTTTTGCATTTATGTTCATTAGGAAGGTTGGCCTATAGTTTTCTTCCTTAGTTGAGTCCTTCTTTGGTTTTGGTATCAGAGTAATGCTTGCTTCCAGGAATTAGTTCAAAAGTATTGCTTCCCATAAATTCTATTAAAGAATTTGAGTAGTGGTGGTAATGGATTTTCTCTAAATTTTTTGTAGAACTTGGCAGTAAATCTGTCAGAACCTAGAATTGTCTTTCTTCAAGGGTCTTTAATTATATCTTCAATTTCACTGACTGATAGTGGGTTGTTTAGAATTTTTGTATCTTCTTGCTTCAGCTTTGGTAATTGAATGAATCTGTTCATTTCTTCTGTCTTTCATTTTATTGGAATACAGATTCTTGAAGTATTGATGATCTTCTGGATTTCTACAGAATATGCTGTGATTTCACCCTTTCCATTCCTAATTGCATGTATTTGAGTTTTTATTTCCTTTTTTTGATAAGGTGGCTAACAGCCTGTCAGTTTATTTAATCTTTCAAAGAGCCAACACTTTGATTCTTTGATCTTTTGTATTGTTTTCTTAGTTTCCATTGCTTTAATTTCTGTGCTGCTCTTTATAATTTCCTCCCTTGTGTACACTTTGGGATTAACTTGCTCTTCTTTTTCTAGTAGCTTGAGGTTCAGAATTAGCTTATTTATTTGAGCTTATTCTATTTTTATGATATAAAAATTCATTGTTATAAATTTATCTCATAGAACTGCTTTTATTGAGTCTCATACATTCCAGCATGTTGTATTGACATTATCATTTAATTGTAGAAACTGTATAATTTCTTCTTTAATTTCATCAGTGACCCATTGGTTGTTCAGGAGGGTGTTATTTACTTTCCATGTGTTTGTGAAGTTTTTGTGGTTTCTTTTGCTATTGAGTCTCAATTTCATTTCACTATGGTTTGATAATGTACATGGGAAATTTTTAATTCATTTATATTTACTTAAGCGTGTTGTATGAGCTAGTGTATGGTCTACTTTGGAGAATTTCCTGTGTATATCTGAGAAGAGTGTGTAATCTGATGTGGGGTAGAACACTCTGTAGACATCTACTAAGTCCATTTGTTCAAAAGTTTGCTTCAATTCTGATTTTTCTTTGTTAATTTTTTGTTGAGTTGATCCATATATTTGTAATATTGGGGTATCAAGGTCACATATTACAATCATATTAGTGTTTATTTGATTTTTCATGTCCATTAATATTTGTTGTATATAATCCTGGTATTTGGTACATATATATTTATTGTTGTTATCTCTTCCTCATTTATTTTTTCCCTTTACAAGGAAATAGTGATCTTTTTTGTCTCTGTTAATTAGTCTTGGCTTGAAATCCATTTTGTCTGCACATAGAATAGATACTACTGCTTTCTTCTGGGTTCCTGTCTCATGGGAAATTGTTTTCCATCCTGTGACTTTCACTCTATGAATTTCATTTTGAGTTAAATGTGTTTCTTGTGGGAAGCATATTGTTGGATCCTGCTTCTTGATCCATTCTGCCAGTCTGTTTCTTTTGATTAATGAATTGAGAGTATTAACATTGATGGTTATTACTGTATTGACTTAACCTTGTCATGTCATTTTCTTGTTGTTGGTTTTCTTTTTTCTCCTATATTTAATTGCTTGCCTTTCAGGGTAGATGATTCATTCTATTGAGGTTTATGGAATTATAGTTTTAGTTATCTATTTCTAGAATATCCTTCAGCACATTTTGATAAGGTGGCTTGGTGTTCATGGATTTCCCCAGCTGTTTTTTTTTTTTTTTGTCATAGAAGTGTCTTATTTCTGCATTAATTTTGAAAGATAGTTTTACATGGTACATCAGTCTGGGTTGCAGACTGTTATCTTTTAGTGCTTGAAGTACTTCACTCCAAGCTCTCTTTGACTTGAGGGTTTGTGTTGAGAAGTCAGCTATGATTTGGATGGGCTTTCCTTTATAGGTGATTCATTTGTTTTCTCTAACAGTTTATAATATTCTATTCATGTGTTAAATTTCTGGAATCTTGATTATTATCTACCTTCATGTAGATATTTTTTTCCTCATGGCTAATGAAGTTCTGTATGCCTCACTTATCTAAATGTCAAATTCTTTTTCCTTGCTTGAAAAGTTTTCTGCTATGACATCTGTGAATAGACTTTTTAATATTGTTTACACTATCTGCTGCTTTTTCATTGACTCCAGTTGATCTTATGTTACTCTTCTTTGAATCATCCAGCTATTGATTTTTCATCTTCTCTTGCTATTTTAAAGAAATCTTTCCTTTCATGATCACTAACCACAAACATGTCTCCTTGGTCTGATATTCTGTACTCACATTGGTTGATTCTGCTGTGTATACTTTCAATAAAATTTTAAATTTCTGGATATCTGTTTAAATCAGTTTCATGGATTCCATTTCTTTCCTATATTGCACATAATTTTTCTAAGTTTTTTTCTTAAACCTGTATCTATGCTAGATTCACTAACCATGTCATTTATCATGGTCATCATTCCTTAGTTTTCTAAGAAATTACTTATAGTTTGATTTTTTCTAGAACCTCACTCATCTGCTTTGTTTTTTCTTCACATGTTTTCTTCACATATTTGTTTTTTCTTCACATGTATGGATTTGGAATTATTTCACCTCATTACCTGCTCTGTTTTACTTGAGTGAGCTAGAAATCTGTGGTGGATCTTGCTTCCATGTCTTCTCAGTTTTTATTTTTAGTTTAGTTTCTGTATTGATGCTTGTAAACTGTTTGTGGTAGGTAGCTTCATTACTAGTACTGAAGACTCCTTAGGAAATGACTGCTTTTCAGAGATGTCTTCTGAGTTTTGATGGCCTTTAGCTTTGAGTCTATCACAAGATCCTACTCTTCAATTTATTGGGGATGAGAAATTGCTGCCTATTTGGTCTAGCCCATAGTTCTTTGGTACTGGCCTAGAGTAGGGTTTATGACCCTTAGGCAAACTTGGTATTAAAGCATATGAAGAAGAGCAATTGATTAGAACAGCTCTGTCACTTTGGCTAAAGTAGTGCAGTCAGTAATAGCAACAGGATCTAGAATAACCTAGAAAATGATGACCTGTGGTAACTTTTAATTTACCACCTTCAACTGTACGAACAAGATTTGTAGTTATATAACAAAATCTAAAACAAATCATAAAATTATTTGAAATATATAGTCCCTTGTATAGCAATTTTACTCTTAAGAGCAAAAATTTATAAGGAGGAAGAACAAAACAAAACAACAACAACAAAAAAACCCCAGAGAAATAGAAGAAGAGAAAGAGATTAAAAGCAAAGCTGAGGACAAAGGTTATGTAAGTTTTGGGAACTGGTGAAGAAGATGGAAGAAACAGAAACAAGAACAGAATAAAACAACAACAACAAAACTATAAACAGTGTTCATATTCATAAAAACAACAAATAAGAAAAAGAGAAAATAAAGGAAATAAATAAAGAAAAATAATGTCCATTTCAGGGCATGTCTCTTCTATCACTGGCAGACAAAAGGTTTAGACAGAGCCCACAGTAGAATTATCACAATATGGTAGATACTTTCAGCAGCCTGAGTTTTCAACCCTACTGATGCTCCAGATGATCCTGGTTTCTGATGGGCTCAGGCTGGGACCCACGTTGTTCAGCCTGCGAATGTCTGGGTTCCTCTTGCTGGCTTGAACTTGGCTCCCTTACCCTGGGTGTCTCCCATGGCTGCATCTCACTCTGACAGTGGAGCCTTGAGATGGAGCCAACTCACTGCTTCTCTGAGTCCCAGTTTCACTTGTCCCCTTTCCAAAATGCGATAGGCCACTTGCCCTCTCCTGCAGAGTTTGAATTGAAATTACTCAGCCCCCTCTGTAGCTCACAGCGCCCACCACTCCATCCCACTGTTATATTTCTCTGTGGAGGCCTCTGGAGTTTCCCATAGTCACTGTGCCTCTGGAGGTTCAAGATGTCTCTCTACACTGTGAACTGGGATTCAGGGAGAAAGTACTGTTTGCCACCTCCCTCTTCTGCATTGACGTCTCTCTCTTTTCTCCCTCTGGGCTCCAGTTGTTACTTCAGATCCTTGTTGGGACCAAGGGCCATACTTCCTTTCTCCCCACCACCCCACATTGCTATATTCCAGCCTCTGGACTCCAAATCTCAGAGAAGCTGTTTTACTGCTGCTTACCACTCCATCATCTTCCTAACAGCTCCAGGATTTTGATTATTGTTAATAGTGAGGATTGAACCCAGTGCTTATATGCTCAGTGACATAGTTACATCCCTAGTCCTTTTCATTTTCATTTTGAGATGGGGCTCATTAAATTGCCAACTTGCTCAGCCTTCTTCCAACTTGTGACCTCCCCTGCCTCAGCCTTCTGGAGTGGTGGGACTATAGACATGTGCCACCGTGCTAAGCTCCCGGAGGTTTTTATTTTTCTAATCAAGTTAAGGCAATTTATTTTCAGTACTGTGATTCCTATTTGATTCTTTTTAAATCTTGTTTTTCTTTTCTGGTATTTCCTGCTTTTCCATTTGTTTCAGGAGTGGTTATAATTACTCATTGAAACATTTTTATTGCAGATGTTTTAAAGTCCTTGTCAGATAATTTGGATATCTGAATCATTTCAGTATAGACATTTGTTGATTGACTTTTCTTAGTGAAGTTATGATTTTCCTCATTCTTAATATATCTTAGTATATTTAGTGTCCTAAATATTTTGGGTATTATGAGTTTGGATCCTATTTAGTTTAGCTACAGTCCTTCTTAGATTTTAGCAGACAGTGACTCTTTAGATTTTGTGTGAAGGTCTTGGTTGCTTTTGTCAGTCATAATTCTGATGACAATTTAACGTTCAGAGCCCTTACAGTTCCACTTGACCTGCTCTGTTCCTGTGTAGTGGTGCCCCACACTGTGACTCTGTTCTCACACAGTTTACACTGTTAACTCAGGTCAAGTTCATGTGTGGGTAGTTCTGGAGTCTGCCTAGGACATTATTTGCAGGTTGAAGATTCCCTTTCTCTGGTTCCATCTTCTGTAATTTAGGAGGAGAGTGACCCAGTGCCACAGCTAGACAAGAGGCATGTCCAGCTTCTTTATTTGGTCTCTGCGGATACTGTCCAGTGTTGGATGATGAGCGTGTTACTGGGCTCCTCAGTGTCACCAGGACTTGGGGTGAAAGTCCAAGATCTGCACTTGGTCTTTGCTGGCACTGTGCCAAGAACAAGGGGATGGTAGTGCATCCTAGACTATCCACTGCCACTCATTGGAGAGTGGAAGTTTATGCTTTCTGTTCTCTGCTGGCCCTGCTGGTATGAGTGTGTTCTTTGCTTTCTGTTCTCTGCTGGCCTTGCTGGTATGAGTGTGTGGGTAGACACTCATGGCATTTGGCTGGGGTAAAGTGGATATTGTTAAGATTTCCATCCTACTAGGCTGATTTTTGGTCCTTTGATAGTAGAAAGCAGCCCTACTTCCTCTCTTTCTTTTTGGCTCTACCTCCTCTTACTCTTCTTCATCTTTCTCTTCCTTTTCTTCCTCTTCCCCCTTCTTCTCCTCCTTCCTGTTGAATATAGCATCCTCTCATTCTTTCTTTACTTGTTGGTATTCATAAGTTGTCAGGGTTTTTAGGTACTTAGTAAAGAAGATAGGGATGCCTTCAAGTGAGCAGGCAGAGTGTGGATACAGAGGGCAAAGGGATGGATTGTGTCCTGAGCAGGATGGAGCTGGATAGTAAGATTTCATCATGTTGCTCAGAACAGCACACACTTTAAAAGTTGTGAGTTATTTTTTTCTAGAATTTTCCTTTTAATATTTTCAGACTGAGGTCACCCATGTGGAAAATGAAATTGCATATAGGAAGGACTATTCTACTGACTGTTCTATGGGAAGGGAGAAGGATTGGTGTCTTGCTGAAGAACATCATTGTTAAAGGTTGAAGAGTCAGTATTTGTTTATTGCAAAGGAATCATAATCTAAATAATACTAATTGGTCTTTCCCTTGGCTTGGCCCAAATTCTGCTCTTTCCCTTAAATTTTGCATCAGAGAGCAGATGTTGTGTAAAATGACTTTCCTACAAATGTTTGTTTTCTTACACATAATCTGTGTTTATTTTTTTATTTACAAAAATGTGTTGTTTATAGCTCATGAGGGAATGTTACTTTTCTCCCTGGTTTACCCCTAGCAAGTTGTCAGTGGCCCAAACTGCCCAGCAGTGGAGGAAAAAATCCTCAGCAGGTCTTCAACACTTTCCTGATCTTTTTCAGAGGTTTATAAGTACAGGGAAATGCCCTTGGAAATACTTGGAGTTTGTTCACAAATTCAGTTTGAACTATCGACTCCATCAAACTGGTCCTTCCTTTGAGCCAACATGAAACTAGAATTTTTGGGGAGAATGAGGGGAGGTAGACATTTGCAAGGACATTCTGTATGTGACCATTAGGAGAGGGTCCTTGGGTACTTACTGTGCTCTGTTGTGGCTGTCTCTTCTAGTACTGTGGTGGACTATGTCACCTAAATTGTGTCACACTAAGTGCTGCCCACCTTCTTACATGTGTGGTCTCTCCTATTTCCCATGTGCCCTTCTGGCCTCAATCTTTAATGTCCTCCAAGGCTTAAGGCATCTACATCTTTCCTAGTCCTCACTACATTGTTTCCCCCTTGTTTTCTATCTTGTAGTTGAGTATTTTATATATTGAATTTTGTCCCCTTCATTTGACTTCCCATTCTTTTCTTTCCTATTTCTTGAAATCTGTGTCTGCTTTATCTTTATACCCTTCTCAGGGTATAAAGATCCCAGGACATGTGGGGGACTCGTTTGAGGACTTGCTGTCTGTCTTAGTCACTTTCTCATCACTGGGACAAAAATTTCTGACATACACAACTAGAAAGAGGAGAAGTTTATTTTGGCTCACAACTTGAGAAGTTTTATTACAGGCTTAATAGACTCAAACACAGAAATGGCATGGTGAAAGGGTCTCGGTGGAAGAAAGCTGATCACATCATGGTGGCCAGGAAGCAAAGAGAGAAGGAAGGAGCTAGGGAGAGAAACTCTTCCAAGTCATGCCCCTGATGACCATCCTCTAACCAGGCCCCACCTCGTGAAAGCAAGTGAACTTTCCAAGTAAATTCATCAGTGGACTAATCCACAAATGAGTATGGCACCCCCATGACCCAGTCACCTTCCAAATACATGAGGGTGTGGGAGGATACTAAACCTAAACCATAACACTGACTATCCTAGAAATTCATATTGAGTTGGAAGATAACAGCCAATGGGACATGAGAGGCACAAAATGGTTCTTTGATCCTGCCAAGCCCGTGTACCCAGGAGTGTGTCCTGGGACTCTGAGTTGAGTGGTCTCCTCTTCTGGTGACTGCTCTGTGGCCCTTACCACATGTGCCTTGCACTTTCACACCTTATCCTTTCATAGTGGGGCACCTGTGTGCTTTGCTCAGAAGTGTCCTAAAGGCCTAAGCTCTGTTTAACTTTAAAATTTTCATTCTATTTTTAGAAAAGAAATTTAAGTTTTCTCCCTTATACAGTAGTACTTTAGCCTGTCATCCTGGCTACAAACTTCATGCTGATATCACAACCTTTAGGGCTTGTTAGATTTGAAATCCAAAACAAAGGTCACCTGTTTATAACTTATCCAGGATAGCATTAATTTATCTTTTGCATATTCATGGTTTTATCTTTTAATCATTTTTTTGAGATTTTTGCTTAGTTTGTTAAAATTTTTATTCTATAAGAAATGACTATGTAATTCTTTTAAGAACTAAAGTAGATGATGTAACGATGTAATACACGCTCATGTACCACCTCCCAGTTTAAGAAGTAAAATGCTATCAACACAGGGACTTTTTTTCTCTTCCTCTTGTCCCCAACAGTTATGTCTATGTTAAATTATGAGTTTATCATTTCATTCCTTTTTTTTACTACATATTCCTAAGCAATATATGTGTCTTGAGGGTACTTTTTAAATTTTACATAAGTGAAATTATACCATGATAGCAATGAAACTTGCTCTTTTGGTCAGCATTGTTAGTAAGATTCATCCATGTTGTTAAATGCACCTTTAATTCACTTATTTGCACTGTTTATATAGTATTCTGTTGCATAAAGCCATCTAAACTTATTTTTTCTTCTGTTGGACATTTAGTTGTGTCTAGTTTCTTTTTACGAAGTGTTTCATACATACTCTTGTGCTTTAATTTCTTTAAGGTCTACACCCAGGAATGAGTAAAATGATTCATCTGTCATCAACTTTGCTTGCTGTTACAAAAATTATTATGCAAACTTGTGATACTGTTTATAGTTTAAACAAAAAAATGAAGTGTTCTCATTTTACTGCATTATCTTCAGTACTTGATATTATCAGGCCTTTTCATGAGTTCCATTTTCAGAGTTGCAAAATGACAATTTTTTGATGTTATATATTCCTGGTTATTGGTGAAGTACTATCTTTTTGCATCTACAGACATTTGAGTTTCTGTTTCTGTTAATTACTGATTCATACCTTTTGGCTACTGGAATATTTTATTGTTCTTTTGCTAGTTCTTGTCTCCTTGTTTGTAGACAGCACTGATATATTCTGTGTATGAACCCTTTGCTGGCTAACGGATCTTTAATCAGTGTATTGCCTGTGTTTTTACCTTTTATGATGAACAAAAATTTGAATTTTAATGTAATTGCTTTCTGGACAGTAAACTCTTGGAGAACAGGGATTCTTAGTGTCTCTTGGACAGTGCTGTGTCCCAGGCTCCTGGTGGATGGTGCATGGCAGATTCCCAGAATCATGTGTTGAATGAATGGATGGATGGATGGATGGGTGCTCATGTTATTTTTCAAAGTTTGCCTTTTTTGTGTGTCTTTCATGAACAATCCTTTGTTTCCTTGATGGCACACAGATTTTTACTTTTATACAGTGGATCCCTGAGTTATGACTGGCCTGACATACAAACAACTTGGGTTATGACTAGAATTTTAGTTCTAATTTATGACCAAATCTTGAGTTATGACCTAAATGCCGGCCACTTGTGCTTCCAGATGGCCTTAGATATGGATTTAACCCTTAAAGAGTTCTGAAAGGAACATTACAACATCCTTTCCTGTATGAGGTTAATTGAGAAATCCTAGGCCAATGTCCTCTAAGAATACTGAGATCTGCTTATGTCCAGGAGAGACTTTGAAGGCTGTGTAGAGGAGCCCGAGCCTTCAATTGACAACCTGAGTTACAGCCAGCCCTTGGGAATGAGTTGAGCTCTTAAGTCAAGGGTTCACTGTATTTTATTCTAAATATTTAGCCTTACTTATTTTTTTACCCAAAGAAAATTCATTCTGTATCCTGTACATTTCTGTGAAAAGGAAATACATGAAGTTTTTTTTTAACAGGTTCTGCCACTTCTTAGGTATCAGGTGGTCTTCTTTGTGCCCAGAATCTCAGGGTTTCCTTTGCTTTAATAAAAGGTGGAGTGACATTAATTATTGCACAGAGTTGATGTGACATTAATTTACATGAACTATGCCCTGCATCCAGCATGTGTCTGGTGGATTGTAAGCACTCAGTAATGTAGCTGTTTCTTCCTTTTCTTTGATCTTCATTGTGGAGCACAGTGAGAGGTGGGGTATGAAACTGCTTTTCTCTGTGACACCCCCGTATCTATGTGGAAAGACCCCATCACAGGCTCTTTCCAGCCCCTTTCTGGCAGCGAGCTTGGCTTCCCTCCTCCTTCCCCTTGGCCTGGCCCCTTCTCCACAGCCTGGGTTTCTGCCCTCAGCTGAGTAGCAGAGGCCTCTCTTTTACAACCTGTCACAGACCTCTGAGTAGATGCAGACTAGCCTTAGAGCAGCCACACCATTTTGCTTCTAAAACACTTAAGGGCACTTTTCATTAGAACAGAGCAGACCAGTTTCCTCACAGGGAGGTTTGTGGTTCGTTTGCATTTCATTTACTCTAAATACAGCCAATCCCGTTGATCATTTCTGACTGTGGGCTCCAACTTGCTAGAGGGCTTTGAGGGAAACAGATTTGTAGTAACTGCTAGACACTATCTAAGTATAAGATTCAGAGGTATTCTCGCTGTGTGGATTGCAGCTGCAAAAAACAGAAGCAATGGAAGAAGTTTCATGTCTTAGATTACACACAAATTACTTAGAGCATCTGAGCTGTCTTCTGGTTTACTCTTCCAGAATCAAATGGTTTAGCTTTCCACCTGCATTGTAAGGTGGCTGCATAACTTGCTGTGGCATGTCCTGCAGTCTTCTCCACTGATCTGAGGTTCCTGGTTATTCTCCTTTGAGATCATAAGTGATGTGGAGTGGAACCTCATCTTAGTTGATGAGCCTTCAGTACATGAGATCTTTATTATCCTACCGGAAGCCCATTTGCTGTCAGCTTCTTGGTCTCGAACCCAGGACCCCGTTGTGGTGAGCAGAATGTTGCAGATACTTTCTGTTCTAGTCAGTGGGGTTCCCTCCCCCCAGAACTTCCAGAGAAGTGAGGCCCACTCTAGGATCCTGGGCAGTTCTAGACCACTGAAATGCAATGCAGGACATTTTCTTATAACTACACCTAGGTAAGCTCAAAGACAGGTGAAAATTAATTGAAGTAACATATTTATTTATACCCCAGTGTGTCCAAATATGCTTTCAACATATAATCAACATAAAAGTTCTAAATAAAGTATTTACGTTACTTGTTTTCATGCCGTTTTTGAAATGAGGTGTTTATTTCCACTTTCAGCCCACCTCAGTGCAGATGGGGCACAGTTTGAATGCTTGTAGCTATGTGTGCACAGAGGGGCCCATGGGGTACAATGGGGCTCAGCAGGACTTCTTAGGGAAGTCCTGGGATTGGGGTTCGCCACCCCATCTTTTCCTCCTTCACTTACAACAACAATGGATACTCTCTTCTGTTCTCTCCTTGCAAAGATGACCAACTTATGTTGATTTTAGCCTCCAGTTGCTTAGAACGCCCCCCTCTCTTTTAGCACACTGATAAGCTACTTAGGATTTAACTATGCTTATGAAAGTTAATCTTCACATATACATGACTTCACAGATTATTTTAAAATATCTGCCAGGTAGATTTGAGACTGCATATGTAAAGGAGCATACATACAGCACACCTGAGTCCAGCAGCCAGAAAGAGGGATGCCAGTGGCATCCAGGAGGGATGGCTTCCAGCCTGGGATGGAGGGGGGCAGGAAGTCTGAAACGACCTTGAACAACAGCAAAGTTTCCGGTGTGGCCCAAGCAGCTTTCTTAAACTAAAAATAAAGTTAGCTCTTCAAAGTAAAAATTCATTGAATGATTTGAAGGAAATCCAGGAAATGATACCTGACATTGTAGAAAACCTACAAGAGTACACTGTGAGAAAAACTGAGAGATGTGGAGAACAGATTTCAGAGACCTGCAATTCAAACCCTAGAAACAGGACCAGATAAGGAAGAAGCATATTGGAAACAATCATTTGTAGAAAGTTGCCTTAAATAGAGATCAGACTTGGTTATGATCAGGATTGGTAAGAACAAATACATACAGAGACATATACATATCCTGGTAAAATTTTTAACTTCTAAGGATGAGGATTAAGAGAATTCAAAAACTGTCACATTATATGACTCAAAATGCCCAGTTCTCAGCATAACTTTATGATATACACAAAGAAACAAACAAGTGTGGCTCTTGCATAGGGAAAGAAAACAGTTTATAAAAACTGATTTTTAGGATGCGTGACAAATTCCACAAAATTGGCTATTAAAAATATATTTCAAAACTCCAGATGAAAGAAAAAAATCACTTACAAAGGGAAAACAATCATATTAATAACAGAGTTTTCTTTCACAATTCTTGACTTCAGAACATTGTGGAATTATATAGTTTTTTAACTTTTACATTTTTTATTCATATGGAATCGATTTTGGTGCATTGATGAAGGAGAGATCTGTATTTGGTCATTTTCCTCCTTATTTACCTACTGTGCTGAACAATTTATTGAATAATCTGCCACTTACCCTTTGATATGAAAGACTTTATCAAGTGTTAGTATAAATATGCATATATATATATATATATATATATATATATATATATATATATTCAGGTCTGATTTAAAGCTGATGTTGTTCTATATACACACATACCAAAAAGATTTAACATACTATTTAAAGGAAGATGACCGTTTGCATTTGTGCAGTCCTTAGCTTCTACAACTATACATGAGGTGGCCCAGGAATCTCATAGAAAGAGCACCTGTGTACCCACCACGGTGTCGTGAAATGGACATTATCAGTCCTCCTGGTGCATCTTGGGTGTCCGTTTCTTATTGCAGCCACCTCCAGGCTTAGAAATAACCACAGTGAGAGGGGAATGATGTGTTACCCTGTTCTTATCTTTATAGTTTAGCCTCATGAGTACATTTCCCTAAAGAATACATTATTTGGTATTATCTGGTTTTGGATTGTATACAAATGAAATCATACTGTATCTGTTCTGCTCAGTGTTACAGTTTTAAATTTCATTTCTGTTGACATGTGAACCTGAATTCATTCATTTTTACTGCTCTGTTGTGTTCCAAGGTACAAAACCAAAACAAGGTATTGACCCATTCTGCGATTGTTGGTTTCCCTTTTGTATAGTGTGAGATTTATTTTATTTATATTTTATTTGAGGAGTTTGTATTCATTTTAAGAGTGAGATTATATCATTCTTGCCTGGCTATGTTATCAGATTATACTACTCTCACAAATTGAATTTTTGGATGTTCCTTTCTTTTTACTATTCTTTAAAAGAGTTTTTCAAAGTTTGAAATTATTTGTGAAGGGAATGTCTTGTAGTTTTGCTGTTTTCTTCCTGGGAAGAATGTTACCTACAGATTCCATTTCTTTAATGGTTAAAGGATCATTAATGTTTTCCTTCCTTTTTTCCCTTTTCCCTCCCTCCCTTCCTCCTTCCTTCCTTGTCTTCATCTCAGTTATGATTATTTATTTTCTCTAGAACTTTTCCATTTCTCCCAATATTTCAAATAGGTTTTCATGCTTTCAGCTCTGGGGTGTTGGTTTGCTGCAGTTCATCCCCTTTCCCCACCATGCTGGCGCCATGACATTTCTCTTGGAACGTTACGGTGGCCCAGGTTGTCCAGGGTTCCCATCCCACTCCCCCAGCCACCCAGTCTCCATGAGAATCCCTTCAGCTCTCTTCCTGACACCTCTCCAGTGCTCCAGGAAGCTCTGCAAGGCCTCTGTGACCTGCCTGCCAGCCTCCGTCCAGGTCCAGCCGTGTTTGTCCCAGTTTGTCCCTGCCTTATACATCTGCCACCAAGCAAGAGAATGGTGAGGGCAGGAATGGCCAGGTTGGCTGATGGGGGCTGGCATTTCTGACCTCTGGTTTCCAAGGCTGATTACTTTCTGATGAGCTCTTATTTTCCAGGAAACACAGTGATTTTGGTAAAGAAAAGGTAGTGGAGATCCTCCTGACAGTGGATGCTGGAGTTTCACTTTTTGATTGCTGGACATTTTTCTGCTAAATTCATACCAAAAGTAGCACTTCAGTAATTAAAAATATACATATAGTAAAGAAACAGAATTCCCACACTGATACTTTCTTTCCTGGTTTTGCTTCTGGCTGGGGACTCGGGGGCTCCTCTGGCTCCTGGGCTAGGCAGGTGGAGAAGATCAGCCACAGTAAGGGTGTGCCTGCAGCCACACAGCCCTTCTCCAGCCTCGGGGCTCCCAGCTGTAAGTGGTGGCACCCTTTTCTAACTTGAGCATCCATCACCAATTAGAGCAGGTGTCTGGTGTCTCCAGGTTTGCCTAGGGTATGAATGTGATTTTCCATGTATCTGGTACCACTGGTAACACAAATCCAGTGTTTATTCAGAATTTAAATCCAAGTGACATCTTCATGTCAGATAAATATGGAATGGTATGATGATATTGTAAACACTCCAGAAAATTATTTATAATTCTATGTGTCATTAAGAAATTAAAATTAGACTGCAAAATACACTGTTTTTGATCTGTAAACCTGTGTCATGTCCAATGCACTGCTTGGATCCAGTATTGTAGCTTGCATTCTTCCCTTTTTATGCAACAGAAAGTATGTTCATAACAATTTCTCATGCTGATTTATAGCTTCAGTATGGCTGTGTCCCCACTGCAGGACAGGGGCTGGTGTTTGCACCAGCTTCTGCTTCCTTCTGAAGTCCTTTATACTTTACGCTGGGCCCCAAGGTGTTTTGTAGGTCATGGAAATGGGAGAGATGTCATTTTATACACATGCAGCAATGAGACCCTGAGTCTCAATCACTGTCTTCCTCTCATCTTGCCTGTTTAAGAATTGTGAAAAGAATGAGCATTCAAATAGCATATTTGGCAGTTCCTCTGACGGATCCACGCTGAATACTTCCTGCCCTGGGAAAACAAACTGGCTTATGATGAATATAAATGTTTTTGGAGTGTGAGCAAACAGTACACTTCTGTCTTTTTCTTCTATGGGAAGGTTCACTTGAAAGCCTGCACGATTTCAGCCACACAGCCGGGATATTTCCTGAAAGAAATGAATCTGTGGGAGTGCGAAAGACTGTGAATAAACACGAACATGTCCCTGGTGGGTTCTGGACTTTGTCAGGTCGGGTGGTTTCTCACTGCCAAACAGGGAAGAGCAGTAACACTTTTTTTTTTTTTGCTACTGAATATGTGCAAATTCACATGTGAGTAATAAACACAGATTTGTGTCATCCTCAATAATGATCACACAGGTTGGCAGCAAAGCACAACATGGCCACAAAACCACACAGTTGTGGGCAGAGGAATGTGCATTGCACATGTGTGTGCACATTGTGCTTGTGTTATGAGGGTGTGGGCAGTGGCAGGCTGGGGCCATTGTGCAGGATGGGCTGGCAGAGGCCACCTCAGGCCTGGATATGGGATTGCTAGGGAAGCAGGTGACTCAAATTGGCTGGGCTGGCTACAGGGTTGGGGGTTGAGGGGGGATGCACAGGCCAAGGAAGGGAGAGTCCCCACTACTGCAGGGAGAGACAGACTTCTCAGCCCTACCGGGTCCAGCCAGTTCCTAGAGGGTGTAGACATGTTGGAACCTCCAGTCAAATGGCAAGATGCTCCTGTCCAGCTTAGAAAATCAGACAAGAAAGTGATTCCCTAGGGAACCCTGACCTTCCCTGGCCACCTCAACCTCTCTGTTTAAAACGCAGTTTGTACCCTGTCTCTTGGCACTTCCAATGTCCCTTTCCCATGACTTAGTGTGCAACTTACTTCTCTATCATGTTCATTTTTTGCTTCCTCTAATTCAAATCTGAGTGCCTTGAGAAAGGTGACTCTTGTCTTTTCTGTTGATGGCTGAATTCAGTGTCAAAAAACATTGCTGGGTGCATGGTAGGTGTTTAATAAATGTGTATTGGCTGAATAGGACCTGTGAGTCCCCAAATTACTTGGATATTCCATGCTTTTGGGTTTCCCTACCCCCATCATTTGAGTAACATAAAACACTTATTTGTACTTCACCTAAAAGGCCAAAATGCCTTTTCTCTGAGAGAGATAATGGTGAGTGTTAGTGGTAAAAAGGCGGTGGGAAAGTACATATTCCACTTTGGGATCAAAGTGCAGATTCCAGTGCCCAGACAGCTGGGAGAGAGTGTTCTCCTCACACAGAGCTCCTTTAAGGGAAAGGAAGCAATTCTTGGAAGAGATGACAAGGACCAGAGCACACTGCATCTGGCCAGCACCTTCCAAATAGTCCTTGTACACAGCAGCTTCTCCCCTGACCATTGTCTGCATCCCTCTGATGAAATGTCACTCCCTTTAGTTCTGAAGATTGTCACAGCAGGTGGCTGGGCCAGGATGGGGAGCAGGAGAAGGAGGTGTGGGGCAGGGTTACAGGGAGTTGGGATGGGAGGTGAACACCTGGGTTTTTCTTAGCAACACAACCCTGTTCATGGAATATGATGTCCTACCTCTTTCAGAGATATTTTAAGGTGGGTCTATTTCCATGTGACATTTTGCTAATTGCAACTCTTCCTGATGGATTGGTCACTTACATCAAGGTCTTCAAAAATGGACTTAGGTTTTTGGGTTTGTATTGTGCATATTAGTGGGGAAGGCTTGCTTTTCTCCCCCCATTCAGAGCAGTATCCAGGCTTTAAAATAATCTGTGCAAGATGCAAGTATTGGTGGAGCCAGAGCTTCGGGTCTTCTGTGGCAGGTAGCAGTGTTCAGACTCTGGCCATGCAGGGCTCCAGGGACCCGGGTTAGCTTCTAGGAGATACTCAAGTCATTGGAACTCTTCCTCGCAAAACCCAGTGCTCTGCGGGAGGCTCAAGGCGGCAGAAGGGGGGGTGACTCCATTTCCAGGCTCTGTCCTTTTAGGGAACTGGAAGGTGAAATCTGGTCTAGCAGGATCTTTTCAGTGATTACTTTGGGCCTTTTCTTGCCAGGGCTGATGAAGGATAAGATGTGGAGGGAATGGAGAGAAGAGGATAGAGAAAGGGAGGAGAGGGATGGGGGAGAGAGGGAGAAAAGGAGACCGAGAATATGCTTGTTTGGTGGCAGTAAAAGTGGTGTTGTGGATAACATTTATGAAGCCTAATTCCAGATTGCTACTGTCAACTTCCAAGAAGGAGTTTTTCAAGTAAACAGTTCCAAGGACACCCACAGGCCACAGCTCCCTGTTCAGGAGGGAAGGAGAAGGGTCTGCTGCTCATATTTCTTTTGAAAGGTGGCCCAGAATGAAGCCAAGGTGTGAAGCTACAAGGTATCTGGGGGACAGTGTACCCAGATGTTCCAGACATTTGGTCTTTCGGTGGAATAGTGTCAGGAGAATGTGTCTTTAATTGATGGTACAAAAAAATCTAAAATTCCTAAGGTTAATTTTTTAAAATTCAGAAGAAGGACGTGAAAACTCTTTGCCATTCAGTCCACTCTTCCAAACTTGCCCAAGTAAATTTTTTATTTCAGCAAGAAGTTTTTGGACACAAAATCTCTGAAAGACTACCTCCTACTTGAAAAACCAAAATGATCAGGAAGGTGTCTATTTTTAACCTTCATGTCAGGATCAGAAAACAAAACACATCTCATGGCTTTTAGAAGAAAAATGTTCTTGGTGTCCTTGGTGTTCTTGGTGTCTTGGTGAATTTTAGCAGTGTTGGTTATCTTAAAAGGTGCCAAGTGTCGCCTGCCATCCTGTCCAGGAGGAGCAATGCATTTAGCCTGCTTTGGGGAGGTGCATTTCTGGTATCACAGAGCATTGTGGTCCAGAGATACTGCAGTTTCCACCTGCAGGGGCGGCCCCTGTGCCTGTGGTTTGCCTAGCTTCCTTCTGGGTTGCTGGGAATAGACTGTTCTCACAGTGAGCTTTGGAGTACTCTGCTGAGTGCTGTGTGTGGGAGAAGTCCAGCACAGTGGCCGCGGGCAGTGCCTTCATGGTTGGTGCCTTTGTCCCAGTCTGCTCAGCTTTTGGAGAATCTCACTTCTCCACCAGTATCTTGTGTCTTTGTCTTGTCTGAGCTGCTGCAGACTCAAAGCTCCTGACATAGTAGTTATGGCGTCTCCAGTAACCAACTCGGGGACATCTAGACAGAGGGAGCTGTAACCGGGTAGCTTCACCATCAGCCTGAAATTGGGGGAAACATCTGGGGCAACTCTGTCCTTGTGTTTCCAGAGGTGATAAGGGTTTATGCAATGTGGGGACAGAGTTGTGCATGTTCAGGAGATGAAGTTGGGTCTCAAGACAGTTCTGGCAGGCTGGAGTGGGGGCCAGATGGAGAGCAGGTATCAACAATGGGGCATCAAGTGGTCAGATCTTGGGTTTAGGCTGTAGCCACAAAGGCTCCCAGCAGCAGCAGAGAAGGACTTGGGGCCTGCACTGAGTGTGGTGGGGTGCTGAGGCCAGTGGTGTGGTCCATCAGCATCCCACTGCGAGGTTCAGAGGAGCCAGGTCGGAGTCATACTGTGTTTGTCTTAACTGCCCACCACTTGGCTTTCAAGGCACATTGAGTGGCTTCTCCATTACTGAAAGACCCACTTCTCTTCTGTGTTTCTCCTAATTGCGTCATTCTGAGATAGAAATAAACCTAAGTGGTTTTTCCTATTTTCTACTTTTCATTCAACACAACACTTCTGACACCAAGTACCTAGGGTATCTCTCTTGTCTCCATCTAGCTCTTTAAGGGGCGCCATGCAGTTCTGAAACTATCTCTACCTGGAGACATGATCAGACCCAAGGTTAAAGGACCCATAGGACTGCTCCCAAACTCAGATGCCAATGACAAGTTGATCTCTCCTACTGCACTTGTGGCCCATGGACCCTCAATCCAGGGTCGTGCTGCCCCTGCCTGGGTCTTCATTGTTTTGCTGGAATGGCTCATAGAACTCAGGGAGACACTTTATGTCTGCCAGGTTATTCACAAAGATCACAATAAAGGGCATAGATGAGCAAACAGATGAAGAGACATAAAGGGTGAGGCCTGGAAAGTCCCAAGGGCAGGAATTAGGGTGAACCCCTTCCCCAGCACCCAGATGCGCTCACCAAACTAAAATCAGTGCTTTTGAGATTTTGTGGAGTTTCTCTGCTGAGGTGTGTGATGATATCATTGACCCTTGGTATCAACTCAGCCTTCTGTTGCTCCCTTCCCTTGAAGTTGGGAGATGGGACTGAAAGTAGAAAGTTCACCTGGTTGGTCCTAAGAAGCCCTCTTCCTACCCAAGAGTTACAAAATCCAAACATAAGATGCTTCTGTCACCCAGAAAATGGCAAAGGTCTGTGAGCTCTGTGCCAGGAACCTGGGCCAAAGACAAATGCCAGAGCAAAAAATTCCCCTAACAGTCCTATCAGAGATGCTCACATGTACACGTGTGTGTGTGTGTGTGTGTGTGTGTGTGTGTGTGTGTGTGGTGCTGGCAGCTGAGCCTAGCTAGGGCTTCAAACATGCTAGACAAATGCACCACCCTCTGTCCACTACCCGAGGTTTAGCAGCTGTGTCAGAAACTGTGGTCAGAGACCTCATCTATTTTTATTACATTACAATTTTACAATCACTCAAACCTGGCCTGGAAGTTATTCTTGATTCTCTATAAGGTATGGATTGAAGCCTAGAATACAAAAATCTTGTCCTTGAAGCACCATCCCACATTCACGTCTTCCTGCCAAACTCAGTGCTTCCCACTGGGAGTAGTGGGACAGACACAGCTGTATCCCCAGGCCTCAAATTCAGGGTCCCCAAGGTGCTGTCTAATTCCTCCTACCCCTTCCCCAGTGACTGAGCAGCTGTGTGCAGTGGTTGTGGGGCTGACGTGTTTGGCAGCTTTGCTCCCAAACCCTGGCTTGGTGCCATGAGAAGATCACACACTTCCTATGTGGCCTTCCTTCCCTGATTTCTCTCTGCCTCTTGCTATATAAGGGCTCTGACCTCTTTGGTCACCCCATCCCATAAACAGACACATGTCTCTGAGACATCATGATAGTTAGGAAGCTCCACTCTTTTGAATGGAAATGTCAAAGACATCTTCCGAATGGTGCTTGTTTTCTGAAGCCATGCACGGACTAGGCATTTCTCCTAACAGAGGGACAGGTTGTCCTAACAGTCTTATCCACTGAGGAGGAAGGGGAACTTTTCCTAGAGAGCTGGGAGTCTGTATGTCCCTATTGAGATGACCTGATTTCCTGGGTCTCAGCTTCTTCATTTGGAAAGGAAGATGAGAGGCACTCACCTCCTTTAGTTGAGGACCAGGTGGCAAATGCTGACTCACAGCAGATCCCCAGGAGGTGAAATTCTTTCTTTCCCATCTTTCTCTTCAAAGGATCTGTGCTGGATCTGCATTTCTCACTGTTGGAGGTGGCTCTGCAGGAGAGATTCCTGCCTCAGAGAGGTGGGAACCAGGCTATGTGCAGAGTCCTTCTGATTTTGCAGTTCTGCAGTTCAGACTTTTGGCTTTCTGAATCTCCCTCTGTTTGAACATTAGAATCCCAATGTGTGTATGTGCATTTGTGCGCACAAGTGCGTGTGTGTGTGTGTATGTACACGCTTGTGTGCAAAGGAAAGGATGGGAGTCATGGAGGAGGGAGAAAGGAAAGATGCACCTCAGTTGTATTCTGACAGAGCCCTGTCACTTTTGGAGAGAGTGAGCACCCCATCATTGAAGGTATTCAGGTAGTGGCTGCAGGGCCTCTGGCAGCATTCTAAGGAATAAAGGCTGGATTCAACAACCAAGAAGGTTCTTCTTGGTGCTAGAATTTCATAATCATGAATGTCACTGTACAGCTCTACAAGACTTCAGACAGCCAGAGTGGCACATGGTGACCTCACAGTATCCCCATGGGGTCAGAGGTGAATTCTTATATTGCACCTGGGCTGTATCCTCATCTCCTGAATGAATGAAAACTAGTCCACTCATTGTCATTTTGATAACAAGATTAAGGATATTAATAGCAAGAGGTGGATGTAAAATCACTGTCCATCCATATGGAGTATGCTGTGGGCATAGTGAGAATCTAGGGGAGCAGAAGTCCTTATGCCTGGCTTGGGTGGTGTCACCTAGTCTTTCACACCTCACCTCCCACATGTCAGCCACTGTGCAGGCACCTGCTGTGGGTTGCAGCTCTGTGGAGACACTGTCTGTAGACAGCAAAGTCCTCCAAGGGGCAGTGTCAAAATGGGCCTGGGAGGAGAGACAGAAGCCTGGGATAGGTACATGCGATCATGTTACCAATCTGAATGTAAGCCAAAGGGGAACAGACTCATTAGAGTTTAAATGTTTGTAGTTGTTTTTAATCCTACAGTGACAATACACACATAACCTGCTTACTGAGAAGGGCTGTGCCATTGCAAGGTGGTGCCTAAAGACCTTATCTGTGCCCGTCTTAGGAGGAGCCTGCCTTGCCCAGAAGGTGGCCTTGAAAGAAGGGTAGCTCAGCAGTGAGAGAGGGAGTGAGCATGACAGGGAGCCATGGACCATCTTAGGACTAAGAAGCCATGAGGCACAGTGGCAAGGGCTAGGGAGTAAGCAAGGGGAAGTGGCAGCCAGCCGTGGAATCAGCAAAGCAGCATGGCTGACGTGGACCAGCGTGTCCAGGAGTCTCCCTGTTACAGAAGCTGGATCTCCACATGTGTCCCAGACCCATCCCTCTCCCTTCTAGGGCTTTCTTTCTGCAGCTGTGCTGCCAGCTCCCTTGTATTCTCTCACTCACTGGATTACTCTAGTGACCAGATAAAATACTCCAGCATCTTCTGTCCCTGAACATCCATCTGTCCTTCCATGTGGCCCCCACTGTGCCCCAGGCCCTTCTCCCTTCCTCTTCAGACCCAGTACAGTCATCTCTGCTGCCGCCTGGCAACTGCAGTGACCTCCTTGCCCCGCACCGAGGGGGCACTTCTCCAGACTCATCTTCCCCACTTCCTCAGCAGCATTAAGACCGCTGACTGCTCTCCTGGATGCCAAATTCTTCCATGACTCATTTAAAAATATTCTACACTAATTGATCATTTTTAATCTCTTTTGCTTGATTCTTTTCTTTCCTAATTTTCAAATGGTGGAATCATTATTGTTTGCAGTACTAGGGATTGAACCCAGGGCCTTTGTACAGATCTATACTCCCAGCCCTTTTTATTTTTTATTTTCAGATAGAGTCTTGCTAAGTTGCACAGGCTGAACTTGAACTTGAGATCCTCCTCTCCCTCAACTTGCCAGAGTACAATTACCGACATGCACCTCTTGCCTGGCTTCAAATGGCGGCATTTTTGAGAGTGCTAGGCAAGGCTCTCTCGTCTGTCAAACTCTTTCTCTAGGGAGGGCCTTTGTCATATAATGGCTGTAAATCTATATAAGTGCTGACTTTCACATCTTTATCTCTAGCCTCCCTGACTTGCACATGGAACAATCAGCTCTCCAAGTGAATCTCCTATCTCAAGCAGAGCTACTAACTCTGCCCTTCCAACAAATCTGTTCTTCCCTCAGGGTTGCTCATTCCTTGTGTTCCTTTAAAGCTGGCTGCTCAAGGTAAAGAGCCAGCTTGCTTTGGAGAGGGCAGAGGGAGGAAAGAGGTGGTGAATCTCCTGTTTTTGGTTTCTTCTTTTTTCACCTCTTCAGCCAGTCTGTCGGTTTTATCTCCCCATCTGTCCCCCTCCTTTTCCAGTGGGATGACAACCCTGTTGTTCAAATGCTCCCCTTGGCTCTCCTTCCTCTTGCTATGGCCTTTCTATGCCCTGGGTCTTCCTTTCTTCTCATCTTCATGGCATCTCACTGTCCACCCTGAAAACAGCCACACTGACCCTCCTTGTATTCTTCAAACCCAGGGACCTCATCACCACATTAGGTCTCTTGGACTCTCTTCTTTTAGAAGAAATTCTCACCCTTGGCTTTTTGCCAACCTGATTCTTTCTTATGCTCTAGCTCTTAGCTCCAGCCTTACCTTCTCAGGTAGCCCTTGTTGACCATCTGTTGAAAATCAAGCAGCTTTTGCACAGTGTTATTTGGGTGTCACCTGCTTATTTATTTACTTATTTTTGTAGCACTTCAAACTTTAATTTTACTGCTTATATATCATTATTTGTTCCGCCGTGTATCTCTTCTACTTGAGTGTAAGCTCCATAAAAAAGAACCTAATCATTCTTGTTGCTCATCGTATCTAAGCCCTTAGAATGATGCTAGGTATATGGTACATGCTCAATAAATATGCATTGAATGCATGGTCAGATTAATATAAGCATCATATTAGAAGGCTCCCTATATTCAGGAAGCTGTTCTAAGGGGGCAGTCCTCGACTACTCCCACACTTTGATAGATGGATCTGTCTCTCCGTGCATGATGACTAACAGATTCTAGCCCTGGTTTAGGCTTGGGTGATTTTTGTCATCTTTTGTGGTGGTCTAATATTTTAGTTTCTATAATGAACATGTATTTCTGTTGTACTATGGAAAAAATTGTTTCCCAGTCCTTTACAAGTAATAATAAAGAAGGAGAGGGGAGGAAAAAAAAAATTATTAAAGTGATAGATTTGCAACAACAAAACTTAAGCAGGCTAACTGCTGTGTGGGTGATTTTTTGAAAGGTTGAGGAGCAGAAGAAGGACAGAGAGTGGAGAGGAAGGCAGGTGGAGGGGAATAATACCACCACTGCCAGTGTGGGTGGACCAGTGTGGGCCTCACCTAACAGTGCCCCACACAGCTGCTCAATGTGCCTGACCTTGGTCATTGTCAGCATCCAGCCTGTAGCGGACTTTCTTAAAATGTCCTTTTTGGACCCTGCCACTCAGGGGTTCCTTCCTGGAGGCTTGCTTGTGACTGAGTGACCTTGTCTTTTAGAGTGCAGCGGAGAAGTCACCTGGAGCCTACTTTCTTCCTGAGTTTGCACTGTCTCCTCAGGGAAGTTTCCTTGAAGATACGACAGGGGAGCAGTTCCTCACATATCGCTATGATGATCAGGTAAGAACAGTGTAGAAGGACTTACTTTTGATTTTGCCATATGCCAGTAGGCAGGACATAGTATCTTAAAAACACCTCTGTGTTGGTTACTTTTTCTTATTGCTGGGACAAAATACCTGGCACCCAAAATAAAGGAAGAAACATTGATTTAGTTCACAGTTTGTGGAGGTTTCAGTTCATGTTCAGCTGGGTCCAAGGCAGAGTGATGTGGCAGAAGGCAAAAGTTCATGGCAGCAGAAGACAGAAAAATCAACAAGAGCAAAAAGAGAGGAGCATGGAAAGAATACTCTCCCACACCCTTATACGGTGTGTAGGTTACCCACCCTAAGGTAAGTATAGAACTCACACACATAATCCCAGCATTGTCAATCAGTCATGAATTCTAGAAACCCATCCTCATGACTACATGAGGCTTTGGGGGGACCTTCAGACACAAGCCATAACAGCCTCTAAATTAACCATGTTTTCCTCAGTGCATTGCTCATGCAGCAGACCCTTGACACTCTTGAGGGATCCCAAAACCCCTGGACAGCCTATGCTTGCACATAACTTCCTATACCATGTGCAGCTTTGGTTTTGGTTGGAGTATTTGCTTGATAATCACTTATTTTTCTTACTTCTATGTCAGAAATATCTGATGGGTTCATTCATTTTAGCAATCACTGAACTTAGTATTTTATGCTGAAATTATCCAGAAGTTCTTGTTCTGATTCAGCATCACTTCCTTGCCCTCTTTGCCTTTACTTCATATTTTTCAGCTTCACCAGCACTTTTCTTTTCCAAGCCTGTTTTCTAGAAAGGAACAAAGTGTGTATGCCTGCATGTGTGTGCATGAGCATGTGTCTGTGTGTTTAAATCATTTCATGAAGGTTAACCAGAAAATAAGGCTGGGATTGGCTGATGCCTTAGCAGCATTTAAGATTATACACGCCTTTGAGATTACTTACAACTCATTGAAACAGAGAATGTTCAGCTATGCCAAATTCAGAGGTTTCTAGCTAAGGAGCCTGAATTCCTGAGGCACTGCAGCAGACCAGGATAGGGTTTAAGCCCACGTGGGCCCTTGATGGATCCAGCAGATCTTGGCACATACAGGCCCAAGTGGAGACCAGGAGCTGGGCATGATTACCTTGTCATGGCCCATGACAGTGTGGAAGGAGATGGCCCAGCAATTGAGGCCAGCTGTGCTGTCCTCAGCTGTGTAGTCCAAGGCCAGCACATTCTGGTTTGATTTGGAGAAGGCCTAGTTGGGGGCAGATGACAGCATTCATAAGAGCAGCTCTGAGCAGCCGAGTCTGCCAACCCCGGGTAGATGGGAAATGTGACTGAGGCAAAAGGGACCAACTCTGAGGCTGGCTGGAGGAACAGATATAGGAAAGGAGGTGGGAGGAGGACTAGAGTCCTGCAGGGCACAAAGAATGGAGACTTGGGTAAGGGTCAGTGAAGGTGTCGCTACCCGGGATGGAGTCCTTGCTCAGAAAGGGCACTTCATCTTACCTGTTATTTCAGTCACTTTCCTCATCACTGAGATACCTGACATCCACAACTTAGAGGAGGAGAGTTTATTTTGGCTCATGTTTACTGTTCACAATTGGCCAGCTCCAGGGAAGCAATAGCTCCAAGGCAGAAATGGCATGGGAGAGGGGCAGAATAGAGAGGAGCTGCTCAGGACCTACAGGCCAGAAAGCAGAGAGAGACAACAGGAGCCGAGGGGGAGACACACCCTTCAGGTCATGCCTCCAGGGACCTTTAGTTTTTTCTAACACAGATGTTAAAAGTGTGTGGTGTGCTGTGGGAATTTCACCCAAGAACATGTCAAAGCCCCAGTGATGGGCACGTGAAACCACTCTGGGTCTTCCACTGTGAGCTTCTTTTATGGGAAAGGAACACAGACTGAAGACAACAGGCCAGTAAACGTACCTGCCCCGTCGGTTAATGGCAAAGGAAACAGGTCCTTCTACTAAACGAAGTGTGTTTCCTGAAGGAACCTCAGGATGGACCAGGGACTGTTCCTAGCACCCAAGCCTCAACTCTCCTCCCTCCCTGTGCCTAACATACAGGTTGCCCTGTCATGTCAGGGAGGTTCTAGGCACAGAGGAAAAGATACAACCAATCAAATTTATCAAAACATTTAAAAAAGGCCCTGTGGTAGTTTATGAGAAACATCAAGATCAATTAAAAGCCAGTTCCTTTGCATTTGAATCCCAGTTCCGCCATGTTCTTTGCTGTTTGACTTTGCAAAAGTCACCTTCCTCCCCTGCATCTCTGTGCCCTCAGGTGTGAAATGGAGATGAGGATGGCCAATACCCCTTGTGGGAGTGTTCTGAGGACTTAGCAGAGATAATTCACAGAGGTCTCCTTGCACAGCACTGTATAAACATTTGATTTAACTACTGTTATTACTAATATTATTTGCAAACGTTTCAATCTGAGAATCTCAGATAAGTGTATGCTAAAGGAAAGAAAGGAGTTTATTTTCCATGTACATTAGGGGACCTTACACAATATTTTAAATTAATTTTTATTGAGGTCTAACACACGTGCAATAAAATGCATACATAGCTAAAGCATAAAACTTGATGAATTTTAAAATATTTCTACACCTCCATAACCAATACCCAGGTCAAGAAATCAAGCCAGCCCAGCACCCTGGAGGAACCACCATTCTGCCTCCTGTTGCTGTTGTAGGTTGGTTTTGTCTGCTTTTTATTTTTAATTTTATATAAATGGAATCATCCAGCACATACCCGCTTTTGTCTGGCTTCTCTCACACATCATTATGTCTGAGAGACTCAATCAGTCCTTGGATCCAGCATAATATAGGATGTAAAGTCTAGCAGCCAGTCGTGCTCGTCGGAACAAATTGTCTAATACTGGAACACACTGCGGCAGGCCGGGGCAGGCAGAGCTGCTCCTGCCCGGAAATTCCCAGACCGTCCCAGAAGCTGGCAGGGCGGTCGCAGAGGTTCCTTGCCTGGTGGGGTGGCAGAGGGCCGCGTTTTCCAGGGTATCCTTTGCTTTACCCCAGCCGGAAGTCTGCGCAGAGCCTGCAGCCTGTGCTTCCTGGACAGCACCCTTCTGTGCTGTTGTGCAGCCTGTGTGCTCACCTGCAGTCTCTGTCTGCGCATGCGCCTGAGCTGCTGTCTGCCTCTGCAGTGGCCTGAAGCCAGACTTGACAACCTGTGTGTGCAGTGAGGCTGAGGTCTGGTTTCTAACACTGTTTGTGCAGACATGGGTTCACGCAGGTCTTCCTCCCTGTTAAATATGCATTTGATAAAATGGGAAGCAGGTGCAAGGTGGGGAGATGTCAGCTTTCTTGGACAACTCTTGTAGGACTTTTAAAAGTATTTTATACTCGGCATATTTTCATGAAGACCTTGGGTCAGTCTTCAAATGGCTTCTGGATTAGGTGCCTGGAAAACTAATAACCCAGAGGCGGGTAAAGCACAGCTGAGATGTAGGCTGTGTTTAATGAGACACATAAAAGCCACACTGTGGATCATTCAGGGAACTGAAGCAGATTCTAGTGAAGCCAGCTGGGGAGCAGTGTTAGTGCAAACAGGACTAGTCAGGCAGTGCGGCCTTCCTCCCATCACTAATCAGCTTGTAATTTAGCGGTTATTTGACATCTTTGGACCTCAGATTCTTGAGCTCTTTTGAAAAACAAGTGACTGTGTTTCATGATCAGTACTCCTACCATTCCAAAACTGCCTTTTCTTGAAACGACAAATAGAGTATTCCACATTGCAGAGTGTTAATTGGATCATGCTGATGGTCCAGGCCCTCTTGCCAGCAACACAGTGAACTGTTACTTAGAGAATTACAGAATTTTACAACTGGTGCAGACTTTGGCCCAAGCACTCTATTTTACAAGTCAAGAGGACAGAGGCTTTGTGCAAATGACTTACTCAAGGTCATCCAGATGGTTATTCAAAAAATTGAGACCACTACAGTCCCAAACCCTGGCTCCCCAACTCTAGGATAAACCTGGCTGCTTCTCTCAGAAGAATTGCCTAGAAAATTATATCTTTTTTGAAAAAAAACTCTTGATTCCACTCTTATGTTCTACAGAGCTTTGGGGCCCTTATTACACCACAGAGAGTGATTAATGTCATGGATATGTTTTTTAGGCTCATTCTCAGCTCCTGCAGGAATTTGGAATTAGCTATGCTAATAGCAACTTATAAGCACATCATTCCTTCTCAGTTTTCAGTAGAAATCACAGTTTTTTCAATGTAAGCAAAACATATTAATTGCAATTAAACATGTTGCCTTCCCATTGGGAAGTATGTGTGCAGGTAAATGTTCTAGCACTTGAGTAGTATAAAAGCATTAGTTTGGGACAACTGGCTAAGAAGGCTGAGGCTGAAAGAGTTATTGGCCAACCAGGCTCCAGAGAGGATTCTTTTGTCATTCTTCATAGTAGTTTTGGAGTCTTGGCTCACTGAAGACCTGCTCAAAGGCAAATAGCTGAATGTTGGCTGGTCCTACAAAGCAGTGTCTTGATTCTGTACTTTGTCATTTATCCGCCCCCCCCCCCCCGACTAAGGTAGTGTTTGAAGAGTGGCACTGTCACTGTTTGCCTAAGTCTCTTTTTGGAAAGGAAGGTGATGCCATCTTTGTCTATCTTTGATTTATTTCAGCTCACCAAGGACTTAAGTGTGGAGCTCATAGTAGACTTTCTCTTACACATTTGTGACAGGGTTAGTGCTTCTCAGCAAGGCATCATTTAGTTTCAAAAGTTAGGAAACTTTTGGCACAAGTATATTCCTTCCTTTCTTCCTCCTTTCCTTTCTCCCCTTTCTTTATTTTTTCCTTTCTTCCCTCCCTTCTTCCTTTTCCTCTCCTTCCTTTCCTTTTTTCTCTCTTTCTCAGCATTTGTTGTATGTAGGGAAATGTGGGCAGAGTGCCATCCAGACTCAGTAGAACTGTCAGAATGGATTTCCTCCTCACTGGCAGCCAGGGTAATGGAGGAGCAACACAAGCTTGGAAATGTGCCTCGTTCTGTGGTCCTTGAGTTGTCTTTGTGTGTGTGTACCTTGGTGGGATGTTGATCTTGCCATGTGCAGACCATGAGGCACCAGGAGGCAGGAAGAATAACATGAGTTCCATGCATGTATGGTGGAGCTGAGTGTTTAATGGTGGGTTCTGGTTTTCCAAGAATTAACTTGGGATAAAGCCCACTTGAGTAAGTACAGAACCATTTATAAGAAAACTTTCCTGACTTCATGTTGGAGGGGTTGAACAGATCTAGAGCCCATGATCTCTCTCCCCTGCAAACTCTTCTATAGATTCCAGGGAAGCATTCTTGACTAATTTAGGGTTTTGTCTCTTCCTGGCCATGTTTGAGTAGATTTGAGATTTTTACTAGATTCAAAATGCTTTTATTCATATTGTGATTTACCCTTGTTTTCAGTGACCACTGATTTTCAAGTTCATACTGCCCCCTGCTCCAGAGATTGAACCCCGGGCCTTCTCACTCAGCTATAACCCCAGCTCTTTTTTTTCATTTTTTAAAAATATGTCTTGCTGAATTCCTAAGCTGTCCAGGCTGGGGTCAAACTTGCAATCCTCCTGCCTTAGCCTCTCAGAGTGCTGCAGTAACAGGTGTGTGCTACCATGACCAGCTTCTCTCCCTCGTTTTTAACCTTTAAATCTAACTTGTGATATCTCTTTCAGCCATTTCCCCCACCTTCAATAGACATTTTAATATTTAAGAATTCCAATTACTTTCTCAAAGTCACATCCAAATTCTGATGTACCTAATTCTATATTGGTGCAAATCTGTGCTTCTAAAATCCTAAGGCAGGACAACTTCATAGTCTTTTCTTCTGGTTGTTGCTAACTGCCTATTTATATGATGTCTCGTTTCAAAAGTGCCTTGCCAGTTGATGTTTTTTTATATTTCTGTTGTTAGGGAGGTGGAGGACTGGATGTGTGGTCCTGACAGGGATCTGGGTCATGGTATATCAGAGTTGAAAGGAGTGTAGAGTACGGGCTTTTCAGGTGAGGAATCTGAGCACCAAAGAGGGAACAGAATCTTGTCCAAGATCAAACAGCTAGGCAGTAGCAATGCCAAGCGCCTGTTCTTTGCCCTTAAGTTCAGTTAAGACATTTTTACATCTAATCTGTGGGCAGGAAAAGTATGAGAGAAATGTTTGAATGAATTTTTAAAACTAGTAATAATAATAATAATGTATTAATAATGAAGTCTTTGTGTAGCCTTATTCCTGAACTTCTTTTAAATGTCTTTTTTTCTTGTGCTATTATGCCAGACCTAATTTTCCTTTTCCCTCTTTAACTATTGATTTATGCATTCTTTCTAAGGAGAAGAAATCTGTTTGCTGTGAGTACATCCTTCTCAGAGTAACTTCTTCCGAACTTTTCATGACTGTCCTGGCCAGGAGCTTCCTTGTGGTTAAACTGTTGGCAGGCTTCAGAAATATCACTTGAGGCTTTCAATTTATTTATGTAATAGTTTTTAGCTTGAAAAGTATATACCAACTTCTGGAATTCCTGTTGAAGATGGACATAGCCCTTTGGCCTACAGAGTTTGGTCATTTTCTTCACCGACCAGAGTGAACCACATATGTGTTCTCCATGTTGGGGGCTTGCTGTGTTGTTGCTGGCCTGCATGTGCCGTGGTTTAAAGCAGCAAGCTATTTGAGTTTGTGCAGCTCATTCCTTTGTTGGTGAGTAATCTGGTCAAATGTAGTTATGCTCCTAAAGTGCTCCCAAGGTTTAGTGATCTGATAGAAAGCGAGCTCATGGAAGACAGGAACATGTTAGCTGGAGTGGTGTGTACACACACGGACGCTGAAAACTCAATGGTTCGCGCTGTTCTGGTTGACTTTGGGGCAGACAAGTTCTGGATGTCATTATCCTTGAGCTTTTCGTAAACTGATTATTTCTCAACAGTAAAAGTCAGGTCTGTTTACAGAGGTTCAAGATCCAGCTCTTGCACTATGCAGTGTTCTCTTTTAATGCTGTCTTTCTACACTCATTTTTGGGCTAGTGGTGTTTTTGTATGAATTTTACCACCTGGTACTCACCATTTAACCAATATGTTAACAGTGATTTTTAAAAATCTAGTCTCCACTAAAAATCTCATACTGCAGTCAACAATGCCGGGAGACAGGTCTTGTCCAGACAGAGCCTTTGCTGCCTGTCTTCAGATCATCCTGATATAGGGCAACAAATCTCCCAACATACTACATGTCTGATAGGAGTTCGTGTTCTCTAAAATTGAGGAATGAATTTTAGGAACAATAGAGGTTGAGAGCAGAATATATTTATTGAGAGAAAGAAAGCTTCTATCTGAGAAAGACAGAAGGGGTCCCAAGTGGGTTGTCAAGGATCTTGACTTTTCTAGGGATTTTATAAGCAAAACCCCAAGGTGAGGCAGGTCCAAGGTGGAAAAAATGGGAACCTCTAAAGTGGGAATGAGGTGGGATGAACCATTAAGATTAATTGCTCAGGTAAAATTGATTAAATCAGGGACAAATAGGGAAGTGATTCACATAACAAGAGGTCATGCATAAATAACAATGGCTTTTCCTGTAAGGGGTTGGAATGGTGACTTCCTCAGGGTGATAGAGACCTATTTAGAATATCAATCCCTGATGTTTATCCGTAGGGAGTATGTGGGTACATTTGATTTATCTTTTGTCTTGAGGTCTGGCCCATAGTGGAGGTGTCTTTCTCCCTCACAGTTGCAAGGTATCTCATCTTTTGCACTGGCTCCTTGGAGGGCCTAGCCCTGTCTGAATGCTTATAATATTTTTGTCTAAATCAGTTGCTTGTAACAGTCTCACAGTGGCCCAAAATAAGCCTTGGAAGATGGCATTAAAAGAGAACCTCC
This sequence comes from Hydrochoerus hydrochaeris, assembly GCA_004027455.1. NCBI lineage: Eukaryota > Metazoa > Chordata > Mammalia > Rodentia > Hydrochaeridae > Hydrochoerus > Hydrochoerus hydrochaeris. Next base: position 21,421 of record PVLA01001569.1, on the reverse strand, counting down.
TCTGCAATCAGGCCAGGCCTACCCAGATTCCCACAGCATTCAGACGCTTTGGGACTACATCATTTTGAGCAATGTATATTTATCACCCATAATCCCCAGAGGAAAGGCAGCAAATGGGCTCTCCTGATTTCCACATCCCCTCTTTTCAAACACCCTTTTGTGCCTCATGCTGATTTCTCCTGTTGTGTCCTTTAATACTGAATCGCCAGTACTACTTTCCATTGGCCTCTTATACTCTGCAAAACCCTGTGTCCCGATTTCCATGACACCTTCTGAGGCTGTGCATGCCTCAGTGCAGCATCATGCAGCTAGGGTGGTAGAATGACCTTCTCTAAGTCCTTGTTGCTACTCCTCGCTAGTCTTCTACTCTCCTCTTAATGCCTCTGCCCTGGGGAGGGGGTCATGGCATCCACCTAGATCACTGAGCTGAGCCTTCTCCAAAATCTTTATAACTCAGTCATATTTGCCCCTTCCTCCAAAGTCCAGCTGTGGTCCTGTGGATATTCAGGAGCTGTAGACAACCCATCCTTCCATTTATCCTCCTTGTGTCTGCTCCTCTCTGGCTCCAGTGACCTTTCCCCATCTTCCACTTGAGCCACCTGTCACAAGAGTCCTGTTTGGAACTTATCATTCCTTAAACTACTCTGCCATAGGGGTATTACATTCCTGTAGCTTCCCTCCAACCTCAGTTCTCTCTCCTTACCGCCCTGTGATCACTTGTGCTACATGCATGCTTTTTGACCTCAAAGAGACACCCAGTTCTTTTTCCCTTCAGTTTCTCTGGGGGTCCAGCCACCTTCCAGAATCTCTAGGTCTTTACTATCCACATGGGGTCTCCTATCTGCATTACCCTGTCATAATGTATATTGGTGCATTTGTGATTGGTTCATTGTCTAGTGCTTGGATTGGTGTCAGTGCCACACCCACCTAGGGGTGGAGCCAGGATGTGATGTAATGGCAGGAAGAAGGTGTGTCTCTCTCTCTCTCTTGCCAGTTTCTGCTTGCTGCTTTGCAGCCACCAGGAACTGCAGCCCCGCCATGCCACCCTGCCTTGGAGCCAACTGAGTAGGGACTGAAACCTCCAAAAACTAAGAAATAAACCTTTCTTTTCCCAACTTTGGGCATCAGGTATTTTGTCTCCGTGACATGTAAAAAGTAACTAAGACACCCTCCTTTCATAGGCAATCTTTTCCTGGGGACCAGCCTTGTGGAATCCTGTGCTAGATCTGATCAAGTTAGTGGTTTTCTCTCTCCTATACTCAGATAATTCTCTGGGCTGTACTGAAGATCCCAACCATGAAATGTAGCCTCATATGGTGGGGGCATCCTCAATATTATGATTGTCTCCAGTTCTTTATTTTGACCGCTCTCACTACCCTCTTGTATTAAATAATTTCTCCATTGCTGAATGCATATCTCTCATAAATGAATGCCAGCCTCATATTCTGTTGTGGTCTGTCTTTAGCCTGCGTATTATTAGTGTCAGCTATCTTGGGAAGATGCATGGCTTTGGATGGGAAACTGAACTTTCAGGCTGATGGTGAGTATAGATGGTAATGGCAGGTGAGGGCTGGATGGAAGCACCTTATGTCTTTCTCTTGCCCAGGCATGAAGCAAAGGTCTGCAGAGATAAATAACAGAGGTGAGATGATTTGCTGACCAGGCAAGAGAGAGCCATGTCCGAAAAGAAAAGACTTCCCTGCCTCTCTCCAGGCTGAACTTGGAAGGGCTAGACATAGAAGCAATGATGGAATTTATTCCCTGTCACAAGGGATTTGAGACATTATGTTTTGATTGGCTTATTTGGAGTTTGAAAATGTTTCCTTGTGCTTGGCCAATGCTGGCCTGCATTACAGAACTTCAGGCATAGTTTGCAAAGAGGTTCATGGTGGGCCAAGGCTCTGTGGGCTCAGGTCATTCTGCAGATACTTTTGTCTGCTCATGCTTGGGCTTTTCACACCCTGAGTTATGGTTTCTTGGATCTGGACTTTGCTCATCTTGAGGGCTCTTCCTGAGGGTGGAAAAGATGACTCTGCTATACAGGTGCCTACTGGCAGGTATAGAAGTATCCCGAAAGCATCTGTGGTGTAATTCTCTATGCTGAATTACCTTTCATAGTTTTCTTCATCTGAGTCTTATGTAAATCATGAGGGTGTGGCCAATTGTCCTAATTTCCTGGGATGGAGACAGCCCCAGTTTCTTCCCTACCTCCAAGCTGTAATTTACTGTCCATGTTTGGGTTGGGATTCTCCTGTGAGATCTGTGGTTCTGAGGGTGCAGATGCTGCTGCTACTGTGTTTTGTAAGGCCTCCCAAGAGCAAATGGGGCACAGGTGTGTGGCTGCAGGATCCTGACATGGGTATTCTGTCTGCATTGTCAACCAACAAATTTTCAGGACAGTTGCTACATTTTCTTTTCTTGCTTCAACTGTAGCCTTTCAACAAATTGCTTGGGATTTCCTGCTCTGATTTTTATACCTTCTTCCTCTTTCCTGCCATTCCCAGCTATCATTGTTCATCTTAGGATCAGTCGTTACTTCCTCAGGGAAATCTTCCCTGATACCATCCATGTCTTCATTCTTACTCCCTCCATTCCTCCTTCTCTCCCTGTCTTCCTCGCTGCTACCTCCATCCCTTCCTAGCTTGCTTTTTTTTCTCTCCCTCTCTTCCTTCTTTCCTTCCTTCTGCCCTTTCTTCCTTCCACACCCCCAAACTTTCTTGTAGCATTTTCTACCTCCTAGCCTGAGTGGGTGTTGGAGTGAAGAGGAAGGAGTGTGAGTTGAAAGCACGTACTCAGATCTGTTTGCACTTTGAGCGCTAGTACAGGTGACTTATTTAAGCAGCGAATCCCATGGACCTGCTGCATTGTGACCTGTTTCAAGAAAATACAACCCAAGGTTTGAGGTTTGGATCACTTTCAGCAGTGATGGTCCAGGACAGTGAAGGATGGGCCTTAATATTGCCTCTTCCCAGAAACCATCTCACTTGCGGTCATTATTCTGCATATGCACAGATGCGTGATTATTTTGGACAGGTTTCCAGTTATAAAAGGTTGTCATGTGTGGCTGGATCCTTTGAGCTATGTGGAAATTAACATGCATAATATACACCTCCTTTTCCTGTGCTGGGTATTACTGAGTGAATATTTTTCTGCCAAGTCTTCCATCATCCCCTTTGAGGTCCTCGTATTACTGCCCGCTCCTCAATTCCTAGCACAGAGATTCCTTTTTCTTCTGTCTCCATCCCCAGCTCTGTGTCCCTGAGGGTCAGGGACCCATCCTCTCATTGTCATTGCCCCACCTCACACTCCACAGCCTGCCACAGTGTAAATACACAGTGAATATAGGTTTGTTTAACATTATACCTTTTATCCAAAACCTTAGGTGGCACGTGGTGTCCTCCTCTGAAGTAGCTCAATTCTCAGACCAGTGTTCAAGTTTCTACACAGGTTGGCCTTGAGTGCCTTTCCTACTGGGGAGCCCTGCAGTGGATCCCAATCTCCCGCAAGGTATTATGGTGTACAGTTAAAAGAATAAAACAGTGGTAAGATTGACACTGCTGCTCTGAGACTGTTACGTAGGTCACATGGGGTAGAGTGAACGTGCAATGTAAATGTGATCACCCGAGTTTCTTATTTCTTTTATTCTTGCTAACCTATATTCTTGGTATGGGAGAAAGGAGAGATAGGTGGGAAATGAAAGGGCAGGAGGGCACCATAAAAGTGTCCTATGACATTTCACACAGTCTAACAGCAGGATGTGTGTGAGAAGCATTGATTTAGTAGTTGGTGAAGAAGGGCATTTCCATCTTCAGGACATGCAGAGGTTAGCAGAATGTGCCAGTGGGTGTCACAATCTGAATCACCGTGTTCAACTCCAAAATATTTTTGTGATGGTAAGTCTGCCCTACCATTGGCAATGAGAGTGTTACCAGTAGTGCATTTCACAAGTTGAGTCTGTTTTGTGTTCTAACCTGAAGCAGCTTTATTTCCTGCCCTTTTACAGGATAGTACTCTTATATTATAAAATGTGTCCTTGACTCAACTCATTTTAAGACATAAATTTATAATGCCATGAATTTGGTATAGACCTTTAACTGGAATGTCTTATTTTTTATTTAATTTTAAAAGGAATAAAATAAAACAATAGGGAACATTACTGTGTTAAGACAGTAGGAAATCTACAATAGTTACTATATTGCTTACTATTTTCCTCTAAATAGTTGCTCGACTTTAGCCTTGCAAAGTCAGTCAAACAGTACAGTTCCTCAAATCAACTGGTTGCTCAAGGTTGGTGGACATGTTCTCCTTTTCCCAGCCCATTCACTGGCCCACGCACAGGTTGGGGCTTAGCATTCTTTCTGAAATGTTTTAAAGCATGTCTTTTTCATAATTTTAAGTCTTACACTAGCCCATTTACAGTGTTTAATGTAGAAATACTTTATTAAACTTTCTAAATTTTGCTATAAAATATTACAATAACAAACCTAGCTGGTTATTGTAATGCAAGCTTGTGATCCCAGCAGTCTGGGAGGCTGAGACAGGAGGATCATAAGTTGGAGCCCAGTGTAAGATTTTGTCTCAAAATGAAACATAAAAAATAAGAAGAGCTGGGAATATAGCTCAGTATGAGGGCCTTAGTTTCCACAAGTGGATAAAAAAATAAAGAAACCTAAAAAGTGCATAAAATAATTTATTTTTTCTTGGATTCAGATGGTAAATATAAGAAGTCTTCTTTCTGTGCAGCTTAATTATTTTTGTATTTTTATTTTGTTTTATTTTTGTCATACTTTAGTTAGAAGCAACACATATACTTTTTAAGTTAGTAAATCTGCCCTTACCTGGGCTGGGAGAGTTTGGCAGAGCCACAGGAAGTTGACCTGAAGTTCCACTTTGTCTACCAGATGTGATTTTGTTGTGTCTCTGCTTCACATTCCTCTCTCTCTCAGGCCTCACTCTTGCCACACAGCACAGGAAACCTTGTTGTAAACAACAAAGTTCATCAGTAACCTCACTAAACCCCTGGCACATGCATCTTATGGCGTTATGCCTCTCAGTAACATTGGTCAGCTGCTCACATGGGAGGACTCTGAGAACTAAGGCTCCAAAGTTCATTAGTGAGAGGATTTGTAAGTACAGAGTGTCTCCTGAGGTTTCTGAGAGAGACCTCTGCTCAACTCCTACTCAGTTATAATCCAGTTTGACAGATTAGTTTCATTAAAGAGATCTATGCAGTGGGGTACCATAGAACCTATAAAGGGCTCTGCAATTGAAGAGAAGGGGATCTCCATTCTCTAAAACCTTACAGATGTTCCCTCACTCCAAAACATATTTACATCAAGCAGCCCAAGAGATGTAAAACACTAGATGATTTACATTTTTAAGAGTATATTGCCTTTATGAAGATAGTTTAAGATTCATAAGGCTACAGGGGCTGAGATGAGATGAAACTAAAGAGATGAAAGACATAGTTTCCACATGAAATCAAGATACAAGATACCAGGATCCAGGTGAAAGGCACCATGGGGAGACACAGAAATCAGCAGAATATCAACCATACAGATACAAATAGATATCCAGAAAATTAGAAATTCCATTCAAAGCTGGCAAAACTGTTTAAACAAAACTGAAGACAGACTTTCAGACCTTGAAATAGGATCACAACTAGCAATCAGAAGGAAATATCTCTTGAAAATAACAAAAGATCAAGAAATAATTCAACAGCTACAAGATGACACAAAGAAAAATAATAAGAATAATGGTGTCAATGAAAAAGCAGGAATCAACACAAATGACATAAAAAAATGTTTGCAGAAATACTAGCAGAAAATATTCCAAGCACAAGAAAGGAATCTGACTGATAGATAAGTGAGGCATATAGAACTCCATTAGCCATAACCAAAATAAATCTGTACCCAGACACATTGCAATCAAGATCCCAGAAATTCAGAATAAGAGCAAAATATTACAAATTGTTAGAGAAAAGAAACAGTTCACCTACAAAGGAAATTCCATCAGAGTCACATCAGACTTCTCAACACAAACTCTCAAGACAAGAAGAGTTTCAAATTAATGGAGAAATAAGATACTTCCCTGACAAAGAACAACTGAGGAAATTCATGACCACCAAACTAGTGCTACAAAGGGTACTGAGAGATATTCTAGACAAAGATGAAAATGAACATAATTCTGAGAACAATAGAAACAAACCACCAAGCAGGGCAAGCAATTAAATGGAGGGGAAAAGTAGGGAACCAAAGCAAGAAAATAGCATGACAAAGATAAGCCAATCATATCAGTTATAATCATTGATGTAAATGGCCTCAACTCACCAATCAAAAGAGACAGACAGATTTATTCATTCATTCAAGACAGATTTGAATGAATCAAGAAGCAAGATCCAACAATATGCTGCCCACAAGAAACACATTTAATGTAAAATGAAATTCATAGACTGACAGTCAAAGGATAGGAAACAATTGTCCATGAGACAGGAACCCAGGAGAAAGCAGTAGTATCTATTCTATTTTCAGTCAATGTGAACTTCCAACCAAGAATGATCAAAGGAGATAAAGAAGATCTCTATATACTTGTTAGGGGAAAAAATCATAAATACATATGCACTAAATACAGGAGCACCCAACTATATAAGACAAATATTAATATACATGAATAATCCAATAACAATAACACAATTGTAATGGAGGATCTTACTATACCATTGTCATAGAGACACAGATCAACTAGACAAAAAATTAATAAAGAAATTACAGAACTGAACCAAACTTGTCAACAAATGGACAGGTAGATGATTACAGGGTGTTCTACCCAGTAACATCAGAATACACATTCTTCTCAACTACGCATAGTACTTTCTTTAAAATAGACCGTACACTAGCCCATATAAAATCTTAAGTAAATACAAAGGAGTTAGAATTATCCCATTGTATATTATCTGATCATAGTGAAATAAAATTGGAAATTCATGACAAAAGAAAGTGCAAAAAACTTTATAAACACATGGAAATTAAGTAAAACTCTCCCGAACAACCAATGGACCACAAATAAAATTAAAGAAGAAGTTAAATAATATCTACAATCAAAGATGCAAATATAGCTTACAGGAGCCTATGGGATGCAATAAAAGCAGTACTAAAAGGGAAATTTATAATGGTGAATTCTCACATCAGGAAAGTAGAATGAGCACAAACAAACAACCTAATACTGTACCTCAATCTTCTAGAAAAAGAAGAGCAAGCCAAACCCAAAGCCCTTGCAAGAGAGGAACTTATAAAGATCACAGCAGAAATTAATGCAATTGAAGCTAAGAAAATAATATAAAGAATCAAGGAATCAAATAGTTGACTCTTTGAAAGACTGAATAAATGGACAAACACTTCTTAGCCACCTTGTAGAAAAAGGAAATAAAACTCAAATACATGCAATTAGGAATGAAAAGGGTAAATAGCAGCATATTCTGTAGAAATCCAGAAGATCATCAATACCTACTTCAAAAATCTTTACTCACATAGAAAGGAAAACACAGAAGAAATGGACAGGTTCCTACAAATGAATTAATTACCAAATCTGAATCAAGAAGATACAAAATTCTGAATAAACCAGTATCAGTTAATGAAATTGAAAACATAAGTAAAAATTTACCAACAAAGAAAAACCCAGGTTCTGATGGATTCACAGCTGAATTCTACAAGAAATTCACAGAAGATTTAATGACAGTACTCCTCAAACTCTTTAATCAAATTGAAAGGGAAGCAATATTCCCTAACCATTCCTGGAGGCAAGTATCACTCTGATACCTAAACCAGAGAAAAACTCAACCAAAAAAGGGACCCACCGGGTCCTTTCATTAACATAGATGTAAAAATCCTCAATAAAATTCTCCCAAACAATGTAGCAAATCACCAGGAAGATTATACAATATGACCAAGAGTGATTCATCCCAGGAATGCAGGAATGGTTCAACATACAAAAACCAATAAAGATAATATACCATATCAGCAGAGCCAAACACAAAAGTTACACAAGCATCTCAGTAGAGACAGCAAAAGCTTTCGATAAACTCTGTCATTCATAATAAAAACTATACAGAAAATAGAAATATATTGTCTTTACCTCAGTCATATAAAAGGCATCTATGACAAACCGACACTCAACATCTTACTAAGTGGGCAAAAATGGAAAATATTCACTCTAAAATTGGGAACAAGATGAAGATGTGCACTATCACTACTCCTATTCAATACAGTTCTGGAAACATTAGCCAGAGTGAGAGAAATAAAAGGAATAAAGAAAGAAAAGGAAGAAGTTAAACTATTATTATTCACAGATGACATGATACTCTAAATAGAAGACACCAAGAATTCCACCAAAAGACTTGTAGATTTAATAACCAAATTCAGTCACATAGCTGGATACAAAATAAACACTCAGAAATAAATAGCATTCCTGTACACAAACAACAAACTCACTGAGAGAGAAATTAGGAAAACCACACCCTTCACAACAGCATCCAAAAAAATGAAATACTTAAGAATCAATCTAACAAAGGAAATAAAGGATCTGTTCATTGAAAATTATAGTGCTCTGGAAAAGGAGATTGAAGATATCAGAAAATGGAGAGCTATCCCTTGCTCATAGATAACAAGAACCAACATTGTGAAAATGGCCATACTCCAAACATTGTCATATAGTGTTTTTTTTGGGGGGGGCGTAGAGATATTACAGAATTTTAAAAAGAACACTAAGAAATCACTAGTTGATAAATTACAAATTGTCATCTTAGAAATAGTTGTTCAAGTTACAAAATCAAAGCATAAAAAGTGGATAGACAGTCACACAATGACAGTACAAATGATTCTGTTCGATAAACCAACAAGAACTTAGCAGTATGGTTATCTGTCTTACACACTTCAACATACATACAGTTATATCCTTTAGAGCACTTTTCTTCTCTTTCATTATTACAGTATCTATATTTTGGATCTTATTACTCCTTCAGTTTTTATTATTTTTTACACTAGAGAGACAATGTGATATTTACAAATATGAGTCTGATTTTCAAGTTGTCTCCATTTACCTATAAAGGCCTCAAAGATCATCCCTTTTTATAGTTGAGTAACATTTCATTGTATAAAAATACCACATCTTTTTCATCCACTCTGTGATTGATGGGCATTTTGGTTGTTTCCAAGATTTAGCTATTACAAATTGTGCTGCTATAAACATGGGTGCACATATATCGCTGTGACATGACTTTTTCAATTTTTCTAGGAAAATACCCAGGAAGGGAATAGCGAAAAACAGATCTAGTGAAAAACACTCCTAAAATTCATTTAGAAACAGAAGAGACCTAGAATAGCAAAGACAATCCAGGAGGCAGGAGGTAGGAGGCAGGAAGGCATCACAATCCTTGGCTTAAAGTTATACTACAAAGCTTCTGTGATAAAATCAGCATAGTACTGGCAAAAGAAAAGACCTGATGATCAAGGGAACAGACTAGAAGATGCACACACAACTTCAAGCAAACTTTGTCACTTTGTCTTTTACAAAGGGGCGAAGCATGTCCACTGGAAGAAACCATGTTTAATAAATGGTGCTGGAAAATCTGGCTATCCACATACCAAAGACTACAACTAGATCTGTCTGTATCGCCATGTGCTAAACTAAAGTCAAAATGGATTAAAGATCTAAATATTACATTAAATCTACCAGAAGAGAAAATAGGTAGAAATCTTGAAGACATAGAGGTAGGCAAAGTGTTTGTCAACAAAAAACGAATTACATGTGAAGTAGTTCAACGAATCAACAATGAAGATCTCATCTTATTAAAAATTTTTGCACATCAAAAGAAATCACCAACAGAGTGAAAAGAAAACTCACAGATTGGAAAAAAGTTTTAGCCAACCATTCCTTAGACAAAGGACTTTTATCTAGACTATATAATGTATTGAAAAAATCAGGCCCCCCCCAATTGAAAGACCCAATCCATAAATGGGTATCTGAAATGATACATTTCTCAGGTGAAGAAATACAAATAGCAAATAAATATATGAAAAAATGTTCAATATCATTGGTCATTTGAGATATGCAAATTAAAATAACACTGAGATTTTCATCTCAACCGAGGAAGAATGGCTACCATCAAGAAATCAACCAATAACAAATGCTGGAGGGGCTATGGGGAAAAAGGAATCCTTTTCCTCTGTTGGTGGGAGTGTAAACTGGTATAACCACTGTGGAAATCAGTGTGCAGATTCCTGAAAAGGAGGTCCCATTCGACCAAACTATCTTCTTTCTGGGTATTTTCCCAGAAGAATTAAAAACAACATACCACAGCAATATACGTGCACCCATATTTATAGCAGCGCAATTTTTATTTATTTTTTATTTTAGGGGAAAAAGATACCAAAAAGAAAAACAAAAAGCAAAAGAGACAAACAAACAACAACAAACCCAAAATAGTAAGTGTACAAGTTTACAAAACAAGATGATAAGAATTTGACAATGGTTGTAGTATTGCATATTGTTACTTTCAAAAGGGTTGCTTAGATTACCAGGTATAGACATGTAAAATTGATCTAATCATGTGAGTATTAAATGTTCTTTTCCAAGAAGTAATACAATTAGTAGTATAGTCATTTCAGTTATCACACACACACACACACACACACACACACACACACAGATTTATGTCTTTTCCCTTTTTCTTCTTTCCTCCTTTCCCCTATCCCAGTTACTTTTCCTCTTTGAGCAGTTTCTTTCCCTGATACAATACTGATTGTAGATTTTGGATTTTGGATCATATATACTTTTTCTGTTTCTTACACTAGAGAGACAATATGGTATTTACACATGTGAGTTTGATTTATTTCACTTATGATTATGGTCTCAAGTCATGTCCATTTACTTATAAAAGTCTCAATGCAGTCTTTCTTTATAGCTGAGTAGTACTCCATTATAAAAAAAAATCTCTCATTATATAAAAATATCTATTCCTCCATTGATAGGACCTTAGGTTATTTCCAAGATTTGGCTGTTACAAATTGTGCTGCTATAAACATGAGTGGACATATATCACTGAGGTAGGATATTTTCAATTCTTCTGTGAAAATGCCCAGAAGCAGGATAGCTGGGTCAAATGGAATCTCTAATCCTTGCTTTTTGAGAAATCTCCATACTGATTTCCACAGTGGTTTCACTAGCCTGCACTGCCACCAACAGTGGAAAAGTGTTCCTTTCTCCCCATAGCTCCTCCAGCATTTGTTATTGCTTGATTTCTTAATCTTGGCCATTCTTTCTGGAGTGAGATGGAATCTCATTGTTTTAATTTGCATTTCTCAAATGATCATTGATGTTGAACATTTTTTCATATATTTATTTGCCATTTGTATTCATCTCAGATTGGATTAGGTCCTTGAATTTTGGGGGTCTGATTTTTAAAAAAATTCTTTATATGTTATAGACAGAAGTCCTTTGTCTGAGGGACAGTTGGCCAAGATATTTTCCCAATCTGTGGGTTTTCTGTCCACTCTGTTGGAGATTTCTTTTGACATGCAAAACTTTTTAATAAGATGAGATCCCAGTTGTTGATTCTGGGAAGAATTTTTCTGTGCAGTTTGATTTTTTGTTGATGAACTCTCTGCCTACTCCTATGTGGTCAAGATTTCTACCTACTTTTCTTCCATATGATTTAGTGTTTCTGTTTAATGTTTAGATCTTTGATCCATTTTGACTTTAGTTTAGTGCATGGTGATAGACATGAATGTAGTTTTAGTTTTCAGCATATGGAAATCCAGTTTTTCCAGGACCACTTATTAAAGAGGTATAGCAGCACAATTTGAAATAGCTAAATCTTGGAAATAAGACAAATGCCCATCCACTGAGGGATGGATTAAATAATGTGATATTTTATACAATGAAGTACTACTCAGGTATAAAGAAGAATAAATTTGAGGTTTTTACAGGTAAATGGATGCAACCAGAGACCATTCTCGGAAGTGAAATAAATCAGACTCACATGTGTAAACATCTTATTGTCTCCCTAGTATAAGAAAGTGAAAGTGTAAATAAGATCCAAAATCTACAATAGCTTGGGCAAAGGAAAGAACAACTGAACTGGGGGAAAGGAGAAAGGAAAGAAAGGAAAAGAAAAAAATGTATATATATTTGAGATAGCTAAAGCAATTGTACTATAAAAAATTTCTTTCAGTTCATTGAAAAGAACAGTTTGTGCTTATATTGTTTGATCAGTTTTGCCTGGCTATATCTTGTAATCTGAGCAATTACTTTGAAGATAACAATATGCAATATATTAACCATTGCTAATTTCCTACTATCTTGATATGAAATTCTGTATGATTGTTTTTATTATTTTTTTCTCTTTAAAATAAAAATATTAAGATGCAGGAGGTATCAAGCATTCTGAATTCAGCAGAGAACTGAAATATTGGGTTCCAGAAAAAAAAAGAATGGATGTGAAGGAGATTGTAGTTATGTTAGATAGATTTCAGAGATTCAAGCTATGACTCCATAGGTCACAGAGGAGAAGAAATTAAATAAATGCTATAAGAGATCTTTAATTTATTAAAGGGCTTTGTGAAGTGAATCTAAAACCATTACTGAATATATATGATAACCATAAACTGTATTGTCTTCTGGCTTCAAACTTAAAATTCAGAAGCAAAATATTAAAATACATAGAAATTAATGTAAACCACATCCTCTGAGACTAAGTAATCCAAGTAAACACTATGAAAAGATGTTTTAAACAAAAAACTGTAAACTCTTAGTGTAAAACATTATTCTAAAGCAATAATTTATAAAAGAAGAAAGGAAAGATGTAATTCACACTGCATAGAAAAGAATAAAAATGAGAATATTTACATCAGAATTTATCATATAAGTATAATTTACACTGAGTGCTGAAACTAAAACTTAATTACTTTCAATAAATTTAAACATTTACTATCTTTAATAAGTGATATTGAAACTATTTAGAGAAAGTCAACTTAAATCTTTCCCACTTGCCAGAATAAATTCCAGTTGGGTTGAAGGCCATAACAGTAAATATTTCTCAAATTTCTGCATGAGAAGCTTAACATGAATGGAAGGTGGAATGTATTAATGGGTTTGACTACTTAGGACACTTAAAATATATACTTGTCAAAAAACATTTAAGTAAAAAATTGAAGTAAAATGATGTGTGTTAATTGTGTTAGGATACTGTATAAAAACTTTGCAAATAGATAAGAATTAATTACAGATGATAAAGGAAATAATTTACTGTTCTGAAAGGAACTCAAGTGATCAATTAACAATCACATAGAAAGATTCAGTTTTATTTTTAATCAATAAGTGGCAGATTTAAGCAATGAACAAAGAGCGTTTTCCCTGCCTAGCATTACTTTTTTAAAAAGAAAAGTTTGGAAGCCTGTCTCTGATTGTGATGGAAGAGATTGGGCTTTTAAGGTGAGAGTCTCAGAAATATCTCTGCTTTTGGATTCAGCAATTATCTTTCCTAGTAATTCCCTCAAGATAATATTCTAAGTAAAAAGTGCTTTATGCAAAAATGCATTATTATATTAAAGTTTTATTTAATACTTTAAAACCAGAAAATATCTAAACATTAAACTCTAAGAAAATGCTAAGCACATTATGAGATTTCTCAGATGGAGTATTATAAATTTTTATTATATTTACATTTTTGAAATAATACAGGAAATGCTATCATATTATTTATATTCTTATGTTTAAAGATCAGGTTACAAATTAATAAGTCTCTAATTTTATTCATATGAAGAAAAAAAGAAAAAATCTCAGGAATACCTCAGTATGTTAACAGCAGCTATCTTTGGCTTGTGGGATTGTGAATGTTTAAATATGTCCTTTAAATGCATTTTTCAGGTTTTCTAAATATGAGAGTTATGGCTTATGTCAAAATGTCCCCCCAAAGTTTCATGTGACCAGAGGTGGAGTTTTTCAGAGTTGGATCTAGAGTGTGTGATCCTGGGAATAAGTGTGCGATGCTGGAATTAAAGGTGCATGATTCCTAAATTAGTCCACTTATTGGTTTTGGCATACTTCTTGGAGTGGATAATGGGAAGTCTTGCCCTGCGTATGAGTGCTACCCATACTAAGGGTTGCCCCTCTGCAGTGTCCCTCTGCCATGCCACCTGCCTTGGAGTCAGCCAACTTTGGTTTGAAACCTCTACAAACTGTGAGCCTTTCTTACTTTAACTTCAGGTGTTGGGTATTTTATCTCAACAATGAGAAAAGTATCTAAAATGATTAGTATAGATTACTTAGATCATTAAAATATGATAGCCTTTCTCAGTAGTGGTGAAGGAACACCAAGGGAGCAGCACTTTGTTCTATATTACTTCTATAGAGACATTGTGTTCCTGTGAAAACCACCTCTTTCTTTCTTTTTTTCTTTCTTTCTTTCTTTCTTTCTTTCTTTCTTTCTTTCTTTCTTTCTTTCTTTCTTTCTTGCTTGCTTGCTTGCTTGCTTGCTTGCTTGCTTTCTTGCTTTCTTGCTTTCTTGCTTCTTTCTTTCTGTTGTTGTTTTTGTTTTCAGAGCAGTTAAGTCTGCACTATTCAGAGCTTGGGAGATGCCTATGTGTTTGGGGTTTGGTTTCACCTACACAAAGCCACACACATTCATTCCCCTCATTATACATTTGGGTGAAATCATATTGTGAACTGAATATGTATATCTTTTGGTACTAACGTCAGTCCATAAGGAAATCACAACCTGTTTTACTTGTTAAAGGTGCTGGTGTTGAATCATTTAGTACAATATTGTTTTCTGATTGAAAATGCTATAAAAAAATTTAGGTTGACATTAGTCACTTTCTCATCACTGGAGTAACTGAAAGAAGTTGAGGTTTACTTTGGCTCATGTTTATGGTCCATGGTCAGCTGACTCCAAGGCAAGAAAAACATAGTGAAAGGGCCTGGCGGAGAAGAGTTGCTCATATCATGGTGGCCAAGAAGCAGTGAGAAAGGAAGAGACAAGGAGGGAGACATCCTTCCAGGTCACATGCCCAGTGACCCTTTCTCCCACCAGGGAAGTCAGCTATGGTGCACTCATGGTTCAATTATTTTCTAAAAGCCTAGCCTTTAAATAGATATGGCTTTTGTAGGCTAACTTGTTGTTCTTTTTGCCTTACAGTTTGGTGTCACATTTGAAAAATTCTTGCCAAGGCCAACATCAGGGAGCTCTTTTTCATGTTTTCTTATAAGAGTTTCACAGTTGAAGGACTCACATTTAAGCCTTTATTTTGAGTGCATCTTCAAGTTTGGTATAAGAAAAGTGAATAAAAACTATCACCACACTTGTTAGGATGTCTGTTTTCCAAAGACATGAGACAACAAGTATTGGGTGAAGAAATGGGGACTCTTGGTGGGCATGTAAATTGGCAGAGCCATTATGGATAACAGTACAGAGGTGCTGCAAAATATAAATAGAAGTACCTTGTGGTCTAGCACTATAGGTTTAAAGAAAATAAAATCATTGTCTTAAAAAGATAGTATACATTCTCATGTTAACTATAGCATTATACATAAAAGTCCAGATATGGAAATACCCATTAAAGTATGAATAGATAAAATTCAATACAAACTTACACTAATAGACTGTTATTAACTTTCAAAAAGAAAGAAATTCTGCCATTTGCAACAGCCTAAGTAGACTTGGAAGATATTACACTAAATGAAATAAGCCAGAGACAGAAATAAAAAATATAATATGATCTCACTTACCTGTGGAATCTGAAGAATATATAGTGACAGAAAGCCAAGGACCCAGAGAGAGAGATACCAGGGATATGTTGGTAGTTGTACAAGGTTGCATTTTTACAGATTGAGTAAGTTTGAAAATCCAGTGCAACAGTGTGGTCACTCTACCTTACAATGCTGTGTAGTGGCCTGGGAAACTTGGTGCCAGAATGGATTCCAGGCTCTCTCATTTGTAACCCCTTAGAAGTAACTGTGTGAGGAGATGTAGATGTCAATCAAATTTACTTACAGTCATCAATTCACTGTGTATACAGATGAAAACATCATAGTGCATACCTTAGACACACACACACACACACACACACACATTAATGTAAGAATCACGACAAATGGACTCACTACTTTTATGGTAATTGGTCTTCCCGGAAATGATCCTGAACACCAAAAAGCTGTTAAATTATTTTCTGAGTCTCTTGTTTCAAGGCTGTAATAGGTTTTCCATTTAAAAAGAGTTAAACTAAAATTGATACTCAGAAGAGACTCACTTCATTACCTGGAAAATAACAAATTTCCCTTCTGGTGTCAGATTAATGAGTCATCAATGTATTTTCTCTGCTTAACAGATGCTGCTTTTGTCAGATCAAAACATGCATGAGTAAAGCTGGCATTTAAACTAACACGTCAGTATGAGTATCATTCTTTAAATTTTTAATTTTCCCAGAAAAATTATATTATGTTTAAAGAATGATAGGTGATTATATATACCAGGGCTAATGCTCTCACATTTATTAATGAATTTGGATTACAAGAAACATTCTAGAACTCTGTTAGAAGCTGTGTAAATAATACTTAGCCCTTTTTAAACAGTTGCTTGCATTCCAGAAAACCATTATTTTTATTCCTTTGACATTTCATAGAAATGGACTTTATTGAATTTTCCTCAGTTGTGCTCAATTATCATTGTATTTCTTATGTAGAGCTGACTTTTCATCAGAATATCACACATACCTGTTTCTTTTTCTTTGTGTGAGACAGACATGTTTCTTTAGAAACCACCAGCTTAGGATATAGTGTCACTCTGAATGTGATTCCTGTCAGACTACAGTGAGCACAGGTAATGGATATTGTCATAAATGACGTTTGGTTCATTAGAATCTGTCAAAATGGGCCAGGTAAATTATGACCCTTGGAAAGAACACAATACGGCATTGTATTGGGGAAACACACATTCGAGGAATTCCTGAGCTGGTATTTATTACAATCTGCCACATCATTTCCATTTTCTATGTTTCATTAAATTTACCGTCTAGGTGCAATCATAAGAGTGAAATGAGGGGGGATGTAAAATATCGCTTTAATCTACCTAAACAAAAATGAATTGAATCATTCATTCAGTAGTAAAGACAAGTTGAGCACCTACCATATACCAGCCCTCAGGATAAAATGAGTGATAAGACAATTTCCATTCTTAACTAGTAGAGACAAATGGACAAAATGAATCCTACTTCAATGTAGTTGGAGAGGCATTAACAGATGAAGGAAGTGGAGAGGAAGGTTCTCTTCATGAGGGTGAGAGACTTAGTCATGAGTGTCTACAAATTAGGTACTGACCACGTCGGGAGAGACTGTGAGTCACAGCTCTTAAATGTGATTGGAATTCTGGGGCTGGTGCTAAGTTAATTGTCCTTTGGCATTTTTGTGGGCTGCACATATTACATGGATGGAATTTAATGTCATTTTAACTCACCAGAGACAGTTTGTGGGTCTAGAGGTTTGGAAAACAGCACACTCTGTAATGTGTCACATTTTAGCACAAATCTCTCAAATGGTTGTGGCCCATTCACTAAGCTTTGTCTGGTGGAAGCTATTTCACAGTCTGGAGTAACTAGTGTTGATTAATTTACAGGGAGGTGACTTTATTTAAAAATCTCTAGTTTGTTGATAGCACCCATACTTTATAAAATAGGGTGCATTATCCTAAATTTCATATGAGTAAAAATTATTATTTTTGACATCTATTTTGAGCACTTTAGATGATTTATTTGGTTTAGTGTCCAGGAATAGGAGGAAAATGACTTGGACACCACTCTCAGGAAGGCCCAGGAACCGTTTCCACTGGACAGACATCTGGCATGGTAGATGAGGAGTAGATCTTGCAGGTGGACATTAATTAAAGCTTGGTATTTGGACCAGAGGCAAATGTGGTAAGCGTCTCAGTAAAAGGGCATCGGAAGCCTCTGAAACAAAAGTTGTTAATTTTTTTAAAGACTTTATAATGATGCTTTAGTCACAGCTTGAAACATTTTCACAGTAAAATACAGACTATGAGCTCATAATGGCTCTCAATCCAGAAAATAATTTTTATGGCAATAATTTACAGTGCATCAGTGTGGGTGACTGAAATAGGGAAAATCTTCAACATATACTTTGCACATTGCAAAGAATATTTAATAATTCCGTCTTGAGCCTTTAGAATCTCAGTGAATCTAGCAATTGTAAGGATTTTATTTTGTTACCTACTATGCTAATCGGGATTTGTAGACACTATTCCATAGTTCATGACAATAGCAAGAACCATAATATAAAATATTTGCTTTTTTTTTTTTTTTTTTAAGTTTTCATCCTCTGTCACGAAGTTGGTATCAGCATATCCAGGACAGAGCAAGGCTTCTAGCTAGCGTTGGTAGTCTGGGTTCCTAGTACCTGGAACTTGTCATAACGGAGTTCCTTATCCAAGTAGTCAGGACAGTTCAGCATCACAGAACCTGTGCGTGTTTACAGTGAGCCACACTCTGCCAGCAAAGGGGGAAACACTGGGAACAAGCAGTCTCTTGCCTTGTACGTAGGGATTTAGAATTCTTCTACCAAATACCACACAATTATAAGCCATTGTGGGAGCTCAAGAGAATGACTTTCCTCTTTAGACCCCAGAGGACATTTGCCCAGCCTGCCCCCAGGTGTCACTCTCAACTTGGGAATAAGGCTACAGATGGTGGATGCATCGTTTCACTGGGTCCTCAGCTCAGGGGAGAACGACTTTCCTGTCAGCTACGAAGTCTCATGTCCCCCTTCTCTTTGAGCACTATCCGCAGGTGAGGAGGTCAAAATCCTCCTCCCAGTTCTCTGATAGGACCCTGCTGTTGACTGATCTCCCCTTATCCCTGTATTATTCTTTTCATGGACAATAAAACACTGTCAGGCTCACAATGCACATGCTAGAGAAGTTCTTATTTTACAAAATGTTATCTGAAGTTAAACCAAGGTATCTGTAAGATTGCAGGAAATCTGATACAAAATAAGCCAAAAATACTGTAGATAATAAAGAAAAAAGAAGAGTGAAGTATATGATAAAACCAGTAATAAGACTGAAATAGAAATCCACATCACAGAGCTCTCTACATATTGCTCTAGGACAGAAGGGACACAAATAATTTTGAGCTTTCTTTAAGGGCTGATCACAAAATACAGCTTGCGTGTGTGTGTAAATTTTTAAAAAAAATTACAGTGAAAGACGCATTGCTATTCAGCCCCCTCACAATCTACCCTCACTTCAAACACACTTATCCCACTGCTCTTGCCTTTTTCTGAAGCAGTTCTGGAAATCCTGTTTCCTGCGTGTTGAGGTGAATGCTGCTGCCTAGTGTGTTCTGATGGAAAGGCAGGGCCCTAAAAACAGTGAGTAAGTTACTTATTGGCTCTAGCAGCCTGAGACTTCTGGCTCATCTCCAAAGTCAAAATGACCACAAAAGGTAACAGGACATCATGGCAGTCACAACTTGTTAGTGGCATATGGGAAAGAGGACCCCAGAAAACACCTTGACAGAAGCTCGGTGGCATAAGTCTCACAGTACATGAGATAATAAATGGTGTCTTTCAGGAACAACGCATCTGTTTCTCCCAAGATGAAAAAAAGTTACTGATTTTAATAAGAAAGTTGTCTCTGGTCCATTAAGGTCAGATATTTGACTTTGAAAAAGAAACTTTTCAATGTAAGGTTTCACAAACCTTATTTACAAATGCTATATCATAATTACTTTCCAGAAATTTCTCCTTTTAAGAATTTTCTTATAAGTACTGATAAAGGCATTTCATGGTCAGTGAGAGATTTTTAATAAGCTAAGACATGTATTTTTTTAGGCATCTAGTTACTTAAAGGTTGGTTTTTTTGTCTGGTTTTTGTTTCTTTGTTTTTTACTACTAAGCAATTTCTGTCAAATCAGCTAACAGAAGAATAGGACCACCTAGTCAGCTAAACTAGGTTTGGGTATGCACAATCAAATCTCCTTTTTGAAACACATAAAGTGTTAATAAATCTTTGGGTAGACACAGTGCTATGGTTGGTGTTTAGATGTCACCCCGCAGCCTTATACACTCATCCATAGGGCTTTTCAGAGCTGGCTGAATCTAGGCTGTGTGACTATGGATAAGGGTGTGATGCTGGGATTAAGAATGTGTGGTACTAAATTAGTTCACTGGAATTAGTATAGTTCTGGGTGTGACTTAATGAAGACAGAAGCCCCATGCTGGTGTTGGGTGGCACCACACAAAGGCTTACAGCCTCAATGGGATAAAAGTGAGACACAAGTTCAGTGCCTCTTCCTCACTGTGCCCTGTCTGCTCTGCCATGGGCTGCTTCTCCTCTATGATTTCTCTGTGCTATGCCACCCTATCCTGCAGCCAGCTGGCTATGTACTGAAATCTCTGAAAACAGAGACAAATAAATGGTTCTTCCTTTAACTTTGGGTGATGGATATTTTGTGTCAACAATGAGAAAAGTAACTAAGACACATATGTTACTAATAAAGTTCACAAATGCTTAATTCCCTCTTACTGAGATCTAATTACATGGCAGAAGGGATTGAGGAAAGCTATGCTCATGGCAAAAGCAAAGGAGAAGTAATTCCTATGACTCGATCTACAGTAGATATTTTTTAAAACTTTTTTAGTTTTATTATAAAGAGGGTAAAATTAAACAGAACAAAACAGATCATAAAAAAAAAACAATGTAAGAGGTGTGCCGGAGTCCAGCTGTGGCAGGGCTAGGGTTTCCCAAAGGTGGACAGGGAGTCAGCGAGTGAGAGACAGAAGATACTGCACACCAGTCTGTGAGTGAATCTGAATCCCCTTTATTTTTTAGAAGCTGGAATATATATTTGCTAACCTTGGCAGCAACCCCCAGCCCCAAGCAGGAAGCACCCCAGGCTTAGGGCCAGGCAGGGACAATCCTAAACAATAGGTTTTAATTAACTCTTTTCACCTTTGTAACATCTCAATCTTGTTACTTAGTTAGCTTGGGAAATGTAAGCCATGCACCTGGATGCCTGCAGGAGGGAGAGATGTGTGAGGCTATTGTGCCGCTCCCTACATTGTTTCCCTTATCACTTATGGGAGTATGGCAGTCCCTGTGAGGACAGCTCCTGTCTTAGGTCAAGGACTCTTCATATGAACCCAACCAGGCCTTACCCGTCATGGGCCTGCAGGACAGCAATTGGTCCTGTGCCTGTCTTAGGCAGCTGGTGGCGTAACATATGTGTCCTAGTTGCCCGTCTTTGGCTGCCTGTCCAGTGTCTCAGGGCAGTTGTCTCACAGGAACCCCGCAAATCCTCCTCCATGAGCTCTCCCACCCAAAGCTCCCACATAAACTCTCTCACACTACTCACAGAAG